>CM056059.1:178670390-179088180 GCA_029574335.1 Rana kukunoris | reverse complement strand
TGACCTTTATCCCAGTTATCTTACCTTCCAGAGAGATTAGAGGTGATTCGATCAAATTTCAATTTTGGGGCCCCCCATGGCATCGCCTCGCAGCATGATAATTCGGAAGTTAGGGTGTTCCTAGGGCAGAATAAAATACCAGTTGTACCGGGTGCAACTCCCTCAAGAGAGGCTGAAGCCCCTGCTCCAGAAGATACAAAGTCTGCTATCATCCAGACGTCTAACTGTCAGAGCCTGCCTCAGTACCCAGGGTCCATGTCAGCATCCATACCCTTGATACAGTGCCCCTGTGGCACATGCGAGTCTTACAGAACTCCTTTCTCAGGCAGTGGAATAGAACGTCAATACTCCAAACCATTCACATCCCGAACTGGGTAAAGCAATTAGTATGGTGGTGGACACACCCGTCCGACCTCAGGGAGTCCATTCCAAAAGTTCCCCCTAGTCCAGAAGTAGTAACATCGGACGCCAGCCAGGGGTGATGGGGTCCACACTATCTAGACTGAGTAGCCCAAGGACAGTGGCATTTTCGGGCTCAGGGCATATTGTCAAATATTTTAGAGCTCAGAGCAGCCTTTCAGGCCCTCCTGGCCATTGCGCCTCTTCTATAGAGGAAGAGTGTCCTGATCAGGATGGACAACAAGTAGCGTGGTCATGTATCCAGAGACAGGGGAGCATCAGGAGTCGCACGTCTTCATAATGGAAGGGCACAAGTGCACCTGTTAGATCTGTGGGGAGTATGCGTCCCAGCAAACACAGAATTCGTTGGCCAACTACCTAAGCCGAGAGACACTTTCAAACACACGACACGAACGTCCCTGAACCAACAGGTATTCTCCATTCTTACGAAAACTAGTACCAGAACCAGAAGTCGACCTAGCGGCCACGCCAAAGAACTCCAAGTGTCAGAGGTTCCTGTCCAGAGCCCACTTTCCATTACCTGAAGGGACAAACTGCCTAGTTCTTCCATGGAGCTGCGAGCTAGGGTACATTTTCTTCCAACTTCCTCGGATTACAAGATTCCTGTCCCGACTTCGGAAGTCCTCAGCCACAGTTATTGTACTAATACCGTTCCGGCTGAGGAGGCCATGGTTTACGACCCTGCTACAACTAGGTACGCCCTCAATACATCTTCCAGTAACCTGGGATCTCATACATCAGTGGCAATTCTTCCATCCAGCCCAGAGAAGCTGCATTTGCCAGCTTTGAAGCTGAGAGGGCTAGGTTAGGGAACTAGGAATCTCTCAGGAGGTAATATCAACCTTAGTACAAGCTCTAAGGAGCTCCACTGATGTCACCTATACTAGGATCTGGGAGAGGTTCGTGTCATCGCAGCAAAGACATTGGAATCCCATCTCAAATTCTGAATTTCTTCAGTCAGGGTTTAACAAGGCCCCAGGCTTGGGTACCCTGAAGGTGCAAGTATCTGCCCTTTCAGCCATGACGGGTACTAGATGGGCTCTTCATCATCTGGTCACTCTGTTCCTCAGGGCCTACGTAAGATCAGACCACCTACGAGGCCAGCCTTTCCAACAGGGGATCTCTGTGTAGTACTCCGAGGCCCTGTCCAATCCACCTTTTTCTCCATTCAACTTAGTCTCACCGTGGAACCTAGCTCTGAAGATGGCTTCCCGTATTGCTATCACCTCAGTTAAGAGGGCGCCGGAGATACAAGCACTTATGGCTATGGAACCCCTATTCAGTGTTATTCCCTGACAGAGTGGTTTCTGAAGCCCTCAGACCATTTTTATCCAAGGGTAACTTCCTCCTTTCATTATAACCAGGACATCGTCCTTTCGTCTTTTACTAATGAGAGGGCGAGAGTCCCATGACTAGGATGTCAAGTCTACCATCTCCAGTTACGTACACAGCTACATCTCAGGAAGAAGACGGATCTCTCTTGATTATCCCACACGGGAGCAGACGAGGTCAGCCAGCTACCTCCCTACGTACCATTACCTCTTGGTTGTTAAAGCTATCAAGGAGACCTATTCCATCCAGCAAACTTACGCCTCCTAGAGGGCATTAGGGCTCATTCGACAGGGGCAGAGGCCACTTCTTGGGCAGCATATTGCGGGACTTCACCGGAAACCATAGGCAGAGCAGCAACTTGGTCTTCCCAACACATCTTCATTTCTCACTACAGAGTGAATTCTGCTCTCCTGGCTACCGTCGACTTCGGCAGATCTGTTCTTAGAGCCAATTCCTCACGCATAAAGAATAAATATTACTGTTTTCTTGCACCCTCCCGACTGGCGAGTTATATCCCAGTGTGTGCTGCCATGAATGCGTCAGGAAAACGGAAAATTGTATACTCACCTTTCCGTAATTTTCCTTTCCTGACGCATCTTCATGGCAGCACACAGATGCCCACCCTGCTGTTTTATGATGATATATACAGAGAATGATGCGGGGCGTCTCTCCCCTTCAAATTTATAGCTAACCAATCCTGTCAGGTTGTGGGGGCGGAGTCACAACCCAGTGTGTGCTGCCATGAAGATGCGTCAGGAAAGGAAAATATACGGAAAGGTGAGTATACAATTTTCCGTTTTTTTGCAAAATTTTATAATAGAAAATGAAGAAAAATTCATTTTTTTTACAAAATTTACGTTCTTTTTCATTTATAGCGAAAAAAATAAAAACCGCAGAGGTGATCAAATACGACCAAAAGAAAGCTCTATTTGTGGGAAAAAAAGGACAAAAATTTCATTTGGTTAGAGTGTTGTATGACTGAGTTATTGCCATTCAAACTGTGAGAGCACCGAAAGCTGAAAATTGGTCTGGTTATTAAGGGGGTTTAAGTGCCCAGTGGTCAAGTGGTTAAAACATAAAGCATAATGCTTTTCTATCTCAAGATGCCCTTAGTCATTCAACCTACTTTCATTGAGCCCAGGTCATCCTGAAACCACCCGAGTCTGTGACTGGACAGTAAAAGGAGAAGCCAACTTTATTGGAACAGTTTGGGGATGGCCCCTTGTTCCAACATGACTGCGCACCAGCACACAAAGCAAGGTCCGTAAAAAACATGGATGAGCAAATTGGGTGTTGAGGAACTTGACTGGCCTGCAAAGAGTTCTGACCTCAACCTGATAGAACACCTTCGGGATTAATAAGAGCAGAGACTGCGAGACAGGTCCTCTCATCCAACATCCGTACCTGACCTCACAAATGGGCTTTTGGAAGAATGGTCAAACATTCCCATAGACGCACTCCTAAACTTGAAGCTATTGTAGCTGCAAAGGGTGGGCCAACCCAATATTGAACCCTACAGACAGGGATGCCATCAGGGGGGTACAGGCAGTACACCTGTACGAGGCTCGGCGGTCCCTGTAGGGCCACGAGAACTGCTCGTAGTGTCCTGCCCCCCCTGCTCAACAACTCAGATGTGACAGACAAAATTCTGGCGGAGTCCCGCGGCAGCAAAACCCCCACCCCCGCGCTCAACAACTCAGATGGCAGGTGATTGCTCTCCAGGGGGCCCCTTCATCAAAGCTGTAAGGGGCCCCAAAATTCCTGATGGCAGCCCTGCCTACAGACTAAGACTGGGGTGCCATTAAAATTCACGTGTATATATAAAGGCAGGCATCTAATACGTTTGTCAATCTAGTGTACCAATGCGCCGTAGGGAATCGGGCAGTGAAGCCGGAACGCTTCACTTGCTGGTTCCCTCAGAAGGTGGCGATGGGGGGAGCAGATAGACAAGCAATTGCTCTTCTTATGCTGCAGACGTCGCTGGACCCCAGGACAGGTGAGTGTCTATTTAAAGTCAGTAGATGCTGACTTTTAATAATTTTTTTTTTTTTTTTTACAGCGGAGATCCGCTTTAATATTGAACCCTACAGACTAAGGCTGGATGCTATTAAAGTTCATATGTGTGTAAAGGCAGGTGTTCCAATACTTTTGGTAGTGTGTGTATGTGTGTATATATATATATATATATATAACAAAATATATATATATAATTAGTGTATTTTTGGATTGTAGAAGGAAACCAGAACACCTAGAGGAACCCACTAATACACGGGAAGATCTTTCAATCTCTATACATTTATGGTGCATTCTGAGAACGGGGACTTGGTGTTGCCTCCATATCAAACATTTAGTTAGTGCTCTAGTACTGTGACATTACTGTCATATCAGACAGGTGCAGGATAAATACCCAGAGCGTGTGATGCATGAATACAAAGTATTCCCATATGCACTTTTTAAAGTAAACAGGCGTCTGTTTCTGCATGTGGGATGTGACAAAATGTTGTGGTAGCAAAAACTAAAATACATTGAAAGCCTGATACTTTTTTTCCTATCACTGGGGTCATCTAATAGGTGATGTAGGACCAAGGTTTGAAGTGTTGGCCACTGTGACCTAAGGGGACAAAGGCCCACCTTCCTCCTTCCCTGTGACATTTAAATGCAGGCACACCATTTCTCATTGGGGTTATTTTCTGCTTGGTTCCTCCCCTCTGTTTATCAATCGTAATGTAACCATAAAGACCAGGCTACAGTTGTGGTACTGATGGCAGGGTGGTATATGAGAGTATGACTTCTGCCAGTGGCGGCTGGTGCTCAAAATTTTTGGAGGGGTGCAAACAAATGGGGAAAAAAACATCAGCCGCAGCCACTGTGCCCCCCCTCCAGCTGCAGCCACTGTGCCCCATCAGATGCTGTCCGGAACTTGCCTGTCTCAGACCAGGTCAGCGGCGGTCCCCATTGGGGTTATTTTCTGCTTGATTCCTCCCCTCTGTTTAGCAATTGTAATGTAACCATAAAGACCAGGCTACAGTTGTGGTACTGATGGCAGGGTGGTATATGAGAGTATGACTTCTGCCAGTGGCGGCTGGTGCTCAAACTTTTTGGAGGGTGCAAACAAACGGAAAAAAAAACATTAGCCGCAGCCACTGTGCCCCCCCTGCAGCTGCCGCCACTGTGCCCCATCAGATGCTGTCCGTAACTTGCCTGTCTCAGATCCTCCATGTCTTCCGTCCTCTCTCAGGTGTCCAAAACAGACCCGGCAACCTGATTGGCTGAGAGGCGGATTCAGTGTTAGCAAAGCGAATTCCTTCAACTTGCTAACACCCAGCTGGGTGAACAGCGAACGCCCAGCATTGTGCCCGCTGTTCACTTTTTTGGGCGCCTAATATAACTTTAATCTAAAATTTTGAAACCTTTTTTTTTTTGAGTTTTTGTGCTGGCTAGCTGAAAAAAATGCTGGGGAAATGGTTTGTATTCTGTTAATTGCCCTGCCCATGGGCACCTTGCTTGGTATATTGATCTGAGCGCTTACCATTTTTCCAAACCTGAGCTTTTTGCCCAAGAGTGCCTCTGTTTTGTCTCCATCTTTTTTGAAAAATAAATCCAGTCGGGTTTGTTTGAACATAACTAATGTAGCGTAGACACATCCAGAGACGAAAACATTTTTTCTTCCTGTGGGTTAATTAAATATTTAAATGATTGCTCGCAAGATGACATCACCCAGTAGAAACAGATCAGTCTTTCCTCTTGGCCGTTTAAGAAAGATGGCATCAGTGTTTCCGAGCCACAATATGAATAGCAGTTGCATACTCTTGGACGGATGCATTGCATTACATGGGTACGGTGAGGGCCGGGTTTGGCAGGGCTCCCAATTCGTCTGAGCTAAAGCTCCCATGATGCCGCAATGCTCCTAAGGCAGGCCGATAATACCTATGAATGGGCACCGTTCCCAGATCAACCATTTTAAAACTGACACTTATGAAACACGCATGCTGAACTGTGTGCAGATCTAATACTGAGGATACAATGATGTATAAAGGCCAGGGAACTGTTATGCATTGAAACCAATTTGAGATTGGTAGCCCTAGGGCAGCCTTTCTTAACCCTAATAACATGGAGGGACCCCTAAAATAGAATTCAGGTCTCGGGGAACCCCTGCTAATTGTTTCATCTACAGCTCACAGTACATTAGTATGTTGGTCATTGGGAAGAATGCTCCTTACATCAGTGGGAGGAATACGTCTTACGTAGGTGGTCAATGGGAGGAATACTTTTTACGTTGGTCAGTGGGATAAATGATGTAGCACCCTGGAGTTTAGGCAGGGTTGCTCCTCACAAATTTACTTGCCAGAAGTAGTTATCCTGGTTGGGTAATAGAGATCCATTGATTTCTCTCCAAGACCCCTTTCACACTGAGCCGCTCATGGCGTCGGCGGTAAAACTCTATTTTTAGTGCCGACGCTATGGGCTGATTTGCAGCGTATTTCGGCCGCTAGCAGGTGCGGTTTTACCCCCCCCCCCCGTGGCTGAGAAAGGGTTAAAACTGCCCGCAATGCGCTGCTGCAGCAGCGCCTCGGGAGCAGTATAGCCGCACTGTCCCATTGATTTCAATGGGCAACAGCGGTGGAGGAGCAGTATACACACCGCTCCAAAGATGCGGCTAGCAGAACTTTTTTTTTTTACCATTATATTACCGCAACGCTCCAGTGTGAAAAAATTGTGCAGCTGTTTGAGGGCGGATTGCAGGTGCTATTTTTAACACTATTGCGCCTGCAATACGCCCTCAGTGTGAAAGAGGTCCAAGTTTGGCCTTGTTGCACTTTTCTCTTCTACCACTAGGTGGCCGGGTACTTGGTGGTACGAAATATGAGAAGGGAAACGTAAAGTCAGGTTATGAGTATATGGGTTATCTCAACCAATGGGCAGGGTTTTCTTGGATCCCTTGGCCTGCTGGGAGAGCCTATATATTCAGGTGATCTGTGTTCTGTGCCACCTGGACGGCTGTCTGCATACCTCCCAAATTTTTGAGATGGGAATGAGGGACACCCATCGGAAAAAGTATACAGGCATAGGATACACCCCCTTGCCACGCCCCCAAGATTGGTGAAACCCACAAGTGCTTTTTTTTAAAATTTATTTTTTTACCACTGCTATTCCTTTTTATATTGGCTTTTCGAAATTACAAATGCAGCCATTTAGAAATCAGATGAAAGGTTTTAGGGCTGGAAAACGCTTTCTGATAGTTAAAAGGTGCATTTTATATACATCTATACAGATCAGGCCAAAATGAGAGACAAATGAGGAATGAGGGACAGGGGGGCATTGCTCCAAATCAGACTCTGCTGTCTGGGTGGAAATGTGTTGTACTGGCCGGGCAGCTAGGCCAGAGATTGGGCCTGTCCCGGGCACATCTGTCTGCTGGGCTGACAAGTGCTTTTTTTTTACCATTTAACTATTCCTTTTTATATTGGCTTTTGAAAGTTACAAATGCAGCAATTTAGAATTTGAACGCTTTAGCGCTGGAAACACTTTTTGAAAAATAAAAAGTGCATTTTATATACAACTATACAGATCGGACCAGAGCAGTCGCTAATCTTTTGGAAATACTCTCCCCTTGGTTTCAAAAACGATCACTTTCTGTAATTAAAATGCATGCATTTCCAGTCCTGGCCCAGCTAGAAGGGAAGGCTGACAGAAGTTTTGGCCAATTTCACATGGGGTGGATTATTTTCCAATCATCGGGGGGATCAGTTCACAGATCCCCTTATGATCAGAGCAGAGTGGGAGGATGGCACATTCGTGTCCTATACAGACTTGACATGGACAGAGCCCGCTCTGCTCTACTAATGGCTGTGAGTAAATGGAATCTGCTGTCTGTTTACACTCAACTACCCTCCAATCTTGTCTGCGTTTTTTATTTTTGTGGACCAAATCAGACTGAAGGTAGGTCTGATCACAATGGCTGTATGAAAGGGGCAATACAGTGCTGAGGTAGAAAGGAGAGGATACCAGGGAGATGAGATAACACACTATCTCTTTAAAGCGGAGTTCCGATATAAGCAGCTACAAATACTGCAGCTGCTGACTTTTAATAATCTTAACACTTGCCTGTCCTGGGTCCAGTGATGCGGGCGTACGAAGCAGCGCTCCTCTCCGCGACGCCGGCATCACTACTGTGCGCACAGCCGGGCATGCACTGCGCATTCGTGAGCTGTGGTTCGCCGAGTAATCATCTGGGACCTGTGATGTGTCCTAGGTGATTGCCGAGAGGGAGGGGGAGAGGTGAACTTCCTTCCGGCGCCCCAGGAAGAAGTGGTTGAGGGGGAAGTAGTTTGGTTGAGTGGTAAAATGCAGTAGAGTCTCTGCAGTCAATACATAATCTTCTATTCTGTATCTGCTCTGCAGGGAATTTTGGATAGATAATATGAAAACAGATTTCAGACCAGCGATATTAAAAAAAAAAAAAAAAAAAAACACTTATTTTTTATTTTTAAAGTGTAAACTCCTAGCCCTCCTGCCCTTCGATACCCGCTGTGCTTGCCCCTGTAGGTAATGAGCTGTCAGTGCCTATGCAGCCCATGTTTTAACCCAGGGATTCCCCCTTCTTTTTGCAGGGCTTCCAGGACAGATCAGAACAATTCTTATTGGTCAGCGCTGACACAGAGAATTGTTTTGATCCATCTCAGAAGTCCTGCAGAAAGAAGGGGGAGAAGAGCAGGATAGGGAACATGGGCACTGACAGCTAATCACCCACAGAGATAAGTACAGTGGGGACTAGGTGGTTGGGATGTGTAGGATGTTTGTGCACCTTTTTTTTATTCTTTCTGAAAGGGTAAACAAACCTTTTAGGCCTCCTTCACACCAGCGGACGGATCGAGTCGCCTGTGCGTCTTTCAGGAGGTCCCGATCGGACCACCTATTGTTCTCTATGGGGTGGCGGGTGTCAGCGGACATGTGTTCGCTGGCATCCGATTCGGTTTGCTAAAAATGGATGGATACATTCGCCATCCATCCAATCGGATAGAAACGGACATGTATTCCATCTGACCTCCCCATTGGGCACAGCGAGCTGTGTCCGTCTCTGCTCTGCATAGCAGAACGGACACTGACCTGTCATCCACCTGCTTAGCGGGGATCAGCGGAGAGTAGGGTGACCACATTTACAAACTGCCTGTAGTGCCCCCTCGCTAAAAACTAGTTGACTGGGAGAGTTACTTTGCTCCCGTCGTGATTTGCTCAGGTTAATGACCTGTGTCATTCTGGAAAGGTCCACTGGCTCGGACTGCATTCTGGGGATGTGAGTATCATCTTTGGCTGCCAGTGGGAGCCAGAGGGGTTTCTGGAGGATGGAATCTTCCCCAGCGGCCAATTGGAGGGGTTTTTCCCTGCTGGGCATGCTGGGAGAGGTATATCTGTGATGGAGGTCATGTGTTCGGGGTTCTTTTTTCTTCTCCTGCGCGGGGTCCCGGAGTCGGGGTGCGGCACCCACCTTCAGGTTGTGCGCATCCATGGACCCTGCCGGCGTGGCCCACCTGGCCAAGCTTCCAGGCTTTGCTGAGTCTCAGTCTGGGATGAAACCAAAGGGACCCCAGTGACTTACTGGGTTCCCGATGCCGTAGAGGATCTGGCGCCCGGGCCATAGACAGGTACGCTCTGCTGTCACCTGGTGATCTGTGCCGAAATAACTGCTGGGAGGATTTGCTCTATTCGGACATTTACAAACTATCTAGACTACATTGGCTTTTGGCAGAGGCCTAGAGCCGGGTCAGTGAGAGAGACCTGTTCCTCCCAATCAGCATTTAAAGTGGCGACGCGTGCAAAATTGTATCTTCAAGGGGCTGATTTTGCTGTACATATATCCAGGCCTGACATTGAGAATCTCTATCTCTTCATCAACCTATTCTCCTTTCACCGAGTTAATGTTCGGCTATGTTGGACTGAAATTAAAGCATTGAGAAAATCTTTATTGACGGTGTGGACACTCAATTATTACTAAGTGGCTTCTGGTGCACCCCTAGACCAAGCAAGGGTAACTTAATCTGCCGATCCCATATTAATCCAGCAGCCCTTTCGGGGGTAACGCTACATGCCATTCAGGGACACACCCCCTCTCTTACCTTCCCCAAAAAAGATGAGGGGGCGGGGGTAATATAGTCTCGGGGTTGATGGGGAATTTGGCGGCGGGTTATTTGTCAGCTGAATGTGCCACTTGCCACCAGATGCAATGCTGCTTGCCGCCCATAGCCTGCCACCAGATGCAGTGCTGCTGTCACTCCCTCTGCATGAGCCACTTGTGTAGAAGGAAAGGAGTGGTGTCACTATCTGGAGAGTGAAGATCACGCCACTCCCTGCTGCTTGCAGCTGGGTTTTTGAGAAGGAGGAAGTGCAGAGGTGGGTGGGGACAGCAGTGCTGCACTAGGCGCAGGCCTCGCTCCCGGTCTCACTGTCTGAGGGTATGTTGTCACTAGTTGCAAGATGCCAGGCAGCGCTGGCCATAGCAACCAGTTCCGGAAATGTAGTTATTAGTTAGTAGGGGGTGGCTGCGATCTCTATTTTATTCCAGGACATTGTATTGTCTCGGAATGAAGGTGCCCGGGACCCAGGACAGACATGTCAATTGCGGGACAGTCCCGGGAAATCCGGGACACGTGGGCACCCTAGCGGAGAGATCCCCTGCTGAGCAGGCGCATCCTCTTTGGCAGATTCCAGCCCGTGTGAAAAGGGCCTTACTTTATACAATTTAAATATTTTATTGCTATCTGTCTCTCTTGTGGGCATTTCCCCTGTACTTCTGATTTTACCAGGACAGTGAGTGAGGGGAAATCTCTTCGGCATTCAACACTTCCGTGAGTGTCGGATATCTGTTTCTCATTGTATGCTGTGCTGCCATCCTCTGACCTCTACATTACTACAGGACTCGGCAGTGTCCCAGGGGTCGGTTGCTGTAAAATCTTGTAGGCTTGAGGTCGTAGTACTGCAAGGAAGGAAAGATATTAAACACGGGCCGCCACAGAAATGAATACAAGAGCTTTGCTCCTTCAGGGACTTTTCATCTGGATTTTCTCTCAATCTTTCAGGGTCGCTATATAAATAATAATATTTTGTGTGACGCTGAGAAACGCAATACGCTATTCCTGCCTCAGGGTTCAGGTGTTTAATATACAAATTAGCGAATACGCCAAAGTGTTAATTGGCGAACATATTTAACATGCTGAAAATAGTTGCAAAAAAAAGTGAGTTATGAAAATACATATTTATTAACAACTTCTGTGCTTTCACACTGAGCAGCGCCGGGCATCGGCGGTAAAGCGCCACTATTTTTAGCGGCGCGTCACTGTAGTTTTTACAGCACTATTCAGCTGCTAGTGGGGAGCTTTTAACCCCCTGCTAGTGGCCAAAAAGGTTAAAGCCGCCCACAAAGTGCCGCTGCAGAGGCACTTTGACAGCAGTTTGGCGCTGCCCATTAATTTCAATAGGCAGGGCGCTTTAGGAGCAGTGTATATGCCGCTACTACAGCGATTCAGGACTTTTTATTTTTTTTACCACCCTGCCAGCGTACCGCTCCAATGTGAAAGCCCTAGGGCTTTTTACATTGGAGTGAAAGGAGAGGCTCTTTCAGTATTCTGACTCTGATTGCTGTGAAGCAATTTATCCCTTGTGAGACCACTATGCCTGGCATGTATACGGTATAATCACTGAAGACGATCCTTGTCAGATGGCTGAACTTGCCAAATACCGTTTCCATCCACAGATGTGCTTTATTCTGAGCATAAGGATACAACCGATGAATAGATTGTGGTATTTATGCGGTCAAAAAATATTGTCTGTTGCTTGCTATGCAGAAAACATGTGTCCTGTTGGCTGCATCCATGACACAGGAAGTACAATATCTGTATGTAATGCTCCACCCATTCTTCCTAAGGAAATGTGTCATAACATCAGGGAAGGGAACATGGAAAAACAAGTGCATCACCACAAAAGGTCACTAGATGGCAGCATGTGAACTAAATATAAACGTCCATAGAAAAATGGTTCAGGGAAACAATGTAAATAAATTCTGTGCCCCATTGGGGCGGCACATTCAGGGCGCTTTGCAGGCACTATAGCGCATGCAAGTTGCCTCATTGTGAAAGCAGCCTAAAGGATACGTTTACATTGAATTATTCCAGGTATTTGAATTGCGTAGTTACTATATATTACAAGGATCCATATTCCACATCTGTAGAATCAGTGTAGTAGTTGCCGCTGCTATATTGATCCCCACTGTTTTCTAGGACCTGTGCCGAGCGGCTGCATAGTTGACAAAGGGGGTTGCTCACTCTGCACCGCCACCATTCACAGAACATTCTTTTCAGTGAACACAAAAGGCTCTCTGGGTGATGTGCAAATCGTGACATCACGACTCCATCGTTCAACCTCATACAATCAAAAAATGCCTTCTATTCCAGGAAAAAAATAAAAATACAAGGCTTTTTGTAAATGGCAGCTGTGCCGAGCAAGCAACCCTCTGTTTTCTCTATGCAGATGGCACAACACCAGGAGGCTTCAAGGTATGGAATATGTATACTCATTTAGGCCTGGACTTGCCATTGGGCACAATGGGAATTTTCCTAGTGGGCTGGGGCCATTGGGCCGCTTGTCCATGGACATTCACTTCAGGAGGCTGCCTGCATAAGAGGAAAACAAGCCCAGCTCCCCCCTCGCCTTTTAATATAAACTGCATTATGTCTCTCTAGTTCCCTGGTGCCCAATCTTAAGCCCTCGGAGCTTGATTAGGGTGGGAACATTGATTAGGGTAATAGGATTGATCTCCATGTAGCCTCATGTAACACATTCCCCGTTCTGTATTGTATTCTGCAGCATATCCCCAGCTAAAAATGTATCGTGTCCACACTCTCTGACACACATTTTTATTCTATTAGGTCTGCAGTCTTTGACAGTCCTCTAAAGCATTTCATATACTGTACTGGGCATTATCTGTGGCCCACTGGTGATGTCAGGGGCTACATTAGTGGCCCCCTTTAGCTTATAACTTGACAACCACTGCTCTAGGCTTGGCAAGGCTACATGCCAAAAAATCGTATATAAACACTATAAACCATAACAAGAATAATTCAATATATAGTAAAACCTTGGATTGCGAGCATAATCCGTTCCAGAAACATGCTTGTAGTCCAAAACACTTGTATATCAAAGTATTTTTACAGGGTATAAAAGAGAAGAGTTGCTAAATGTTGTACCTTCATTAAATGTAACCATATTGCTACACTTAGAGGCTCCTCTCTTCTCTTTTTATACTCAGTTGGGACATGACGCTACTCTTATATCAAGACATCGCTTGTATATCAAGGGAAAAATATATTAAAACATTTTGCTTGACTTGCAAAACGCTCTCAAACCAAGTTACTCTCAAACCAAGGTTTTACTGTGTGTGTGTGTGTATATGTGTGTGTGTGTATATACACACACACACACACACACACACACACACACACACACACACACACACACACACACACACACACACACACAGAGTTGATGTGCAAATATTGAATCCTATATAAATGAATGACCAAATAAATGGTGAAAGTCCATACTGGTGAACATTCCAAAGTGATAGAATCCGTCTATCCAAAAGAAAGTGCAATGTGAATTGGCAAAGGGGCTCCGCCACTAGAAACATCCTCTTGGCCTACACCTCCTATCAGATGAGCAGGACCATCAATTATAATGGACAAAGTAGCCCAGGACAAAATATAAGCAACTGATCATCCAGCAGAGATTAGCAGTCAGTATATAAGCTGTGGGTTCTAATCGGGGACTCAAAGAAATGGTAGAAAGAAACTCCCATAGTGAAGCCCATCAAAGGTTGAAACCTCCTTAATACAGTGCAGTCGCCCTGTCCCATGTGCAGAAAACCCCCCCCAAAGCATGATGCTACCACCCCCATGCTTCACAGTAGGGATGGTGTTCTTGGGATGGTACTCGTCATTCTTCTTCCTCCAAACACGGTTAGTGGAATTATGACCAAAAAGTTCTATTTTGGTCTCATCTGACCACATGACTTTCTCCCATGACTCCTCTGGATCATCCAAATGGTCATTGGCAAACTTAAGACGGGCCTTGACATGTGCTGGTTTAAGCAGGGGAACCTTCCGTGCCATGCATGATTTCAAACCATGACGTCTTAGTGTATTACCAACAGTAACCTTGGAAACGGTGGTCCCAGCTCTTTTCAGGTCATTGACCAGCTCCTTCCATGTAGTCCTGGGCTGATTTCTCACCTTTCTTAGGATCATTGATACCCCACGAGGTGAGATTTTGCATGGAGCCCCAGTCCGAGGGAGATTGACAGTCATGTTTAGCTTCTTCCATTTTCTAATGATTGCTCCAACAGTGGACCTTTTTTCCCCAAGCTGCTTGGCAATTTCCCTGTAGCCCTTTCCAGCCTTGTGGAGGTGTACAATTTTGTCTCTAGTCTTTGGACAGCTCTTTGGTCTTGGCCATGTTAGTAGTTGGATTCTTACTGATTGTATGGGGTGGACAGGTGTCTTTATGCAGCTAATGACCTCAAACAGGTGCATCTAATTTAGGATAATAAATGGAGTGGAGGTGGACATTTTAAAGGCAGACTAACAGGTCTTTGAGGGTCAGAATTCTAGCTGATAGACAGGTGTTCAAATACTTCTTTGCAGCTGTATCATACAAATAAATAGTTAAAAAATCATAAATTGTGATTTCTGGATTTTTTTTTTTTGATTATGTCTCTCACAGTGGACATGCACCTACGATGACAATTTCAGACCCCTCCATGATTTCCAAGTGGGAGAACTTGCAAAATAGCAGGGTGTTCAAATACTTATTTTCCGCACTGTATATAGTTGTATATAAAATTCACTTTTTATCTATGAAAGGTGTTTCCCAGTGTTTAACCTTTTATCCAATTTCTAAATTGCTCTAAATTTCAAAATCCAATATAAAGGATCAGTAGTGGTAAAAAAAAGTGCTGATGGGTTAACCAATCCTTTATTGTACAATTCTCCCTTAAAGGGACATGGCAGGGGGTGTGTGCCTACATACTTGGGTGTCCCTCATTCCCATCTCAGAAAGTTGCATTACATCAGCATGTGCGAACAAGTCGAGGTTCCCCTTTTGGGTGGAGCTCCACTTGAAATGATCTCCTCCTCCTATTTAGAACTACATTTCCCAGCAGCCCTTGGGAGAAGCTGTGTGATCTTCAGCAGTAGGCATTGTCTTTTTAATTTTTTTTCCACGGTCACAACACATGTTGGGGAAAGCCCAGTGTGCATATGTAAAATTTTTAGTTTACACAGAAGATGCCGAAGGACAGGATGGCTATGCTGCAGGAATTTAAGGCGCCTTCTTGTGGTATTGCAAACCCTTGGCAGGGCTGTTCTCCATGCAATTAGTATGCAGTGTGGGCTAAAGAGCCAATCAGACAGACATCTGCTGAGTGTGGGCACAGCCACAGGGGGTCTATGCCTGACGTCTTCCCTCCTGGGCTGAGATATCTATATATGAGGAGCTGTGGGCGCAAGGCTGTGTGTGTGTGATGTGTACTGCATGCAGTCTGCATATCATATGAGCACAGTGTAAAGTCCATATAGAATGTGTATGGTGGGGATAGTAACGTCTGCATAGTTGTGTTCAGTATAGTCACACCATGTACTGAGTAATCTATAGTGTGAGCATGGCATA
The DNA here is from genome assembly GCA_029574335.1 of Rana kukunoris. Lineage (NCBI taxonomy): Eukaryota > Metazoa > Chordata > Amphibia > Anura > Ranidae > Rana > Rana kukunoris. The sequence goes on along the minus strand of CM056059.1, from coordinate 179,072,712 downwards.
ACCCTGGTATGAAGGTACCTGTAGTCACAAGATAGTCTGTACCTTGCACATCTGCTTGCAGCATGCTCTACATCAGTGTTTCTCAGCTCCAGACCTCAAGGTGCTTCAACAGGTCATGTTTTCAGGCTTCCCATTTTGCATAGATGATTTTTGATTAGTTTTACTGCCTTAGTAATTACCACAGCCGTTTCATCTGAGGGAAATCCTGAAAACATGACCTGTTGGGACGACTTGAGGACTGGAGTTGAGAAACGCTGCTTACATTAAATATGTCAAACGCAAGGCTAAATCCACCCCGCCAGGTCCTGTCATGTGGCCCTCTTACCCAGTTTTGCAGCCAGATGTGTCAAAACTCTATTCTGCCACCTCCGGCTCTCACCCACCGCTCCCACTCCCCTGATGTCACTTGTAGGGGGACAGTTTTGCTCTCAGCGGCATCCAGATGTAACAAATCCCTGCGCACACACTCCCAGCGGAGACGGCTCTCCAGAATGTGAGGTCTGTGAGCATGATCTCCCTCCAAGGCTGTGCTGCCTACACAGGGAGATATAACGGTGCCACCTACACAGGATGGGCCTGGGGCTGCCTACATAGGGAGTTACTAGAGCCAGGCAAGTTGGGGAGTGTGTGTTGTGCAGAGCACCACTAAACATTGCATTCTGTACACAGTGCACCCCTGAACTCTGTCCGCAGCGCACCCCTGAACTCTGCACTCTGTTCGCAGCTAGGGTGATCACGTGTCCCATATTGCCCAGGACAGTCCAGCATTTTGCAGGTCTGTCCCAGGCACATTCATTCCAGGACAATACAGTGTCTTGGAATGAAACTGATACAGCCACCCCCCTGGGCCAATCTGATGCCCCCAAAAAAGGCTGCCACATCACTGCTTTACTCACTGACAGTACTTGCCCTGGCCAGGAATGCCTGGAGGAGCACAATCCCCGCCCCCTGCTTGTGATGGGAGAAATCCTAAATCCTGCCACTTGTGTCTAATCACTGTGCTGTGACAATTCGTTACAGCACAAGCTGATTTTTGAGAAGTGGGGTGTCCCTGAATGGTAGTTTGGAAATGTGGTCACCCTATCTGCAGCGCACCCCTGAACTCTGCACTCTATGTGAAGTGCAGAGTGCACTTGAGACTGGGCCCTGGTGTTCCGCCACCATGGGAGGTCCCCAGCTGGGGCATCGGGGAGGCCCTTTATGGTTTCTTCTACCGGGGCCAGAGCCGTTTTAATAGCATCATGGGCCCCTGGGCAAAGTAATGCTCTGGGGCCCCTATAATAGAGACAGTGCAGGTAAACGGAAAACAAGTAGGTAGGAGGTAGGGGATATTGAGGGTGTAGATGGGTCAGTGCTGGGGGAGATATCTAGGGTGTAGATGGGTCAGAGTGCTGGGGGGATATCTGGGATGTAGAGGGGCCAGAGTGCTGGGGGATATCCGGGATGTAGAGGGGCAGTTTTGGGACGGCCCAGGCTAAAGGACCAGCTGCTTTGGGGAAAGGGCAGGGGCCCCCCATGCAGCTGGGGCCCCTGGGCAGTGCCCAGGTGTACCCTCTTATTAAAACAGCCCTGACCGGGGCCCTAAAGGTTCTAGTTGCCCCTCTGATCTGAGGTCTGTTGTAACATCTGATCAGGAGGGGCAGAGGAGGCAAAAATAAGTTTTTAATAAAAGTGAACTCATTCTTTAAAAAGTATTCTGGTTGCTGCAGTCGCTCATAAAGGGATATAATACAACGATTTTGCATTGTTACATAAAAGTACAGCCTTGTGAATGCGTTGTACATGCTCTCCTATTAGCCGGCTAACCAAGCCGATGTGTAATCTATTGCTGCGTGAGTCTCTCTAATTGGAAATTTCTGTGTGTACATCTGAGGTCCGCTTCGAATCCAGCGCAGACAATAGAATTGTTGATACTTGTGATTAATGGGGTGTCCAAACAGCCATTATAGAAAGCCCTCCAACCAATATTCCATGAGGATAAAACCCAGTATAATACTCCAATAGTAGGGGAGAAGACTAAATTATCATACGGGCTCATCTGGATGGAGCTGATGAATGCAGATGGGAGAAATTAATAGACCGTCTCGACTTGGACTGTTTGGTAGGGTCATTAGTTCACAACCCATGCCGTGACATTTTCATCTAGAATCCAATTACAAATTCTATTTAGACACCGGATTCCAGAATGCCGCCATTATAAACCTCCTTTTATATTGCGCTGAATGAATTTCAGACTCTTTAAATCTAATGTTCAGGCAAAAAACTAAATACACAACTAAATGAGTATCTGCAGATATCTTGCCTTACCTTTTTGGTCCAGGTTCACCTTGGGTAGTAGTAGTAGTAGGCAACCTTTCATACGTTAAGATCTACTAGGACAACATGAAGGAAATCAAAGATCCCTGGGGAGGGGGCCACAGCTGTAGGGTTGCCACCTTTTTTCTTCATGACAAACCCGAACAATTTAGTCGCGCATAGAATTTTTTTTACGGAAGAACACTATAGACTCTGATGTAAGGGGGGTTTCTGCTCACCAAAGCCCCCACTTACATCCAGTTCCCAGCATTTCCCCTTTAAATTGGGGTCCACAGGGCACCCCTTACCCTTTGAGTCCTCCTTACCTTAGTGTACTCGTAGGCTTGGAGGCCAGAGAGAGAAGAGACTGTGGGGGGATGAATTTTGTCAGTGGATGGTGAGCTTGTCTGAGGATGGAGGCTCAGGCCTCGACACCTTTCATCCATGATGTACAGTATCTGCCGGTTGCTGGGCTTCAGACTTTCAGCCCACGCATCTTTTTTCTGAGGCACAGAACGCCAGGGATTGGAGTGTAGGTGGGAAGACAGAGGGGTAGGGGTGGGAGAAGCAGATCAACCCTTCTCTTCTTTCCTGCCCATGTATGGGGGAGGGGCATGTGTGCACATCTATGTACTCGGGCCGGCGGTTGTGGTATTTGGTTACTTGGGGAGCAACAGTCCATTCTGTATATAATTCAGGTGGTCTAAAACCCAGACTGTCCAGGTGGAAGCCCCAAGTGCCGTCCCGGCCGCGCCCTTTCAAAAAACTATCAAGCCCCCAATAAAGACTATGAAGAACACAATGTGCCACAGTAGTGTCCTCTGCTCCTCCTCGTATCGCCCACCACAGTAGTGTCCACTGCCCCCTTCATATTTCACATCGCCCCCCCCCCCCCCTCAGTAGTGTCCTCTGCTCCCTCAACCCCTACAGTAGTGTCCAATGCCCCCCTTCATATTGTTTCACATCACCCCCTCCCCTCCCCCCCCCGCAGTAGTGTCCTTTGCCCCCCTTCATCAATTCCCCACTGTAGGTTGTGCCCTCTGCCCCTCTTCACATTACCTCCCTCCACAGTAGTGTCTTCAGATAGTAAAGGAAGTCTTTCCTATGGAATGCATGTTTGTTAGGAAATTACCCTTTATAAAATAATTGATCTGTCTCCTCTATCGCTGTCAGCCGATGACCTTCAAGCCTAGTACATACTATTAGAAAATCAAGCGCATGATCATTCAAATTTTTCCCTGTCCTCACACCATGTTTAAAGCGAGAATGCCTAAAATGGTAAAAAAATTATCAGAACAACTTCCAATGTATGTAGCTATAGTCTATGATCATACTTTGTTTCCAATCATGCACAGCTCATTTTATTTTTATAGGACGAATACTGTACTAATTAAATGAAAATCGAACGTTGTAACTAACCAGAAATATTTCCAACATTTCCCTTTGGAAATTTTTATCTGAATAGTCCATATTGGCTCTTGAAAGCTGTGTACTAATGAACAGAACAATTGTTACAAATACAGATCTTTTTTTATCCTGTTTTCCAATAGGGCTCATTTACATTTGATTAATCTTCAACACACATTAAAGTGGAGTTCCACCCATTTTTTTATGTTTGTCTGTGCTGCATGCCCTAATATCATAGTGTTCAGAATGGACAATTTTTATTTATTTTGTTGCTTGTAAATGTCTTTATTTTGTAGTCCTTCATTACTTCCTCCTCCTTATTAGCCTAGGCTATTAAGTCACAAGACTATTTGCAAGAGTTTCTGGGATAGGCATCATGTTTCCCAGCAGTCCTTGCAAACCTGACTGAAACCTATTACATTGCTTGTGCAGCACTGAGCATGTGCGAGATATGCAAAGCTGAAATCCAGGAAGTCATACAGTCTGGCTTCATGATGCCCACACTTAAGATGGCCGCGGTCTATTTCTAGATTATAAACTAATCTAAATCTAAATGCTGTAACAACCTAACAAAACGGACCTTAGTTTACAGACTAACTTTACTAGAATACATTAAGCTTGTGTATTACAGGGGTATTTATATTTAAAAAGTGAAATTGTGGGTGGAACTCCCCTTTAACGGCTAGTTTACACTTGCTTCACAACTTGGCTTCAGACAGGCTTTGTTAAAGCTCTCTGGACGCCAGTTAAAGCTCCTGTCACTAAATAAAATGGTTACCTTACAGTCATGTTCACACCTTGCTTTTGCTTTGCTTCAAAAATTATACCTCATGCAGCTTTAGTGGTGCTTCAAAGCATCTTTAAAGCCTCCATAGAAGTCTATGGCAAAGCTCACTGGAAGGCCCTTGGAAGCCCCACGACCAAAGGCCCTTGGAAGCCCCACGACCAAAGGCCCTTGGAAGCCCCACGACCAAAGGCCCTTGGAAGCCCCACGACCAAAGGCCAGGTGTAAACAAGACTGTAAGCTAACCATTTTATTTAGTGACCGGGTCTTTAACTGGCGTTCAGAGAGCTTTAACAAAGCCTGTCCGAAGCCATGTTTTGAAACAAGTGTAAATTAGCCCATTGTGTGTGTACTAAGCTTTATGTTTCATGTGGGAACCTGGGGATCCAGTGTTAAGCTGACCATACACCATACAATTTTCTTATTCAATTTTATCTTTACCTTTTAACAAGGGCCTTCCTGATTGCATACGAATTGAAAGTTTTTAGGTTTGACCTCGTATTATATGGTTTTGGTAAATCCTAAAGAAAAATTGTAAAAGTAAATTGTAGAATGTATGGCCAGCCTTGGCTTTGGATCGGATAATGTAATACAGATTAGAGACGCACCCGACTCGTGTAGCACCACATAAAAAAAGTATAGGATCGGGTAATGTACCAAGCCTGGTGCCTGATTGTGCATGACCCATAGAAAGAGAGAAGCTTGTCTGTATAATTAGATCTGCCAATTAGGTGTTCTGTGCTCGGCTTTTTTTTTTGCTGACATTACCAGCTGTCCTCTATACTTACCTGGAAGGTGCAGTACAGCAATAAAGAAGATATAATGAAGGCAATACTGGGTGACTTGATTACTTTATGAAAGTGTGATATCAAAAACTGTTGGACACTATTAGAGAATCATATTGAAAATGTCGAATCAGTCATGAAATGAAACTGAATTTTATACAAAGGTAACCATAGTGGATGTCTCATGGTGGATTGACTGAGGATGACTTCTAAACCCTCATCTTTATTTAAACATTTTAAGTGCCATAAACATCTTATATTGGTGTTTTTCCATGTTTTTTAACATAACGATATCGGGCCCTTCCTGGTTTACTTTCCAACAACTTATGTTCCTCTGATCGTGTTCACGGCTGCTACATCACGTAGCTATTGGGAGTACATGTCCTGACATGCTTGGCTCCATTTCACATGCTCTTTTCATTTTCGAAAAATCAGCCCCTTGTGCTGATTCTGTTGGTAGAAATCCTTCTCCTTTCACTACAGTTTCTGGTCCTCCTAAACGCATTACTGGCAGCTACGTCACAAAGCTTTCGGGAGTACATGTCCCGACATGCTTGGCTCCATCACACCTGATCCTTTCTTCAATTCTGAAAAATCAGCACAAGGGACTGTTACAGTCAGGAAGATGTGCCCTTTGTGCTGATTCCTGTTAGTAGAAATCATTCTCCTTTTACTACAGCTTCTGTAAAATGAAAAATTAAACTGGATTTCTGGAGGGGGCAGAGCTATCAATCTTCTGCCCATCCTACATTCATAGATTCAGTTTAATTCGTAGAAGCGATTTCTGTGAATGGAGGAAGTGGGCTCAAAGGCATGGTCCTTGTTGCATGCCCATGGAAACTATGGGCATGCTACAAGAGGGGGTCAGAGACTGTAGGCATGTATATCTCCCAAAATGTTGAGATGGGAATGAGGGACACCTACTAGCAAACGTATGTAGGCATAGGACACGCCCTCTGCCACACCCCTTAAAGGACAATAACCCCAAAAAGTTCATTAAACCTGCAAGTGTTTTTTTTACCTCTATTCTACCCTTATATTGGCTCTAGCACTGGGAAACATTTTTTTGAAATATAAAAAGTGCATTTTCTATACAACTATATAGATCAGACCAAATTGAGGGGGAAAGAGGGACAGAGGGACATTGCTCGAAATCAGGGACAGTTAGGAGCTATGGGCATGCTACAAGAGATGGTCCGCGACCATGGGAATGCTACATGAGCTGGCTGGAGACTATGGACATGCTGCATAAGTTGGCCAGACACTATGGAAACGTTGCGTACATTGGTTAGTGACTGTTGGCACGCTACATAACCTGGTCAGAGACCATGAATATGCTATAAAAGTTGGTCAGAGACTTAGGACATGCTTTAGGAGACAGTCATAGGCTGGAGACACATTACAGGAGACTGATGGAGATCACTGCTATTACAGACCATTTACAAATCAATGCTTCCACAGTTGTTCTCCCTACAGCCCTGTTTTAAATTACTTGAGCCACATCTGATCTTTCAGAGAAACCCATTATAAAAGATCAGAAGAAAAAGGGATGGAAGGCACAAAAAAATATGAGTTTTAGGGCTCATTTCCACTGGCGTTTTTACAGCCACTTTTCTGAGCGTTTTTTTGCAGCTTAAAAACGCCTGTCCATGTTAGTCTATGGCCTCATGCCCACCATGACGTTTTTGAGCTGTAGATGGCTGAGACGTTTTTAAGCTGCAAAACGTGGGACCAGTGCGTTCTGAAGCTCCAGCAATAGAGCTGTAAAAACGCCAGACATTAAAAAAACGCGCAAATAAACATGGACAGGCGTTTTTAAGCTGTAAAAAATGCTCAGAAAACTGGCTGTAAAAACGCCAGTGGAAAGTAAGCCTAATAGAAATAAAACTAATTGCTAAAAGCCAAGTTTTGCATGTGCTTTTTAATGCGTTTCCATGCTCATTTAATGCGCGTTCGGTGTCAATGCATTCTGTTGGCTAGAATATTCATTTATTCCGGCCTAGCAATCCGTGTTAATGCACATTTTGGCATTTTTTCACCCTCTATTTTTCACCTTCTATTTGTCTTTAGTAAATCAACCCCATAGGCTAACATATAGAGGGGCGTTAAGAGGTGCGTGCAAAAAAACAAAAAACTCAAATGCCTGTAAAAGTGCTGTATTTGATGTCCTGTGTGCAGTGCCGATCCCGACCTCCCTGGGGCCCTAAGCAAAATGACATGTCACATTAAAGTTGAGAAGCGGGGTGGGGGGGTGTTCTGCTGTCGGAAATGACATCTTACATTAAAGTGAGAAGCGGGGAGTGCTGACTTCTTACCTCTTCTCCCATGCAGCCAGCGAGTTGAGAAGTGGGGTGAGGGGCCAAAAATGACTTCTCACCAGGGGGGACCTCTAATAATTTGGGTGGCCCTAAGCGGGTTCATTCAAAACAAACACCAGTCACTAGTGGTGGACCACAAGGTACTAGATCCTGTTCTGTTCTATTTAATCTGTTTGTTTTTAGGTTTGGCGGGTAATGTATGGGCCAGATTCAGGAACAGTTAGGCTGGCGGATCCAGTGATCCGCCAGCCTAACTGTGACTTTAAGCCGGCGTTTCTGTTTTCTGTAACCAGAAAACAAGAAACGCCGGGTTGAAGCTCCGATGCGAGCAGCGTAACTGAGTTTCGCCATCGCATCGTTACTTCAACTTAAAAATGGCGCCGGGGGCGTTCCCGCCGATTTCCGCTCAAAAAATATGTTAATGAGCGGAAATCGGCAATTCACGATCGCATTCCGGCGCGACGCTATGACGGTACGACGTTTCCGGACGGGATACGCGGCGCATAGATATACCTACATGGGGTTGGAGTATCCTATGTTAGGTATAGGCGTCGTCATCGCGTCGGGAAAAAAAAAAAATCACGTCGCTTGCGTAAAAAGTTCATGAATGGGAATGTGACGTCATTGACGTTCATTCACAGAATTTGGAGCATGCGCACGAGGATGTTTGGACACTCGACGCATGCGCAGTACGTTGGCGGCGGGATCGCGCTTAGTTTAAATACTACACGCCCCGTACCCGCCCAATTTGAATTCCGCCGGCTCATTTGCGATGCGCTGCCGCAACTTTAGGAGCAAGTGCTTCGTGAATGACAGCACTTGCTCCTAAAATTTCTGCAGCGTAACGCAAATGAGAAGCGTTACTCTGGAGCAAAGATGCTCCCATCTACCTGAATCTGGCCCTATGTCTTTTTGCTGATGATATAAAGGTGTGGAATGGGGTTAATATCCATGGAGGTGTCTGTAACATGGAACTTGATTTAGAATTGTTGGAAGATTGGTCAAAGCAGTGGAAACTGCCATTCAAGGTTTCTAAATGCAAAATAATGCATTTAAAGAAAAATAATCCCTGAACAGAGTAGAGTATTGGGGGTTCAGTGTTGGCCAGCACTACAGAAGAAAAATGTGACTTATTTGTGCGTTTTTCTTTGCTCGCGGGAACTGGGGCACTTTAAAATATTTATTTTATTTAAATTTTTTGCTACTTTAAAAAATAAAATAAAAATGCGATCACTTTTATTGCTGTCACAAGGAATGTAAACATCCCGTGTAACAGTAATAGGTGGTGACAGGTCTTTATGGTAAGGTGACCAGATTTTTAAAATGAAAACTGGGGACATATTTTTTCTTTACTAGTAATGGCAACAATCGGCGACTCTGCCCACTGCCCGCCTCACAGCCTCTCAAGTCTTACTCTCCGGGCCCCGGCTACTACTGGATGGGGAGCGGAGGAATATCACTCCGCCAGGGAGGGCACAGAGATGGGCAGGTGGCTGGCCAGGATTTGAGCCAAGGCAGAACAACATGTGAGAGGAGCTGAATGGGCAACCGAAACTGAAGAAATATTCCCTCCGCTCTGACCAGCACATGATCATCAGAAAGGGCAGGGCTTTTTTTCTGGGGGAACTTGGGGGAACTCGGTTCCACCACCTTTGGCTCAGACCCTTTGGTGCCTGCTCACCACAATCACTTGTAAACACAGAAGTCTGGTTTCTGTGTTTACAAGTGACAGCTTTGTAACCCCCTGAACTCTGCACTCTGTATGTAATGCAATTCTGGTATTTAATGCCCCTTTAAGACCCTTCTACTGTTTGTGAAATCTGAACGGGTCGTGGTTGAGTTCCTGTACCTATTTTCTGAGAAAAAAAAGCTCTGAGAAAGGGGTACAGATAATGGAGAAAAATACTACCCCCTATGCTAGTAGGCACGGCGGAGCGGGGGGGAGGGGTGTAATTCAATTGTTTTTAATTCTGCACTGACTGACTGTCTTTGAAATTGCCCCTGCCCCCTATTAAATCCAATCTGGGGACAAAACCCGGGACAGACTAGGTCCGGGGACAGTGTCCTCAATCAGGGGACTGTCCCCTGAAACTGGGGATGTCTGGTCACCCTACTTTATGAAGGGATCAGGGTCTAAAAGATCCATAAATCTCCCCGTTGCACTTCAAAATATTCAGATTGCTAAAGACGATGATTCTGAATACTATCACTTTTTTTAAAACTGCGCTATTGGCAGCTGAGTAAACCGGAAGTGACGTTGTGACGTCGCTTCCGTGTTTACAGAGAAGACTGGCACAAAGCAGTTTATGGAATTTCCGGATCGGGTTTCCCAGTGGGATGGGAGGCCTGGTAAGAGCGGCGGGAGGGGAGGACGTCCCCTTCCGCTCCTCCGGTATAACAGCTGAGGTGGCTTTTAGCCGCACCTGTCGTTCTCCCTGAAGAGCCGACCAATCGGTCTGAAAAAGGTACCGGGATGATGCCTGCAGCTGCAAGCATCATTTCGGTATAGCCACCTAAAGCAGAGGCCACATATCTGTGTACGCTCGGCAGGAAGGAGTTAATAAGGTGTTCTGTGTTTATATTTAACATAATGTGTATATCTAGCATAATGTGTAGTGTACTTTGTTTTATCCTTGTTGCCGGGCAGTCTGTTCACTAGGGTTGTCCCGATAGCACTTTTTTAGGACCGAGTACAAGTACCGATACTTTTTTTTCAAGTAGTCGCCAATACCGAATACCGATACTTTTTCAAATGTGTCCACAAATGCAGCCATGTCCCCCCCACAACATGATGCAGCCATGTCCCCCCACAACATGATGCAGCCATGTCCCCCCACAACATGATGCAGCCATGTCCCCCCACAACATGATGCAGCCATGTCCCCCCACAACATGATGCAGCCATGTCCCCCCACAACATGATGCAGCCATGTCCCCCCACAACATGATGCAGCCATGCCCCCCCCCCCCTATGATGCAGCCATGTCCCTCCCCCCCCCATGATGCAGCCATGTCCCTCCCCCCCCCCCATGATGCAGCCATGTCCGTCCGTCCCCCCATGATGATGCCCCCGCCACCTATACAAAGCCACTGCCGCCGCGAACATTGTAGGCACCTTTACTTTCAATAGCTGTTTTCTCTGCAACGCGCCATGTAAAGTACACTCACTCTTGCTCGGGATTGGACAGATCCGAGCAAGAGGGGGTGTCCTTTACATGGCGCGCTGCAGGGAAAACAGCTATTGAAAGTAAAGGTGCCTACAATGTTCGCGGCGGGGGCGGCTTTGCATATGCAGCGGCGGCGGGGGGAAAGTATTCTATAGACATGTGCAGACTGGAATATTTTGTTTCGTTTTTTCGTTTTCGTTTAGAAAATAAATTTATTTAGTTACTCCCGAAAATCGTTTTGATTTAATTAGTTTTTCGTTGGGGAATAGCTTTCGTCCGAAAATCCAATAATACTTGGTTTCTGTCGAATGGGCAAAAAATAAAAAAAATAAAAATATTCGACGTTCCGTCGAATCTTTTTGGCCGATGGTAAATGATCAAAGAATATTCGACGGAACGTCCAATCTTTACGCCTCATAAATCGAAATCTATTATTTCTATAGTGTCTAATCTTTTCTCTATGATGTCATATCTTTTCACTATAATGTCGAATCTCTCTATATCCAAATTTTTACCGCAACGAAAACGAAAATAAAGCATTTTTTATGTCGGATCCTTCGGTTTTCGTTTCTTGCACTTTCGTTGTCGTTTGTTAATACGATAACGAAAAAAAACAGATTTTCGGACGAAAATGCATTCTAACGAAAACGAATGCACATGTCTAGTATTCTATTTAGGTATCGGGAGTATTTGCGGGAGTACAAGTATCGGTATCGGGACAACCCTACTGTTCACCTAGGCTGGTTTAAGTGCTGTGTTAATTAGCATGTTAATTATATCATTGTCAGCTAGTAGTTGCTAGAGGAGGGGGGGGGGGGGGGAGTAGCCTTGGGTCCACCCTACCTCGTTATGTAACCCATTGTGTGAGGTTTTGAGTAAATATTTGGGTTATTGTGTATGTGGGGGACTAACATACTTAAGCGTATAAAAAGCCTGTATCCTTCAATAAAATGTTCCAGGTTCATACAAGCTATTGTCGGCTAGTCTTGTATGATTGGCTATAATATCTCATCTATATGTTCAGACTGGAGGAAGCGGCGTACTGACAAAAGTTTATTGTCATTCAATCTTAAGGGGGGACAGACTATGGCCAGCGGGAAAATAAAAAAAAAATTCTGGCATCAGTGGGAATAGACAGTGCCCCATATTTGGTATTAAGGGGATGATTCGTGCCCCATTGTTTTGTCAGTTGCAGGAATAATGCCCCATTTTTGGTGTCCATGTGCAGAATAGTGTCTCACATAAGTGGGAGGAATAGGGCCGTATAAAGGCTATAACCCGTATATGTACACAGTGTTCAAATCACATGTGAGATATCGCCGCGATCGTCAGAGCGAGAGCAATAATTCTAGCACTAGACCTCCTCTGTAACTCTCTAACCTGGTAACCAAGATTTTTAGGTACCGTATTTTGTTGCCATTCCACGAGTGTGCGCAACTACAAATCATGACATGTTGGGTATATATTTACTTGGCGTAACATCATCTTTAACATTATACAAAAAAATTGGGCTAACTTTACTTTTTAGTTTTTTTATTTCATGAAAGTGTCTTTTTTTTCCTAAAACATTGCATTTGAAAGACTGCTGCGCAAATAGTGCGACATAAAAATATTGCAATTTTATTCTTTAGATTCTATCCTTTTAAAAAATCTATATAATGTTTGGGGGTTCTAAGTAAGTTTCTAGCAAAAAATACAGATTTTAACTTGCAAGCAACAAATGTGAGAAATGGGCTTGGTCATAAAAGGGTAAACGGACCAAGTAAAGAAAGGGGGGGGGGTTTGGGACTTTGAATGAGGTGAGTACACATGGCTATAAGATAAGTTGATATCAAAACATGTTTTTATTGGTGAAACAAGGCAAAATGACAAGATACATGCAGCAATAAATAAAATTGTTAATCACATATTACAGACCATATATGGAAACAAACATTAGTAGCAACCAGCCAATCAATATGTGGTGTGGAACAAATCCTGGATGTAATAAAAACACTTAGTAGGTGGTGAACTCAAGATAATGTAATAAGGAAGGCGTCTGCAGGAGAATAAGTGCATCCAAATTAGGCTGACGCGTTTCATGTAAAATGCCACTCTTCAGGGCCGGGTGCACACAAATCTATAAAACCAAACATGAGTGGACCAGTATGATCCAATGTTAGCCTCCCTGTTGAGGGGTATATGTACAAAAAGGAAGAGAGAGCAGGGGCGGCCCATCCATTAAGGGCCTACGGGCACCGTCCCTTCTGTCCATCGCTGCCTCCCCTATTCATGCGTCCGGACCGTTTTAGGACACGGCGAATGGATTCCAATGCAGAGGGACTTTTTTTTTAAGCACCGTTTAGAGCCAGAGGCTCTAGTAGACTTAAATATAGGGTGGGCTTGGGTTCCAGAGCGTGGACTCCGTGCCCACCCAGATGTGTCACAACAGTGAATCAATATTCGCTGTTGTAACACTGATCCTCCTCCCGACCAATCTGGAAGCAGGTTTTGTCACTGGATTTCCTGAAAGGACAGGCAATTCTATTTGAGACTGCCGTCAGTCCAGGCACCTGGTAGATCCAGACTTGGGCAGTCGGGATGACGCAGTGCCGCTACTGAACTTTGTGACTTCAACTGGGAGCGGACTTCAGATCGCTCTCTGCTGAAAACGGGTTGCAGGAGTGCAAAACTAATTTCACTCCTGTGACCCAGAGGGGAAGCTCAGACTAAAAAGCTGAGGCGGGACTTCTGCTTTTTAATTAAAAAACAAACCTACCTACTGTATATAAACACTCAATTATTTTTTCTGTCGTAATTCTTCAATGTTTTTATACTTGTGTGATCCGCTCCTCTTTGTGCTAGAGGTGACGGAAAGTGAGGAGTTTGTCGAGACTTCCTCTCATTTCCTGTTGTGCCTCCAGGACAGGAAGTAAAGGGAAATAAATCTTTCAGTGGGACAAGGCAGCAAAACATGACCACACAAGGATTTTAACCCTTCCCTACTCTATCAAAAACTAGAAGAAAAATGTGGCTGTATATTAGGGTTGTCCCGATACCGATACTATACTCGGTATCCGGACCGATACTGAGTATTTGCGGGAGTACTTGTACTCCCGCAAATACCCCCGATACCAAAATAGAATACTCCCCCCCCCCCCCCTGCTACCGCCGCAAAGCCGCCGCATACCGCCGTTAATCCCGGTGCATGACAGCGCCGAGCATTACAAGCTTTCGCTTGTATACTTGTTAAGCCGGCGCCGCCATGTATAGACACCCCCCTCTCGTGATTGGACGGATCCGACCAATCACGAGAGGGGGAGTGTCTATACATGGCAGTGCGGGCTTTACAAGTATACAAGCGAAAGCTTGTAATGCTCGCCGTTGTCATGCACCAGGATTAACGGCAGCAGCGGCGGCTTTGCGGCACATCAGGTATGGGGGACAGGACATGGCTACATATGTGGGGACGGGGACATGGCTACATATGTGGGGACAGGACATGGCTACTATGTGGGGACAGGACATGGCTACTATGTGGGGGGGGGACATGGCTACTATGTGGGGGGGGGACATGGCTACTTATGTGGGGACAGGACATGGCTACTATGTGGGGACGGGACATGGCTACATATGTGGGGGACGGGACATGGCTACATATGTGGGGGGGGGGGACATGGCTACATATGTGGGGGGGGACATGGCTGCAATATGTGGGGGGGGGGACATGGCTGCAATATGTGGGGGGGACATACATGGCTGCAATATGTGGGGGGACATACATGGCTGCAATATGTGGGGGACATGGCTGCATTTGGGGACACATTTAAAAAAAGTATCGGTATTCGGTATCGGCGACTACTTGAAAAAAAGTATCGGTACTTGTACTCGTTCCTAAAAAAGTGCTATCGGGACAACCCTACTGTATATACACATTTTTTAGCGTCCTTAGATCTCACTGGTTGTTTCAGCCTAGTATTTTTTTATATTGTTTTGTAAATTCGATTATTTTTTTTTATTTATTTTTTTAAGGTTTGTTTTCCTTCTTTTTCAGGACTTGTAAATCGATGTACTCCAGTCCGATATCACTACACGTCATCTTCACTGCCAACAAACCTCCCACTCAATGTCACCAAGACCATCCGTCAGGATGAATGGCACGCACTCCGTAAGTATCCCCTTACCCCGCTTCATGAACTGGGTGATTTATGGTCTTTTTGCTGTCAGGCTTTAGGGTCTAAGGTTTTGTACATGTATCAAGCTAATCTCAGCTTGTTACCTGTATAGAAGACACCTAGGAGCCAGAAATCTTGCCGATTGATAGGAGGGGATCAAATTAATTATTTCACTCATTAAAATGCAAATCAATTTGGAACTTATTTGAAATGCTTTTTTCTGGATATTTTTGTTATTTTGTCTCTCACTGTTAAAATAAACCTGCCAAAAAATCTAGACTGATCCTTTCTTTGTCAGTTGGCAAATGTACAAAATCGTCAGGGGATCAAATACTATTTTCCGTCCATTGTAGTGTATCTACTAGACTTTATTGTTGAGATCTCTGCTCTGTTCCTGCACACCCACACTGCCTGCTGATTTTTTTTTTTATCATATGATGAAGCATGAACCAGGAGCAGGAACACATAAAGGTGTTGCAGGAACAGAGTCGGAATTTAATTTAGGGAGATCTTGCCACTAAACTGTCAGATGCCAAGGGCTGATTGAGCCAACCACACCATCTGTAACTAAACTATAATTTGTGTGTGGACTGGCCCTTTACATATGCCCCAGGATTTGTTTTTATATAGTGGCTATAAAGTCTACACACCCTGTTAAACGAGACGACAAAAATAAATAATTTCAGAACTTTTTCCACTTATAACCTGTACAACTCAATTGAAAAAATATATATATATATATATATATATATATATATATATATATATATATATATATATATATATATATATATATATATATATATATAAATGTGTGTGTCTTCCACAAAAAAAAGCCATTCAAGGGTTGAGGAAAAATTTACATATCAATCTGTTCATTAGCCCGGGGGCTGGGGTGGTGGGAACTTTTGGTCCGGGAAGCAAACACAGCCAACCGATTCTTCCATAGGACACTAAAGAAATTGCGCCACACAATGTGTGCCAGGGTGCCATTATATAAGGTGGACGCAGTCTTAAAGAATGTGTGCTTTATTTTAACACACCATTTTTATATACACTGGGGAAAATAATTATTTGATCCCCTGAAGATTTTGTAAGTTTTCTCACTTACTAAGAAATGAAGGGTCAATAATTTATATCATACGTGTATTTCATATGATAGAGACAGAATATTAACCAAAAATCCAGAAAAAATATATACTACAAATGCTATAAACTTAAGTTGAGATTCAGTGAGTAAAAAGTATTTGATCCCCAACCAAAACTGATTTAGTACTTGGTGGAGAAATCCTTGTTGGCGAGCACAGAGGTCAGACATTTCTTGTAGTTGGTGACCAGGTTTGCACACATCTTAGGAGGGATTTTAGTCCACTCTTCTTTATAGATCATCTCTTTCTTGGCAACCCGAAGTTTCAGCTCCCTCCATAAATTGTCTGGATACTGGATAGGCAACTCCATGTGCTTCTTCTTATTGCCTTGGCAGTATGTTTTGGGTCATTGTCATGCTGAAAAACTCATCCATGACCCATGTTCAGTGTTCTGGCTAAGGAACGAAGGTTCTCATCCAAGATTTTACAATACGCGGCCCCGTCCATTGGCCCCTCAATGCGGCAAAGTCGGTCTATACCTTTAGCAGAGAAACAGCCGTAAAGCATGTTTCCACCTCGGTGCGTGACTGTAGGGATATTGTTCTTAGGGTCATAGTCTGCATTTTTCTTCCTCCTAACACTGCGATTCTGGCTCCTCAAGAAGGCACAGACATGCCAATGAACATATAAATGATTCACAGAAAAATTGGAAGAAAGTGCTGTGGTCAGATTAGACTAAAATTTAGCTCTTCGGTTTTAACTTGACTCGCCGTGTTTGGAGGAAGAAAAATGCCGACTATATGACCCTAAGAACCCCATCCCTACAGTCAAGCACAGAGGTGGAAACCTTAATCCTATATATTTATGGTGGGAGCTAAAACTTTGAGTTGCCAAGAGACAACCAAGAAAACCTAAGGATTTAGAGAAGATGTATATAGAAGAGTGGACCAAAATCCCTCCTGAGATGTGAGCAAACCTGGTCACCAACTACAAGAAACCTCTTACCTCTGTGATTGCCAACAAGGGTTTATCCAACAAGTACGAAGTCATGTTTTACTTGGGGATCAAATACTTTTTTTATAGATTTCTGGTTGATATTCTGACATCCGACCCGCTCTGATCCGCCAAAGTGTTACAGGGGAAAACCCTACTTTTCCTTCAGTCTGGCGCATCGGATGACAACGGACTGTACGGTCCGTCATCATCCGATCCCCCCCAAAGGGGAGAGTTTCGCTCTGACAGGTTGGTCCCTGCATAGTGTGCAGAGATGAACCTGTCATCTGCCTGCTCAGTGGGGATCGACTGAGCGATCCCCGCTGAGCTAAAGCGGAGTCGGCACACGGACAGCCCCGTGTGAAAGGGCCCAAAAAGTGCATTTTATATACAACTATAAAGATCAGACACAAATGAGGATGACAGAGGGACGTTGCTCCAAATCAGGGACAGTCCCTCGAAATCGGGGACAGCTGCGAGCTATGCACCCAGCATGTGACTGCGGTTCTGATTGGGTCCAAATGGGGTAGTATCTCCGTTCAGACACCAACCTAACATACTGTAAAATAGTTGTTGTGGCCTTGGAGGGAAAAAAAACACTGTACTCAAAGTTCTCCTACAAAATACAGAACAGCAAATGTAAAGGTTGCATCTATTAAACTTCACAGTAATAACTCAGTCTTTTAGCTGAAAATACACATTTTTCTTATAATGAAGAACAGCTGACTCTGTAGATGCCCCCTGATTGATAATGCAGTGACAATGTACATGCTGTTAACTCTCCTGTGTCTTTTTTTTTTTTCCTCCCCCTTAGACCTGCGGCGGATGACAGCTGGCTTCATCGGAATGGCGGTGTCTATCATCCTGTTTGGGTGGCTGATAGGGGTGCTGGGCTGTTGTAAGCAGCATGACCTAATGCAATATGTGGCCGGGCTGCTATTTCTCATGGGAGGTAAGAGTCTTCACTGCTCTCCGGGTCAGCCAGAAGAAGCTAATTATCAGCTATTGACTTGTCTTTTAACAAAGAGATCATAGATGGATGGCGGCTCCTCCAGATGAGCACAGGGGAGGGGGGCGCACCGCAGTCAATTATGAAACCCCTCGGGAGACCGTTTTCACAGTTGTACTTGTTATACTGGCTTTTATCCCATTGGCTGTTTTATATAGAGAGAGAATATCTTGCGCCCCCCTCAAAAAAAAAATGCAAGGTGAATTAAACCTGCATACACCTTGCGCTGGGGTTACATAAACAGAATTACAAATCGTGTCTCAACTTTATAGTATTATTTATTATAATAACAAAAATAAACTTCCCTCTGCAATACTCACCTTCTCTCCAAAGCTGTCCCCTTTAAAAAATCGGCTTGTCCACCAGATTGTGTAAAAAAAATACCAAAGAGAAAGCCATTTGTGTAAAAAAAAAAAAAATGGCTTTTTTTTGATGGTATTTAAAAACTTGACCACTGGGCACTTAAAACCCCTTCCTAACCAGACCATTTTCAGCTTTCAGCACTCTCACACTTTGAATGACAATTACTCAGTCATGCAACACCTTTTTTTTTTACACAAATGGGGCTTTCTTTTGATGGTATTTGATCACCTCTGGGGTTCTTTTTATTATTTTTTTGAGCCATAAATGGGAGGGGGGGGGGCACTTTTTTTTTTTTATAAAATTTATGTAATTTGTCTTCATAAATTGTGGCCACATTTTTACGGCTACATGTCTTTTGGTGAAAATAACCGGAGGACCCAACTGTCATGGACATTCCCGGGATGCGCCGTTATTTGGCTATGACCCAGTCAAACTGCGTTAATCGCCACTGGGATTTCTATTTTATGTGAAGGGAAAAAAAATACCGAAAATGCTGAAGGAGGGGGGGGGGGGGGGGCAATGTTTTTCTTAAATAAGTAATTGTTTTGTCCTTCACTGATGAGGTGGCACTAATAGGTGGCACTTATGGGCAATGATGGGCAGCACTAACTTGCACCGCTGATGGGCACAGGTTGGCCTCACCGATGGGCACATGGGCAGAGGTTGGCCTCGCCGATGGGCAGAGGTTGGCCTTGCCGATGGGCACATGGGCAGAGGTTGGCCTCGCCAATGGGCACTGTTCAGGTTGCACTGATCAGTGCCCTGATTATCTGTATGATCTCCCCTGTGAGGTGATTCCGTTGAACAGCTCTCCTTTCCTCACACTCTGTCTGGGTAAGGCGAGGAGAGCCGATATCCAGCATTTTCTTGTTTCCATGTGATCAGCTGCGATTGGCTAAAGAGAGATCGGGGTCGCACTGTGTGCCAGTGGGTGAGACAGGGACAACATCATATGTCAAATGATTTTGGGGGGGGGGGGGGGGGGGGGGAATGTTCTGTTCTGGAACAACATCATATGTCTATACAGCGGGCAGAAGGCAGTAAAATTATACCTAGCAGAATGTAGTAGCGGTCCAATGCTGCATATTTACCCCCCCTTCGGCTCTACAAATGAGAACGGAGTGATCAAAGACTGCTGATCACTCAGTTCTCAGTCTTCAGTGAGCAGAGAGTCGGGGACTGTCAGTCACCGGCTCTCTGCTCTGCCCCTCCAACGCTCAGTGGAGCAGCTGGCTCTGGTTGGGTCCCAACTGTAAAGTCAGGATCTTTCCAGAGCCTGAAAACGGGTAACAGGAGTGCTGAACATACTCCTGTGATCCATATGAAAAGTGGGGCCAAAAGAGCTTTGGCCCCATTTCTCTTTTAATTATACAGTTCAGTTTATGGTACCAGTTCACATAAAAGCATGGAAAGTGTGCAGAGAAGGGGAAATTAAAGTGATTGTAAACCCTTACAGACCACTTTTACCTACAGGGAGGCCTAGATAAAGGTTTACCTGTAGGTGCAACAAATATCTCCTAAACCTACACAGTCTAGGAGATATATACACTAGAGACTGCGCTGATATCTACGGCGCAGGTGTACTTTAGAAACGGACGTTTCTAAAGGAGGATTTGCCGTGACTGGCGGCTCCGGCGCGAATGCGGCAAATCACAGCGCTGGAGCCACGATACCCGGAAATCACTCCGGTAGAGATGGCGTGACGGAGGAGGGGAACGAGGACCGCTGTGGGGGCTTCGATCTCAGGTAAGTAATTCATAATGAGCGAGTATGCCATGCATACTCGCTCATTATGCCTTTGTCTTGCAGGGTGTGTTTTTTTGCAGAGGGTTTACTTCCTCTTTTAAAATAATGATTATTAAGAACCTTGGGTATAACATACAGAAAGCCTTCTTCACAGTAAAAGCTGTAAAAATGTGGAATGTCAGATTGTCGGTACAGTGACTGTTTTTTACACTTCGTTTTGTTGGCACCTTAGCTAAAGAAAAAAGAACTGTAGACTAATGATCTGCTAGATATTAATCACACAAGATTAAAAAAATAATCATCTCCCATTACTGTCTGCAGCCTGCATGTGTACTTGCCAACACTATGGTCCCAGATCCCTGCCCATAGCCCGCATTTCATCAGCCTACTTTCCCAATGGGGGAGCCCAAATCGCACCTACTATGGTTGATCCCACCCTGACCTCTTTTTCAAATTTGCGGGAACTGCCCATCACACCCACTTTATGGGTTGGTCTCACCCAGACCCTGCCTCCAAATATGCAAGGACCATCCACTCACAGCTCATGTCTTTGAGTTACTGCTCAAATAGTAACTCAAATAGGGTTAATACTGTGATCACAGGACAACGTATGGGTGGGACATAGGGTGATCACATTTCCAAACTACCATTCAGGGACACCCCCTTTCCAAAAAATAAGCTTTGTGCTGTAACGAATCAAAGCACAGTGATTGGACACAATAGACAGGATTTATGATTTCTCCAATCACAAGTAGGGGGCGAGGATTGTGCTTCAGGCATTCCGGGGCAGGACAAGTACTGTCAGTGAGTAAAGCGGTGATGTGGCGGCCTTTTTTAGGGGCATTAGTTTGGCCTGGGGGGGTGGCTGTGTCAGTTTCATTTCGGGACACTGTATTGTCCTGGAATGAAGATACCTGGAACAGACCTGCAAAATGCGGGACTGTCCCAGGCAATCCGGGACACGTGGTCACCCTAGTGGGACAGAGGGCCAAGATGCCAAAGTGTCCCAGAAAATCCAGGTCAGTTGACATCTATGGTCCAATGTATACCTCCTGGCCGCACACGTAACTGATGACCGGCACATCCAAGTGGAAATCAATATATAAGGACAGGTTTGCATGGAAAGGTTTAAATTAGTCCATGGCCCATGTCCCAGAATCTGTCAAGGTTCACTTAACAAGGTATCCGAAATGTATGTTCATTCCAGCAGCATGGTATGTAATTCCGGAAATGTCAGTCATTAGAACACTTCTGTACTGAGAAGTGACACCTAAAGTGAACCTGTGATTTTCCAATGCAAAATAACAGCTCTACCTAAAGTAGAAAAATGGCGAAAGTAGAAGCAAACGCAAAAACGACATTCAGCATAATGATGCAGTCATTTTAGTAGAATTAACACAGCAGTTTTGTTTTTCTTATCCCCCCTTGTAACATAGTTCTATATCCTGTCGGTCCTACCGGGAGGTGTTATTTTTTTTTTTTCACTTTTCTGTAATTGGGTGACGCTTCTGTTCATTCTGCAGTGACGGCAGCATTATCACCCTACGGGCAGAGTAGTCTTGGATAAAAAGCTTGTTTGTCCCTTTTACTTAAAGAGGAAGTAAACCCTCTCTTTAACCACTTTAGCCCCGGACCATATTGCTGTCCAAAGACCAGAGCACTTTTTGCGATTCGGCACTGCGTCGTTTTAACTGACAATTGCGCGGTCATGCGACTTGGCTCTCAAACAAAATTGGCGTCCTTTTTTTCCCCACAAATAGAGCTTTCTTTTGGTGGTATTTGATCATCTCTGCGGTTTTTATTTTTTGCGCTATAAACAAAAACAGAGCGACTATTTTGAAAAAAATGCAATATTTTTTCTGTAATAAATATCCCCCAAAAATATATAAAAAACATTTTTTTTTCCTCAGTTTAGGCCGATACGTATTCTTCTACGTATTTTTCGTTAAAAAAATCGCAATTAGCGTTTATTGATTGGTTTGCGCAAAAGTTTTAGTGTTTACAAAATAGGGGGTAGTTTTATGGCATTTTTATTATTATTATTTTTTTTTTTACTAGTAATGGCGGCGATCAGCTTTTTTTTTCAGTACTGCGACCTTATGGCGGACACTTCTGACACATTTTTGGGACCATTGGCATTTTTTTAGCGATCAATGCTATAAAAATGCATTGGATTACTATAAAAATGCCATTGGCAGTGAAGGGGTTAACACTAGGGGGCAGGGAAGGGGTTAAGTGTGTTCCTATTTGTGTTCTAACTGTATGGGGGGGTGGACTTACTAGGGGGAATCACTGATCTTCCGTTCATACATTGTATGAACAGAAAATCAGCGTTTCCCCCGCTGACAGGAACGAAAGCTGTGTGTTTACACACACAGCTCCCGTTCCCCGCTCTGTAACGAGCGATCGCGTGTGCCCGGCGGCGATCGTGCCCGCCGGGCACATGCACGGGACTCGGGGGCGAGCGGGGGGCGACGTAGAGCTACGGGCTCTCGCGCAGCAGTGCCGACCTGCCGCCGTATTACTGCGGCGGCTGGTCGGCAAGCGGTTAAAAATAAAATAAAAAATACCCTGCAAGACAAACGCATAATGAGCTAGTATGCATAGCAGCGGTCCTCGGACACGTCCTTCATCGCCGCCATGATACCCGGAGTGAATTCTGGGTACCACTGCTCCAGCGCTGTGACTGGCTGGAGCAGCGATGTCGTCACTCCTGCCCATGCGCGTGGGAGCCGCCACTAACGGCATGATGCAGTTAGTGGCACACTCAGTGCGCCTGAGCACCATTGTCTACGGGGCATGTGCCGTAGACATCGGCGCTGCCTTTCTTGGAAATATCTCCTTAACCATGTAGGTTAAGGAGATATTTATTGGACCTACAGGTAAGCCTTAATCCAGGTTTACCTATAGGTCAAATAGGCCTGTAAGGGTTTACAACCACTTTAAGGTCTATCGGAAACGTATTAAAGTGTTACTAAATCCAGGACCCTGCATTCACTAGATCTGGTCTCCCACAGTTCACAGAAGCTTTGAATCGGTTGCATTTATTGGGGTTGGGAAGCTCGGTATACACACTAAGATCTGATTGTACATTCTTCTTTATATCTACCGACAAGTATGTAGGGCAAGGGTCTCTCATTGGGTTGGGCACAGCATCATTGGATGGGTTAGGTAGGTCCTCATATTACACCAGGAGGGTTTCTAAACGGAGGGCCAGCTTAATGCCCTTCAGACTGGCCAGTAGGAGTAGAACATGTCCTGGAGTCAGTGGGAGTAAACAATGCCCTATTTTGCCCCGTTGTTGGTGTTGGTGGGAGGAATAGTGTCCCCTTGTTGGTGGGAGGAATAGTGTCCCCTTGTTGGTGGGAGGAATAGTGTCCCCTTGTCGGTGGGAGGAATAGTGTCCCCTTGTCGGTGGGAGGAATAGTGTCCCCTTGTCGGTGGGAGGAATAGTGTCCCCTTGTCGGTGGGAGGAATAGTGTCCCCTTGTCGGTGGGAGGAATAGTGTCCCCTTGTCGGTGGGAGGAATAGTGTCCCCTTGTCGGTGGGAGGAATAGTGTCCCCTTGTCGGTGGGAGGAATAGTGTCCCCTTGTCGGTGGGAGGAATAGTGTCCCCTTGTCGGTGGGAGGAATAGTGTCCCCTTGTCGGTGGGAGGAATAGTGTCCCCTTGTCGGTGGGAGGAATAGTGTCCCCTTGTCGGTGGGAGGAATAGTGTCCCCTTGTCGGTGTCGGTGGGAGGAATAGTGTCCCCTTGTTGGTGTCGGTGGGAGGAATAGTGTCCCCTTGTTGGTGTTGGTGGCTGGGCGCTGCTGCGGGGCTTCGTTCTGTTATGTTGTTGTTGTCTTGCAGGTTGTTGTGTGTGTGTTTTTTTTTTTAGCAGTTTACTAGCGCTTTAAGTGGAGCCCCCTCCACCACCACCATGCACAAGGCTCTGGAAAGTCTACCACCTCCTTCCAGCCCAACACTGCCTGAATACTCTGTTCTCAAGGCAACAGTGGATGCTGCCAATGAAGTCTTGAGATCTGGATAGTAATTGGTGGCAATTTCGAGGTCAGAGAACAGGGACAAATCAGGTCAATTCTGAAATTAATAGAACAAAGTGGGGGGAACAGCAGGGCCTCAGGATATGACTCGAAATCTGTGATAAGTGTACAGTACTCTGGGACAGTTGTAGAGTATTAGTATGCAAATCATTTGGCAGATAAAACTTTTTACTTATGTGTTTTAAATGGGTTGTAAAGGAAACCTTTTTTTTTCCCTAAATGGCTTCCTTTACCTTAGTGCAGTCCTCCTTCACTTACCTCATCCTTCCATTTTGCTTTTAAATGTCCTTATTTCTTCTGAGAAATCATCACCTCCTGTTCTTCTGTATGTAACTTAACACCTTAATGCAAGGCTTTCTCCCTGGTGTGGAAAAAGCCTCTTGAGGGGGCGAGCAGGAGTGTCAGGACGCCCACTAACACAAAGCTCCTTTCTCTATCTGAAAAGTAGAGAGTGTGTGTGCAGTATCGTGGTTCATTTTATTTGGATCTGTATCGGATTGTTTTTGTAGCTTTGATGTATATTTGTATCACTTGTTCCTCAAACTTTTTTTTTTTTTTTTTTTTTCTGGATAAAAAAAAAAAGTAGAGTGTCCTGACTTTCCTGCTCGCCCCTCCCCCCTCAAGAGGCTTTCTCTACACCACAGCCCATTTAACCGAGCAGTCGGCTGTTTGCCTAAAAGTCTGTATTTACAGATATATTAATTATAGACATAGGTCGGTGTAATGGCTGGGAAAAGCCACTTGGCTCTCCATCTATTCTTCTAGTAGTGGCACTGGAGAGTAAAAAATTGATTTTCTTACATAATTTTTTCTTCATTTTTTTTTTTTTTTTAAAGATCATTTAAATTACATTTTGATGTACATGATCTAATCACAAATTGCAAATAATTAAAGGGCACCTCTACTGAATTTTACACTTTAAGATCTTCTTGTTATTGCATGTATAGCACCCTGGGGTTTAGTCAGGGAGCTCCTTACAAATTTTAGTTACCCTGGTCATTTGCTAGGGATCCATTGATCTCTCCCCGAGTTTGGTCTTGTTGTACTTTTCTCTTCTACCACTAGGTGGCCGGGCACTTGGTGGTACTAGATATGTGAAGGGCAACTCAAGGTCAGGTTATGGGTATATGGGGTATCTCAGCCAATAGGCAGGGGTTTTCTTGAATCCCTTGGCCTGCTGGGAGGAGATATATATATATATATGTCAGGTGATCTATGTTCTGTGCCACCTGGATGCCTATCTGGGTGAACGTGTCGTACACCTTGGGCTGCTAGGCCAGAGATTGGGCCTATCCTGGGGGCATCTGGCTGCCAGGCTGTCTGAGGGCCTATCCAGAAGTAAGAGAGCAGCGCAGTGTTGGGATTGCGGCTTGCAGTCCAGCCATAAGTGACGGTTCTGCTGGCCCGAGAACCTGTCATGGTCGGAGGTAGAGGGGAAGCTGTTACCACTAAGGGACCAACCACCTTTACCAGGGACCACAGTGAGTAACTGAAGCAAGTACCTGAGCAGTATTCTCACCGAATGGGCACGGTGGAGAATCGGGAAACTTCAGGCAGTGATTAAGTCAGGGACCCAACTGACGGAGGTGACGCTTGCAGAGCAGCCTTGTGTGTCAAGCCAGGGACTGATCTGGTTAACATGGGTGAAGCTTGAAAAGTATCTGGAGTGCCAAGATAGGGACCCATCAGGGAAGCATGGGTGATGCTTGAGCGAAATGCCACTGCAGAGTTTTGAGGAGCTCCAGGGATTCAGAGTCGGTGAATCAGAGACCAGGAGCTCAAGGGGCTGAAGAACTGCAAGGAGAAGTTGTAGTGAAGCAAAGAGGACTGTAACGATTTGTGTTGGTAACTGTTGCCATAGGAAACATGAATCCTGCACGTGCAGATGTGGTGCCTTTCCCTGTACGGCTGTCCTCCTATTGAAGTCTCAGTCTGTCAATTGACATTGCAACTGCTTAAGGGTGTCCTCGTCCTAACCCTCTTCCCCCTCAAAATATAAAAAGGACTGTAAAGAAAAAAAAAAACTTGTTTACATCTAAGAAGTTTCTGGCGCCCAATAACTTTATTCACATTGCACGCACTATGCCGCCGCGCCCACCCCCCCTGGAGAATGACCTAACTGGGACAACGCCCCCCTTGGCCGATCATCTTTGAAGCCGCTAACCCCCTGGTTTCTGGAAATTCAGCAGCAGAAAGAGGAACAAGTCAGCACTGCATATAAGATTTCTAAAGAATTCCGTAGTCTGCACATCATGAGACATGCATTACTTGTAATGAAATGGCTAAAGCTGTAGATAGGAAAAAATTGTTTTAACTATAAGTGGTTGTAAATGTGTTTTTTAGTAATTAAAAAAAAAAAAAAAAACATGATATACTGACTTGCTCTGTGCACAGAGCCTCCCGGAAACCTATTTTTTTAGGATTCCTCATTGGCGCTGTCCGCTCCTCCTCCCATGCAGACTTGCTCCCAAGCTGGGCTATGTGCGGCTATAGACTCGCATAGTGCAGCTCAGCCCCAATCCCTCCTCGCATGATTTAACTGACAGCAGCTTGTCTTGCTTCTCTCAACCAAATTTGTAAGAGCTGGGAGAAGGGAAAAAACTAAAACCGGGATCTATACAGAGAATGCATTGGGGCAAAAAAAATGTTTTCCTTTACAGCCACTTAAACGTTGGCTTTAAATGGTGTGGGGGTGTGTGGAGACTAGACTAGCAGAGTGGAAGGGAACGTGGAAAGTGCTCACCCAGCTGTGGTCCCTGGTAAGTAAATGGACTGTTAGGCCCAAGCTAAATAGGAGAAGTTTTGGTACCTCAATATTGCTTACAAAATCACTAGCGAATCATTTGTAAGAGTAACGAACGGTGGCTTCACAGATCGAACAAATGGCTCCCTAAAGTGTAAACTACAAAAGTATTCTGTAGCAGCGATGACTCTTCTGTGATCGCACAATGCTCCAATTGTGTATGATTGATCGCTATTCAATGTTATTACATGCTTCTGTAGCTTATTCTATAGAGGCCCCTTCCTTCCAGCTGTTTAGATCTATTGCTAGCGTTTTTAGTGGCGTAATTAAAGTGGACCTTCAGTCGTTTTTTCAACTTTCCATCTATTAAATCTTCTGCCCTTGTTGTTTAAAATTTGGATAGTACATTTTCTTTTTTTCTGCCAGTAAATACCTTATACAGCCCAATTCCTGTTTTTCCCCCCTTCACATCACCCAGCCCCCCCTGTAGTGTCCTCTGCCTCCCCATCCTTCAAAGCAGTGCCCTTTAAACCATTTCTCACTCATCACTATCCCCCCCCCCCCCTGTCCTCTGTCCCCACTCCTTTTTTTTTGTTATTATTAAATCAGAAGAAAGTTCGATTTGAACACATGCAAGCTTACAGTGGGGATCGAAAGTTTGGGCACCCCGGTAAAAATTTGGAAAAAGATGAATGGATAGCCGCACTCCAAAACCTGATAAGGTGGTCTTTTATTAAATAATCAGCATGTACAAAAATGGGTCACAGCAGTGGAAAACAAGGAGCAGCTGACGCGTTTCGCACTGAATCAGTGCTTATTCAATAATAATAAGCACTGATTCAGTGCGGAACGCGTTGGCTGCTCCTTGTTTTCCACTGCGGTGACCCATTTTTGTACATGCTGATTATTTAATAAAAGACCACCTTATCAGGTTTTGGAGTGCGGCTATCCATTCATCTTTTTCCTCATTTGCCTAGTGCACCGCCAGCACCCTCAGCATCCTGCACCACCTGTGACCATACAGTGATCCCACCTGGAGTGGTGACTCCTTTCTCCCTATTGTTTCTGGATTTTCCCGGTAAAAATTTGTATTAATGTGCATAACGAAGCCAAGGAAAGATGGAAAAAATCTCCAAAAGGCATCAAATTACAGATTAGTCTTTCTTATAACATGTAAAAAAAAGTAAGATTTTATTTCCATCATTTACACTTTCAAAATTACTGAAAACAAAAAGTTTGGGCACCCTGCATAATTTATAGCATGCACTGCCCTCTTTGCAAAGCTGAGACCTGCCAGTGTCATGGATTGTTCTCAATCATCGTCTGGGAAGACCAGGTGATGTCAATCTCAAAGGTTTTAAATGCCCAGACTCATCTGACCTTGCCCCAACAATCTGCACCATGGGTTCTTCTAAGCAGTTGTCTAGAAAACTGAAACTGAAAATATTTGATGCTCACAAAGCTGGAGAAGGCTATAAGAAGATAGCAAAGCGTTTTCAATAGTCAATATCCTCTGTTCAGAATGTAATTAAGAAATGGCAGTCATCAGGAACAGTGGAAGTTAAAGCAAGATCTGGAAAACCAAGAAAAATATCAGACAGAACAGCTCGCAGGATTGTGAGAAAAGCAATTCAAAACCCACGTTTGACTACATGGTCCCTCCAGAAAGATCTGGCAGATCCTGGAGTTGTGGTTCACTATTCCACTATAAAGAGATACTTGTACAAATATGTTCTTCATGGAAGAGTCATCAGAAAAAAACCTCTTCTACATCCTCACCACAAAAATCAGCAAGTTATGTGGACCAATGAATAGAACTTTTTGGCCGGAATGAGCAAAGGTACGTTTGGAGAAGAAAGGGCACAGAATTTAATGAAAAGAACCTCTGTCCAACTGTTAAGCATGGGGGTGGATCAGTCATGCTTTGGGATTGTATTGCAGCCAGTGGCACAGGGAACATTTTACGAGTAGAAGGAAAAATGGATTCAATAAAATGTCAGCAAATTTTGGATGGTAACTTGATGCCACCTGTGAAAAAGCTGAAGTTAGAGAGGATGGCTTCTACAAATGGATAATGATCCTAAATACACCTCAAAATCCACAGGGGGATTACATCAAGAGGCGTAAACTGAAGGTTTTGCCATGGCCTTCACAATCTCCTGACCTCAACATAATTGAAAATGTATGGATAGACATTAAAAGAGCAGTGCGTGACAAACAGCCCAGAAGGAAGAATGGGCAAAGATACCTCAAACAAGAATCAAAAGACTCTTGGCTGGCTACAAAAAGCGTTTACAAGCTGTGATACTTGTCAAAGGGAGCAGTACAAGATATTAACTCTGCAGGGTGCCCAAACTTTTGCAGACACCATTTTTTTGTTTTCTGTAATTTTGAAAGTGTAAATAATGGAAATAAAATCTAACTTTTTTTGACATATATTATAAGAATGTCTAATCTGTAAATTGACGTCTTTTGGAGATTTTTCCATCTTTCCTTGGCTTCGTTATGTACATTAATACTAATTTTTACCTGGGGTGCCCAAACTTTCGAATCACCACTGTACATGTTCCATAAACACAAAAGAATGCAAAGTTGCAAAACCGTATAAAACCAATAGGCAAATAAAGCTTCCAACTGCATAGAGCTCACTAAAGAGAACATACAGCCCCACCTAGTGGCTGAAAACAGAAATTATAGTGCCAATAGAGCATCAATATTGCACACTCCAAAGTCAGATAGTGATAACCAGCATTTAGTAACCAACAGCATTCTACCCTAATATCCTATCTATAATCAAGTCTACTGGGGCCAAGCCTGGTGCATCAAGCCAACTCCAACAGCTTTAATGTGAAGATTTCCCGTGCACATCACCCCCCCCGCCCGCTTGTATACCAAGTCACTTATGCTCTACACGCCCTATTGCCCCAAATGGTGTATTCAGGCTTTCTGACCCCATAGACTTCAATTGGAGTCCCTGTAAATGAGTGATACATGTAGGGCCAGATCCACAAAGAATTACGCCGGTGTATCTACAGATACACCGGCATAATTCTAATTGCCCACCGGCGTATCATTGTTTTGTACCCACAAAACATGATACGCCGGAATAACGCTAAGAGATGACTGGCGTAAATATATTACACCGTCGTCTTAGTTGCGTTACGCTGGATGCTAGGGGCGCTCCAGTCGGATTTCCGTGTCGAATATGCAAATTAGCGAGTTACGCTAATCCACGAACGTACGAAGCGGCCGGCGCATTCCCTTTACGTAGTTTGCGTAAGCGTATCTTCGGCGTAAAGCTACCCCTGCTATATGGAGGCGCAGCCAATGTTAAGTATGGACGTCGTATTGGATGTCGTTTACGTCATTTGCGTATGCCGATCCAGAATGGGCCTGGGCGTAGGTTACGTTAACGTTGTTTTCATTGACTATTTGCGACGTGATTTCACGCATGCGCACTAGGATACGTCCATGGCCGGCGCATGCGCAGTGTAAAAAAAAAGTGTCGTTTGCGTCGGGTCATTGATAATTTTAATAAAACACGCCCACCAACAACCCATTTGAATTACACCCACAACGCCAGCCCATTTACTGTACGACGCCGTAAGTAACAGCGCTATTTCTTTGAGGATAAGTAATACGCCGCTGTTACTCACAGCGACGTAGAGTAAATGGGTTAGGCTCACAAAGCGCAGCAGCTTTGGGGATCTGGCCCATAGTGGTTTTTCACCTGAAGAATGCCTCTCCTCCTATGGAACTGCTCTGCTCCCCTTTCCTAGCTCAGGAAACAAATGCCTAAAGCTGGATACACATGTAAAAAATGGGCGTGGGGAATGGCGGTTTCAGTTTATGGAGGAGCGATGGAGCCACCATTGGGCGGCAGCATTATCAGCCCCTTTTCCCATAAAGATGGAATTGTTATTAGATACACGTGATCTATCTCTTTTCGGTGTGATCACACATCGGGAGCCCAGCGGCAGGTACTGCGGGCTTGTCTGCTGGCACCCGCCAATGATCGAGCAGAGAGGCAGAACGACGGTCTGACAGGGGGGAAGGCATGGAACTTTTGCACAAACCAATCAATATACACTTAGTGGGATTTTTATTTATTTTTTTAATCCCAAAAATATGTAGCAGACTACTGGCCTAAATTGATGAAGAAATTTGATTTTTTTTTTTTTTTTATTATCGGCTGGCAGAATGTAAATTATATTTATTTATTTTCAAAATTGTTGGTCTTTTTTCGTTTATAGCGCAAAAAATAAAAACTGCAGAGGTGATCAAATACCACAAAAAACTCTATTTATGGGACAAAAAAGAACGTAAATTTGATTTCAAGACAGCGTTTTCGACCTCGCAATTGTCGGGTAAAATAACGTGGTGCCATATCGCCAAAAAATGGCCTTGTCATGAAGAGGGGTAAATGTTCCAAAGGTCAAGTGGTTAGCAAACTTTGGTTGAGGATTTAAAGGAGTGCGCTAGAAAAATAAAGTTGCAGGAACAATGACTGCCGGCCAGGGCTGTCTTAAAGAGGGCACACCTGGGCACTGCACAGGGGGCCCCTGTTCCCCCCCCCCCCGGGGGCCCCTGTTCCCCCCCCCCCCGGGGGCCCCCCCCCCGGGGGCCCCTGTTCCCCCCCCCCCCCCCTGTTCCCCCCCCCCCCGGGGCCCCTTCCCCCCCCCCCCCCCCCTCCCCCCCCCCCCTCCCAAAGCAGCTGATCCTTGAGCCCATGCTGCCTCAAAATTGAAGGCCTCATGATGGCACTGAGAGTGATAGATACACAGGGAAGGCAGTCTGCCTCCTACCTACTTGATGTCTGTTTACCTGCACTGTCATCGTTGTAGGGGCCCCAGAGCATTACTTTGCCCAGGGGCCCATGATGCTATTAAGACGGCCCTGCTGCCGCTAATCAGCTGCAGTCACTGTTTGGGTATTCTGGCTGCCAGAGGTGCCGACTATCTATATTCAGTAGCTGGCATGGGGAGATTTATCTATCCGGGCTATTTAGCATGGATTGGGTATATACAGTAAACAAAGGCACTGCCATCTCTCGGCACATAGCTCAGGTAAGTGATGCAGGCTCTTCCATATATGCAGGGAAACCATTATTGCAGGCAGCGTGTTTTTCTTGTGCCAAGATTTCATCTTTAAAGCCTTTTTAACATATGGCAGTGCTAAAGGATGTAATAATGTGCTACGTACAGTTACCATAGCAACCAATCAAAATTCAGTTTACATAAAAATCAATGTGCATTAGAATTCTAGTTTAAGAAAAGAACGAGGTTTATATGATTTTCTATTTTCTCTTTTCAGGAACTTGCTGCATTATCTCCCTCTGCACCTGTGTAGCTGGCATCAATTTCGAGCTGTCACGATACCCGCGCGCTGTATATGGTTTACCCGAAGACATCAGCCACGGGTATGGCTGGTCCATGTTCTGTGCCTGGGGTGGGCTGGGACTCACCCTCCTCTCCGGATTCCTCTGCACCTTGGCACCATCCCTCAGTGCTTCCCAGTCTGCCGTCCACAAACCACGGCAAGAGAACGGAGCCGTGTGACCGAGAGAAAAATAACGGGAGCAGACGTGACCAGCCGTCCACCCCCATAATCCCAAATAAAAAGAAACCTTAAAAACTACAAAAAAGGACACACACTATCAAGACTGAGGCACCCGTATTCTGCTGAGGAAGTTGTCCTGTTCAACTTGTGTTTGGTCTGACCGTGTGGTTTGCTTGTGATAAGTTGCTGAAGTTTGAACCTCGTGTTAGCAAAAAGGGAACTGTGGGGACAGTGCGAGACGGGGACATGTTGTTCACCAAATAGGACAACCCATCACTTTTTAGTGTTTGGACTTGCAAGAGAAGTTGGGCTGCAAGAGAAGTTGAAGGGATAAGGACATCCATCAGATGCAGACGAGTTCCAGAACTTCGAGAAGATTCCAGTCCGTAACTTCTACAGAAGCTCCTTTGTACAGAGACGTTAATGAGTATGGAGCGGGCCGCAGTGTTTGGGGAATTTTTATATTCAGACACACATACACACACACACACACACACACCTATTTAAATATATATACAAGTATAAGAACAGGTAACCAATTTTTACATGTTTTAATACTATCCACAAAAGCAAAAGATCACAAATCCATAATTTAATTCCCTACTCCATTTCCGTTCTAAATTTCACCCAGAGTGCAGTGCCGTGGCACTCAGCAGGGACTCGGTGACATTAAAAGCATATACGTAGACCTCCTGCCGTGCCTTCAAGTAGGTCCCATGAACCTACGACTGACTCAGGCTCCACCAGAGATGCTATGGGAGGAATTAATATATTATAAATTGCGAATAACAGGGCACTCAAGCAGACACGTCACGACCAGATGGTCCAGACATTGTAAATGACCGACATGCCACGTGGGGGGTTGGGAGTTCAGAAGGTTAAAGGGGGGAGGTGGGAATTTTTAGTGGTCCCAGATCACCTTGCTGGGGTGATGTGATGTCATGTACATGTTGTCCCATCACGACTTATAAAAAGCACATAATAAAAATTGTTTATTGGCGTTTTTAATACAACTACAGTATGCCAAGTATCATTTCATTTGATGAGTTCTACAGCAGTGGTTCCCAACCTCAGTTCTTGAGTACCCCCAACAGGCCATGTTGTGAGAATTTCTCTTATGCTGCTTACAAACGACCATTTTTTAATGGTTTAGAAAAAGAAAAAAAAAATTTCAACCCGGTTGTTAAGCCTGCCTTGCCTACACACGATCGTGAAAAAAAAAAATGCTCTAGCAAAGCGGGGTGACCGTGACGTACAACGCGTACGACGGCACTATAAAGGGGAAGTACTATTCGGATGGGGTCACCCTTGGGGCTGATTTCTTGTTAGTAAAGGTTTGGTGACAGCCGATTCGGGCTTTTCAGTGTGTTACAGCGTGATGAATGTGCTATCTCCATTACGAACGCTAGTTTTACCAGAACGAGCGCTCCTGTCTAATAACTTGCTTCTGAGCATGCGTGTTTTTTTTCACATCGTTAAAGCCTACACACGACCATTTTTTTTTACGACGTTAAAAACAACAACGTGAAACACAACGCAAAAATTTAGAGCATGTTCTAAATTTTTAATGCCCATTTTTAACATTGCAAAAAATGCGCTGGAGCCTACACACAATCGTTTTTAATGATCTTAAAAAAATAAAAAATAAAATGGTCGTGTGTGCGTGCCATTAGGCTGCATTCACACCTGTGCAATTTTAGTGCATTTTGCAGATTTGAACTACAGTCCATTTAACATTTCACATTCTGTAATGCAAATCTGCAAAATGCATAAAGTAGTAAAAATGCACAGGTGTGAATCGTGCCTTTAGATTAAATGGCTGTGCAAAATTCCAAGCCATTGCCTCTAATTTACACTAAAGGTTCACTTTTTTTTTTTCTTTAATTAACAAACATGTCATACTTGCCTCCACTGTGCAGCTCGTTCTGCACAGAGTGACCCAAATCCTCTTGTTCTGGGGTCCTCCATGCAATACCTAACCCCCTCTGGGAAGGGGGTTACCTTGCAGGCGCACTCCTGTGTCACACACTCTGTGTCCATAGCCCATGTCATTGAATTTGATTGACAGCAGCGGGAGCCAATGGCTGCGCTGCTATTCATCTATCCAATGAATAGCCGAGAAGCAGTGGAGATGCATAGGATGCATTAAGGTGAAAAAACACAAAGGTTTACAACCCCTTTAAAGCACCTGTGCAAGATAAAGGAAAACCTGGCCTGTTGGGGGTACTTAAGGACAGAGGCTGAGAACCACTGTTCTATAGCACTAAAAGTGATACTAAAGTCTTGTCCTTTTTTTTTTTTTTTTTTTTTCCTTTAAAAATAAACATGTTATACCAACCTGCTCTGTGAAATGGTTTTGCAGAGGGCAGCCTAGGTCCTCCTCTTCTCGGGCCCGCTTCAGTGCTCCTGGCCCTTCCCTCCTGTTGAGTGCCCCTACAGCAAGCAGATTGCTGTGGGGGCACTCGAGCTGAGCTGTAACTCTGTGTGTCCATTCAGACACAGAGCCACAGTTGAGCCATGCCCCCTCTCTCTCCTGATTGGCTAGCTGACTTTGAAAGCTGCGGGAGCCAATGGCGCCACTGCTGTGTCTCAGCCGATCAGGGGGGAGAGTTCCGGAAATGCCGAGGAACTGGTACACAACGCTTGATAGAGATGGGGCTCAGGTAAGTATTAGGGGGGCTGCTACACACAGATTTTTTTTTTTTTTTTAGATATATATTAATGCATAGAATGCATTAAAGCGGAGTGCCACCCTAAAATGGAACTTCCGCTATTCCAGTTTCTCCCCTTCACTTCACTTCCTGATTCCCTTAGTGAAGATGCTGGCACCTCCTGTCAGGAGTCATGGGATAGATCGGCTTTGGGTGAGGACTTTGCGGGCACTCAGGACAGGTAGGTGTCCTAATATTAAAAGTCAGCAGCTGCAGTATTTGTAGCTGCTGATTTTTGATTAGATTTTTTTTTTTTGGGCAGAACTCCACTTTAAGATAAAAAAAAAAAATTCCAACTGTACAATCACTTTAAGAGCAGTCTTTTATCATTAGGGGTTCTTTGAGCAATGTCTGCCTCTAACCACCGATTCTGCTTGCTCAGCAGGTGGATGACAGGTCCGTGTCTGCTCTACTATGCAGAGTGGACACAGACACAGTGCTGCTCTCCTCTATGGCAGTGGTTCTCAACCCTGTCTTCAAGTGCCCCCAACAGGCCATTTTTTGGGAATTTCTCCTAAATAAAATATCTGTCCAAAATACCAAGCCATTGACTTTGCTTTAAAGCACCTGTGCAAGATAAAAGAAAACCTGCAAATATGGCCTGTTGGGGACACTTGAGGACTGAGGTTGAAAACCACTGGTCAATGGGATGGAAACGGACCGCCTGTCCATTTCCATCCAATCCACTGGAGGGGTGGGGAATAAGACCACTTGTTCCTGCAGCAAACCAAGGCGATACCCTAGCACAGTATGTTAATGCTGTAAAATCGTTGTGCCATTGGCTTTCTCATCTGCCAAGAATGTACTCGGCTCTTGTGCTCAATTGTGGGCTTACAAAACGTGTGGGATATTTACAAAGCCTGCAGCAGACAGAATCTGGAGCAAACAATCAGTCTCTAGACTTCATTTTCAACGCTTACCTGAACAAGCTCTAGATTCAATCTTTTGGCTCTTTCAGGCTCCAATCACATTTGGCATCTTGGGCAGAATCACTACAATTGTGCCCACAATGCAGTAATTCTGCCCGTGAATTACACTAAATCGGACTGCAATTGCAAAACTTATGTTCAGGGGCGATTCCTTTTTCAATGGAACCTAAACACAATGCAGTTTTGCCATGATTATATGCGGTTTTGTCAGCATTGCGGTGCGATTTGGAATTGCGGACAGAAGCATGGAGATTCCACACGCGATCCAAAATATCCAGCTGATAAAATGATATTTCTTGTTATTTATTTTTTTTCTACAAATGACAAACCTGTTATATTTACCTCCTCTGTGCAGTTAGTTTTGCAGAGACTGCCCCGATCCTCCTCCACTTCTTGGGTCTCCCACTGCCACTTCTAGCCCCTCCCTCCTGCCAAGAGCAAACCTTTTGCCTTTGGGGGCACCCAATCAGATCTTGCTCCTGAGTCATTGCTCTGCATGTGCATACAGACACAGAGCTGGGGCTTTGCCCTGCCTGCTCTCTTTTCTCTTTGGCTTTGCTTGACAACCAATAGTTCCCACTGCTGTCTCAGCTAATGAGGTGGGAGAGTGCCCCGGAGAGAGCCTCGACTCTCATGCACATCGCTGGATTGCAATGGGGCTCGGGTAAAAATTAGGGTGGGAGCAGCACACAGACTTTTTTTTTTTTTTTCCTTCATGCACAGAATGCATAAAGGTGAAAAACCTTAAGCTTTTAGAGACACTTTAAGGGGGCCTGGTGGCTGAGCCATGGTTTTGCTGCCCACTGAAATCATAACATTAGCCTGACATGCTGTACACATGCCGCTGACACAATCCTGTGCTTTGTGCTCACAGCATTTTTAACTTTGGCTGTGCCACTGTCTGCCAACTCGCCAATTGATATTAATCAGGGCCGCACCGCAACCTAAGAGCTTGGCTTGAAGTTGCGTCACAATCCTGCAATGTAGAATTGACATTCTGCAATTTAACCCTTATTTGCTGGTCCCACATGGATGCTCAACCTGTGGCCCTCCAGCTGTTACAGAACTACAAGTCTCATGAGGCATTGCAAGGTTGACAGTTACAAGCATGACTCCTAAAGGTAGAGGCATGATGGGACTTGAAGTTTCACAACAACTGGAGGGCCACAGGTTGAGCACCCATGCGGTGCCTCCCAAGGTTTTAGATGCTGGGAGGTGGGCTGGGGGTTTATGATCATGTGACCGTTGTGATTGGCTGTCGCGGTGGTCACATGACTGGAAAGCTCCCAAACGTGAGCTTTCCGTTAGTCACCGGTAACTGTGCCGGATCACCCCTAAAATATGCAGCCGCACGGTGCCAAAGCCCACCCCCCGAAAGGCCACATACAGTGCTTTGCGAAAGTATTCGGCCCCCTGGAACTTTGCAACATTTCAGGCTTCAAACATAAAGATATAAAACTGTAATTTTGTGTGAAGAATCAACAAGTGGGACACAATCATGAAGTGGAACGAAATTTATTGGATATTTCAAACTTTTTTAACAAATAAAAAACTGAAAAGTTGGGCGTGCATTATTATTTAGCCCCTTTACTTTCAGTGCAGCAAACTCTCTCCAGAAGTTCAGTGAGGATCTCTGAATGATCCAATGTTGACCTAAATGACTAATGATGATAAATAGAATCCACCTGTGTGTAATCAAGTCTTCGTATAAATGCATCTGCACTGTGATAGTCTCAGAGGTCTGTTTAAAGAGCAGAGAGCATCATGAAGAACAAGGAACACACCAGGCAGGTCCGAGATACTGTTGTGGAGAAGTTTAAAGCCGGATTTGGATACAAAATGATTTCTGAAGCTTTAAACATCCCAAGGAGCACTGTGCAAGCGATAATATTGAAATGGGAGTATCAGACCACTGCAAATCTACAAAGACCTGGCCATCCCTCTAAACTTTCAGCTAATACAAGGAGAAGACTGATCAGAGATGCAGCCAAGAGGCCCATGATCACTCTGGATGAACTGCAAAGATCTACAGCTGAGGTGTGAGACTCTGTCCATAGGACAACAATCAGTCATATACTGCACAAATCTGGCCTTTATGGAAGAGTGGCAAGAAGAAGGCCATTTCTTAAAGATATCCATTAAAAAGTGTTGTTTAAAGTTTGCCACAAGCCACCTGGGAGACACACCAAACATGTGGAAGGTGCTCTGGTCAGATGAAACCAAAATCAAACTTTTTGGCAACAATGCAAAACTTTATGTTTGGCGTAAAAGCAACACAGCTCATCACTCTGAACACACCATCCCCACTGTCAAACATGGTGGTGGCAGCATCATGGTTTGGGCCTGCTTTTCCTCAGCAGGGACAGGGAAGATGGTTAAAAATGATGGGAAGATGGATGGAGCCAAATACAGGACCATTCTGGAAGAAAACCTGATGGAGTCTGCAAAAGACCTGAGACTGGGACGGAGATTTGTCTTCCAACAAGACAATGATCCAAAACAGAAAGCAAAATCTACAATGGAATGTTTCACAAATAAACATATCCAGGTGTTAGAATGGCCAAGTCAAAGTCCAGACCTGAATCCAATCGAGAATCTGTGGAAAGAAGTGAAAACTGCTGTTCACAAACGCTCTCCATCCAACCTCAGTGAGCTCGAGCTGTTTTGCAAGGAGGAATGGGCAAAAATTTCAGTCTCTCGATGTGCTAAACTGATAGAGACATACCCCAAGCGACTTACAGCTGTAATCGCAGCAAAAGGTGGCGCTACAAAATATTAATTATTAATTTTTCCGTTTTTTATTTGTTACAAAAGTTTGAGATATCCAATAAATTTCGTTCCACTTCATGATTGTGTCCCACTTGTTGTTGATTCTTCACAAAAAGTTACAGTTTTATATTTTTTTGTTTGAAGCCTGAAATGTGGCAAAAGGTCGCAAAGTTCAAGGGGGGCAAATACTTTTGCAAGGCACCGTATTTGGGTGCGGGGATTAGAAGAAAAAAAAAGTAAAACATTGGCATCAGGAAGCAGCAGTAGCCTAAAACTTGACACTTACTTTAAAATCACCAGAAGTGTTCTATGCCAAGTCCAAGTCTCTGAAATATTTCCTGGCTTACAAAGGCTCTATGGCACAACAGGGCTGACCTAGGGAAGTCGTGCACCGAGACTCTGCCACCTGACATATCAAAAGCAAACAGTTAATTTTTTTTTTAATGAAAAATTTGTTTACAAGAATTGTCTCTTAATGAATTGTATAAATATTAATAATAAAAAAAAGCGCATTTTCAAGCTTCATCACAATACTTCCTCTTTAAAAGTAATTAGTCATGGCATATGCATCGTTTTAATTTTTTCTCTGCGTTATTAGTGAGAATATATTTAATTACTTCGAAAGTTTTGCACGGCCTATCTGTTCTCTACAGCTGGCGAGGTCCCCGGAGGATGATTTACTGAGACAGAATGGTAAATTTACAACACAAGTGGAAGTAGCAGGTGTGCGACTCATTAAATCCACCAATGTACAGCGCATCAATTTATAGCATGCCGCATTGTGCCGCGAAGTGGGTGAAATGCCAGCAACGTGTGTGGGAGTTTCTTCCAACTTTAAATTGCTGTTGATGAACGACCGTTAATGAACGCACAAATTCAATCAAATTTATAGGCCATTATGATGCAGAGGGCCGTGGAAGCTCACACACACTCTTTAGTTGCTGCATGTTTATAATCTTATACAATCTTATAGCGACAATGGCGCATCCAGTCTGTATATTTATTATCAAATACAGATGTATACCATGTGAACATATAAAAAAAATACTGTATTCAGAATGACCAAGTGGACATTTTGAGTTGATAAAGCGGAGCTTGACCCAAAAGGGGAAGCTCTGCTTATCAGCCCCCCCCCCCCTTTCCATTGCCACATTTGGCACCTTTCGGGGGGGGGGGCGGTACCTGGTTTTGACAGGTATCCGCTCCTACTTCCAGGTTATTTTACCACAGCCAGATCACCTGGTAATTTGGGTCCCCCCACCTCCCTCTCCCCGCCACCGGACCATTTACAAAGCGCAACGCACTTCATGCATGCGCAGTAGGGACGCAGCTAAGACGCTGTAACGTTTCACTGCCTGTCTCCCCTACAAGCAATGGCGGCGGCGGCAGCAGCAGCACCTGAAAGGCGATGGAAAAAGCAGCTGGGGTGCCAACATCACTGTATTCCTGGACAGGGAAGTGCCCTCAGATTTAGGCTACTTTCACACTGCAGCGCCCAGTCGTTAGCACTAAGTTTTTGCGGCACTTTTCAGCCGCTAGCGGGATGCTTTAAACCTTAAAGCGGAGGTCCCCATGAAAAAAAAAAATTATTAAAAGCCAGCAGCTACAAATACTGCAGCTGCTGACTTTTAATAAATGGACACTTACCTGTCTTTGGTGCCCGCAATGTCTGCGGCCGAAGCCGAGCAATCGCTGGTATCTCGGCTGCCCCGCCACCGTCCTCGGTGAGGGAATCAGGAAGTGAAGAGTTGTGCTCGGTTCCCTACTGCGCATCCGCGCACATGTCGCCGCTGTCTTCTGGGACCAGTGTGGTTCCCAGAAGACAGCAGGGGGAACGGGAAGGGGCGTCCATAGACACAGAGTGTATGACTCGGTCCCGTCCCCCTAGCGGACGCATCATAGGATTTGATTGATAGCAGCGGGAGCCAATGGCTTTGCTGCCATCAATCTATCCAATCAACGCCAAGAAGTAGTGGAGAAGATGACGCACACAGAAGGTGAACGGGCTCAGGTAAGTAAAACTTGAAGGGTGGGGGGGCAGGGGGCTTGTGGCAGCGAGGTGTTTTTTCACCTTAATGTATAGGGTGCATTAAGGTGAAAAAACACAAATCTTTACAACCCCTTTAAGTTTGGCTTAAAAAAATA
This sequence comes from Rana kukunoris, assembly GCA_029574335.1. NCBI lineage: Eukaryota > Metazoa > Chordata > Amphibia > Anura > Ranidae > Rana > Rana kukunoris. The sequence goes on along the minus strand of CM056059.1, from coordinate 179,031,703 downwards.
AATCGTACGAACATTCATTAAACTCCCAGTACATTCAATGATTTGATGAATGTTGTTAAAAAATAGTGTTAGAAATTAGTTTCCTGCCCCTTCAAATTGATATGGAAACAAAAAAAATTCTACCAGTGGCTTTCATTTGGGAACCAGAAAAAACACATGCACCAATGGAAGGAGCGCCAGACCAAAATGTAAGAGTCCAAATTCATTTATTGGCTTCTACTTAACCACTTAAGACCTGGAACATTAGGCAGCTAAAGGACCCGGCTAGGTTTTGTGATTCGGTACTGCGTCGCATTAACAGACAATTGCGCTGTTGTGCGACGTGGCTCCCAAACAAAATTGGCGTCCTTTTTTCCCCCCACAAATAGAGCTTTCTTTTGGTGGTATTTGATCACCTCTGCGGTTTTTATTTTTTGCGCTATAAACAAAAATAGTACGACAATTTAAATTTTTTTTTTTTGCTATAATAAATATCCCCCAAAAATATATTAAAAAAATTTCCTCGGTTTAGGCCGATACGTATTCTTCTACCTATTTTTGGTATATAAAAAAAATTGCAATAAGCGTTTATCGGTTGGTTTTCGCAAAATTTATAGCGTTTACAAAATAGGGGATCGTTTTATTTTTACTACTGATGTCGGCGATCATCTTTTTTTTCATGACATTATGGCGGACACTTCGGACAATTTTGACACATTTTTGGGACCGTTGTCATTTTCACAGCAAAAAATGCATTTAAAATGCATTGTTTATTGTGAAAATTACAATTGCAGTTTGGGAGTTAACCACAGGGGGGCGCTGAAGGGGTTATGTATGACCTAATATGTGTTTCTAACTGTAGGGGGGTGTGGCTGTAGGTGTGACGTCATAGATTGTGTATCCCCATAAAAGGGATCACACGATCGATCACGGTGCCACAGCGAAGAACGGGAAAGCTGTGTTTACACACAGCTCTCCCCGTTCTTCTGCTCCGGGGACTGATCACGGTCCCGGAGCTTCGGACCGGGTCGCGGGTGGGCACCCACTGTGCCATTCTGTCGATGTAAATGTGCAGGAGGCGGTCCTTAAAGCGTTTTTTTTTGTAAACCTGCAAGGCAAAAGTCATAATCAGCTAGTATGCACCGAGGTGAAGAACACTTACCTGGTCCACGCCGCGCGAGATGTCATCTTGTTCCGGCGTGTCTTCCGGGTATCGCCGCTCCAGCGCTGTGATTGGCTGGAGCGGGGATGACGTCACTCCCGCGCGGGAGATTTCAAATCGGCAATGGGTCAGCGGCTGCCGGTCCTTTCGCCGCGGATATCCCCTGCGCATGCGCCGCTGCAATCAGCGGCGCATTGTGAAGGGAATATCTCCTAAACCTGTAGGTTTAGGAGATATTCTTTATACCTACAGGTAAGCCTTATTATAGGCTTACCTGTGGGTAAAAGTCAAAAAGTGGGTTTACAACCACTTTAAGCAATAAAAAAAAAAAAAAAAAGCAGCTAATGAGTTTCAGGAATCAGAAAAAAAATGGGAAAACGAGCATCAGTGTAGAGCAGGGATATGCAATTAGCGGACCTTCAGCAGTTGCAAAACTACAAGTCCCATCATGCTTTTGCCTCTGGGTGTCATGCTTGTGGCTGTCAGAGTGTTGGTCTGCTAATTGCATATCCCTGGTGTAGAGAAACTACATAGGATGTCCTTGATGATGCCCTGGGGTAGGGGCGAAATGCGTTGACATGCAGCTATTCGAACCACTGACGTCACTTCCGCCCTCCGTGGACCACTTGCCGAGCAGTGGTGAACCCGGAAGATTAGTTTCTCTACACCGATTCCTGTTTTCTTCCATTGTCTAGTAAATGGCGCCAAGATTTCGCTTACCCTGCAGTACTTCACTATTAGCTTCTCTTTCTGTTTTTGGAGCCTGTGGATCTGCGTTTCTCTGGCCATCCAAGACCCCCTTTGCTGTGTATAGTGAGTTTCTGAGTTCTTCCCATCCTACCGGATCAATAGATCACAGTGTGTATGACCCACAGACTAACGCTGAGTTCATTAATTTTGGTGAGTGGGGGGTCACAGGAGGGGAGCGCGGCACACAGCACCTGGAATAATCATTGGAGCACTATAGCACTTTATCTGCTTGGAGCACTTAGCACAATACTAGAGACGGTTTTCTTATTATTCATTATTTTATTATACATTGAGTGTGTTATACTTGAAGCACTTCAGCACTTAATATATACTTTTTGAGCACTTAGAAACATTAAATTAGCATAGGTTTCATCTCTACAAGCGCTCTTTATATGTACTTTTATATTCTGGGGTTGTAGCACTCCGAACAGCTGCTGCAGGTTTATTTTATCACTTAGAACAAGTATTTATGTTTTAATTTACTTCTTTTTTTTTTAGGCTGGCCATACACACGTCATTTTCTTTCATTCAACCAGCAGGTTGAACAAAACAAAAATGACTTGATTCCCCTTATCCACACTCAGTGTGGATAGAGGAATCCCTTCCACTGAGTCTTTGTATTCTGAGGGCAGAGAGATTGCCCCACTGGCTAGATTTTCCAACAGGCCGGTTATACACAATTCAATCGATCTATATCAACTTGTGTACAACCAGCCTGCCCATACATGGATTGAAATTTGGTCGGTCCCTGCTAAACGGCTGAATTTTTATCCATGTATCGCCGGCTTGTTCATACATTTGGGAACCAGGCTGTGAATCTTTATCTTCTGAAGGTCTCTCTAGCTGGCCATACATGTGATCATCCAGTGGAGAAATTGAACGTTTGATTATACCTTTCGTCAAAGAAAATGGTAAATTTTGATTGGCCACAAGGCTGAAGGGATCGAAAATGGCCCCCCGATTGATTCTAATGGAAAAATCACTTTTAATGAAATTGTAGTTTTCAATTATCTGTACCAAAGTTGTGCAATCATTGTCCAATTTCGACTTCACAATCCACCAAATTCAGGTGGTAGATCTTTGAGTTTGGACGAAGTATGCATGTTGGATTTCTGGTGGATAGAAAGTATTACATTGCCATGTGTATGTATGGTCAGCATTAGCTTGTAATTCCCTGTACACATGACCGGTTTTCCTGACGTTTTTTCTGACGCGATTCCTCTCAAGCCTGCCTTGCATACACACGTTAAGTCTAAAAACGGTCGACCAAAGCGCGGTGACGTCCAACACGTACGATGGCACTATAAAGGGGACGTTCCATTCAAATGTCTCCACTTCTTGGGCTGCTTTTGCTAATCTCATGTTGGTAAAAGTTTGGTGAGAGACGATTCGCGCTTTTCAGTCTTTGTGCTTTTCAGTCCGTTACAGCGTGACGAATGTGCCATCTCCATTCCGAACGCTATTTTTACCAGAACGAGCGCTCCCGTCTCATACTTGATTCTGAGCATGCGTGGTTTTTTCCTCTCGGAAAGGCATACACAAGCGGTTTTCACAACGAGAAAAAGACCGACGGGAAACACAATGGGAAAAAATAGCAGGTTCAAATTTTTTTGCGGGCAGTTTTCTCATCAGGAAAACTGCTACGGCCGGTCTTCCCGACCAATCCAAAATATTGCAGTTTTCTCATCGGGAAAACCGGTCGTGTGTACGAGGCATAAGACTGGGTTTACACTATTGCAAATTGGATAGGGGTTCTCCGCTTCCAATTCGCAAGAGCAGGAAATTTTGACTGACCCGGTTCACGTATCTCGAATGTGGCTTCGGTGAAAATTTGCAGTGGAGCCCTGTGTATCTTCTGGTCCCCATTTCAGGTCCAAATTAGGCCACAAATTAGGGCTGAAATCAGACCTGAAGCGGTGGAGAATAACAACGCACTGGACTCCTGCTGTGAGTCGCATGCGAAGATAGTGTGAACTCAGCCTACGGGCTAGTTTACACTCGCTTCAAAACAAGGCTTCGGAAATGCTTCATTAAAGCTCTCTGAATGGCAATCAAAGCTCCTGTCACTAAATAAAATGGTTAGCTTACAGTGCTGTTAACACCTTGCTTTTGCTTGGTGCTTTGGTGAGGCTTTAAAGCAAGCTTTGCTATAGACTTCTATGGAGGCTTTGAAGATGTTTTGAAGCACCACAGTAGCTACATGGGTTATAATTTTTGAAGCAAAGCCAAAGCAAAAGCAGATGCAAACAGGACTGTAGGCTAACCATTTTATTTAGTGACAGGAGCCTTGACTGGTGTTTAGAGAGCTTTAACCACTTCGTTTCGCTGTCACGTCCAAAGACGTGAACAGCGCAAACCTGAGGCGCCGGGTTGACGTCTTTGGACGTGACAGCCTTTCCCCGCTCCCTGCGCGTCCCCGTGAGCAAGCATCGGCGAAAAACTGTGTTGGCCGTGTCCCTTGGACACAGCCAATCACAGATCGTGCTGAATGGCCAATCGCAGAGGCCATTCAGCACTCGATCCCGCTATCCAATGAGAGATGATCTCAATTGTAAACAAATGAGATCATCTCTCATCGCCGGCTTTCTCTCCTCACACACAGCGTGTGAGGAGAGAAAGAGTGACCACGATTACAGTGAGTGTAAAAAAAAGAAGTTTAAAAACAGCGCCAGTGTCTCTGCCAGTGCCACCTGCCAGTGCAAACAGCCTGTGCCACCTGTCCCTGCCCCCAGTGCCATCTGCCCCTGCCCCCAGTGCCATCTGCCCCTGCCATCAGCCCCTGCCATCAGTGCCACCTGCCCCTGCCATCAGTGCCACCTGCCCCTGCCATCAGTGCCACTTGCCATCTGCCGTAAGTGCAATCTGCCGTAAGTGCCATCTGCCATCAGTGCCATCTACCATCAGTGCCACCTGCCAGTGCAATCTACCATCAGTGCCACCTGCCTGTGCCATCTGCCTGTGCCACCTGCCATCAGTGCTATCTGCCCGTGCCACCTGCCCGTGCCATCTGTCATCAGTGCCATCTGCCCGTGCCATCTGCCCGTGCCATCGGTGCCATCTGCCATCCGCCCGTGCCAGCTGCCATTAGTGCTACCTGCAATTAGTGTAATTTGCCATCAGTGTCACCTGCCAGTGCAATCTCCCATCAGTGCCACCTGCCAGTGCAATCTACCTTCAGTGCCACCTGCCTGTGCCACCTGCCATCAGTGCTATCTGCCCGTGCCATCTGCCATCAGTGCCATCTGTCATCAGTGCCATCTGTCATCAGTGCCATCTGTCATCAGTGCCATCTGTCATCAGTGCCATCTGTCATCAGTGCCATCTGCCCGTGCCAGCTGCCATTAGTGCTACCTGCCATTAGTGCTACCTGCCATTTGCCGTCAGTGCCACCTGTCAGTGTCATCAGTGCCAACAATGGCTAAAAGATCCTTTTCGCTCGAGGAGGCATATGAAATTATGGCGGCTGACGAGAGCAACGGGGAGCTCTGCGATTCAGATTCCACTGAAAATTCGGACAATGAATCTGACATCACCTATGAGCCGATAGTCAGCAGTGGAGAAGAGACATCCGAGGAGGAGGAGGAGGAGGAGGAGGAAGAAGAAGAGGAGGAAGAGGAAGAAGAAGAAGAAGAAGAAGAAGAGGAGGAGGGTCCACCCGCCAGAAGAAGGCGTATTGCTAAGGAGGCAGTGCCATCCACCAGCACCGCTGTGCCATCCACGAGTACCGCAATACCTCAGCAAGCAAGGTCACGTACCAGTGGGGTGTCACCTCAGTCCCAAAGGGTTAGGTCCCATGCCAGCCTTCCCTATTCCCTTCAGAACCCCCTGTGGCTTCCTCCTAATTCAGGAGAAGCCAACATTCCCCCTTTCACTGCCCAGCCAGGAGTCCAGGTGGACACAGAAAATGTTGCCCCGATTAATTTTTTTAATTTAATTTTCACCGACAACATGCTTGCCTCAATTGTTACCCAGTGCAATCTTTATGCAGAACAATTTATTTCCAGTAACCCCACATCCTATTATGCCCGTCCCTTCGAGTGGAGAGCCCTAACAGTGGAAGAGTTTAAAAAATTTTTGGGCCTCATATTCTGTATGGGACTAAACCACAAAAACCAGCTACGTGCCTATTGGTCAAACCGCCCCATCTACCACATGCCCATCTTTTCCTCAAAAATGCCCAGGTCCAGATATCAATTGATAATGAGATTCCTACACTACAACGATAATACCCAGTGCCCTCCCCGAAATGACCCAAGTTTTGATAAACTTTATAAAATTCGGCCACTACTTAATTATTTTTCTGAAATTTTCCCCCAGTTGTTTCCCCCGGACCAACATATATGTGTAGACGAATCCTTAGTAAAATTTTCTGGCAGGCTGGGCATAAAACAATTCATTCCCAGTAAAAGGGCCCGCTATGGGGTGAAGCTCTATAAATTGTGTGACCGAGCCACGGGGTATACGTATGCCTTCAACGTATACGAAGGAAAGGACAGCCAGCTACACCCTCCTAATTGTCCAGACTACGTAGGAACCAGCGGGAAAATTGTTTGGCAACTCCTGAACCCACTCCTGGAGAAAGGATACCACTTGTATGTGGACAATTTCTACACAAGTTTGCCCCTGTTCCGAAACCTTTACCAAAAAAATACCCCAGCATGCGGCACCGTGCGATCGAACCGGAAGGGCTTTCCTCAAAGTCTTGTCACCAAAAAATTAGAAAAAGGGGAGACGGCGAGTTTACGTACAGAGGAAGTTCTGGCTGTGAAATGGAGGGACAAAAGGGATGTGTTCGTGCTTTCTACCATCCACAACAACACATTCGTTGAGACCAGAACGAATGGGCTAATCCAGAAACCAAAATGTATTCATGACTACAATAAGTTCATGGGGGGTGTCGATTTGAACGACCAGATGCTGGAACCCTACCTTTCCACAAGAAGATCATACCAGTGGTATAAAAAAATTTCAATTTATTTGTTTAATTTGGCCGCGTACAATACCTACGTAATATATCGGAAATCCACTCCAAGACCCAAACCCTACCTTTTCTACCTGGAGGAAATCACCACTGCCCTTTTATACCCCAGCAACCCACCAGCATACATTCGATCCGATGTGGTTAGCCGACTCAACGAGCGCCACTTTCCAGATAAACTCCCTCCCAGACCATCAGGCCACAAATGCCAAAAAAGATGCAAGGTGTGCTCCAAAGCAGGAGTGAGAAGCGACACCATTTATTTTTGTCCTAAATGCCCTTCCCAACCAGCCCTCTGCGTAGTTGGTTGTTTCGCCCGTTACCATACCTCACTAAATTATTAGTCACTTTCTGCCATTTACCTTCACACCCCTTATACCTCTGCTTATGACCCCGGCTTGTTATTTGACCACGATTCTGCCTACCGATTCTGTTTATACCTCTGCCTGATCTGGAACTGACCCTGGACTGTTATTTGACCACGCTTATGCCTACCGATTCTGTTTATACCTCTGCCTGATCTGGAACTGACCCTGGACTGTTATTTGACCACGATTATGCCTACCGATTCTGTTTATTACCTCTGCCTGATCTGGAACTGACCCTGGACTGTTTGACCATTCTTTTTGCCTGCCTCTTGGACTGATCTTTTACCCTGCCAGTGGTCTAGTGGGATTCATAGCACAGGGGTCTCACATATGTGAGGGGCTCCAGAATTTGTTTTTCTGGATGAAGAAAACAATTTTTTGTTTTCTCATTCTAGATTAGGGTCTGGTTGCCCGGAGGCTTCAAAGAGATTTGGGTGGGAGAAGCCTCCACCCCTGTCCCCATTCTGTCCTGAACGAGGCCCTACTTCTGCCTGTAGGACCTATGCCATCATGGGACAGTATCCCTGCCTGGACAATTGTGTATGCCGTTGCTGACCAAGTCCCTGCCTGCTGCCTGGACCAGTGCTATCCTGCTGTGTAGAACTGCGCTACTATTACCACAGGTAATCTTTTGTTTACGCTTTGCTCAGCATAATGTATTTTGGGGTGTAATTCTTGGTATGTGCATGCTATGTGTCTCTGGAACACCGGACCGTGTTCCTTGCATGTTTGATCTCTGTATGTGGTCAGGCTGTGTAGAAGTCTAACACATGGGGTATCGTTTTACTCAGGAGGAGTAGCAGAATGTATTTTGGGGTGTAATTTTTGCTATCTAAATGCTATGTGTTGGAAATATCTTAGAAACGCACAACTTTGTGTAAAAAAATGCGTTTTCATTTTTTTTCCACGTGTTCCAAAAACTTCTGGAAAACAATGAACCGTTCAAAAGACTCATTATGCCTCCTAGATTATACGTTGGGGTGTTAGCTTTCCAAAATGGGGTCATTTTGTGGGTAATTCCATTGTCCTGGTGTTCCAGGGCCTTCAAAAGTGTAATAGGTAGTCAACTAGTTAGATGTGCAATTTATGCTCCTAAAACCCCGGATGGCGCTTCCTGCATGTTGGGCCTCCGTATGTGGCCAGGCAGTGAAAAAGTCTGACACATGGGGTATCGTTTTACTCAGGAGGAGTAGCAGAATGTATTTTGGGGTGTCATTTTTGCTATCTAAATGCTATGTGTTGGAAATATCTTAGAAACGGACAACTTTGTGTAAAAAAAATGCGTTTTCATTTTTTTTCCACGTGTTCCAAAAACTTCTGGAAAACAATGAACCGTTCAAAAGACTCATTATGCCTCATAGATTATACGTTGGGGTGTTAGCTTTCCAAAATGGGGTCATTTTGTGGGTAATTCCATTGTCCTGGTGTTCCAGGACCTTCAAAAGTGTAATAGGTAGTCAACTAGTTAGATGTGCAATTTATGCTCCTAAAACCCCAGATGGCGCTTCCTGCATGTTGGGCCTCCGTATGTGGCCAGGCAGTGAAAAAGTCTCACATATGGGGTATCGTTTTACTCAGGAGGAGTAGCAGAATGTATTTTGGGGTGTCATTTGTGGTATGCACATGCCATGTGAGAGAAATAAGCTATTACAATGACAATTTTGAGAACATTTTTAAATAAAAAATAAAAATCTTAATTTTGCAAAGTATTGTGGGAAAAAATTACAACTTGAAATACCTCACCATGCCTCTTAATAAATACCTTGGAATGTTTACTTTCCAAAATGGGGTTATTTGGGGGGAATTTGTACTTTCCTGGCTTGTTGGGGTCTCAAGAAATGAGATAGGTCTTCAGTACATCGGGTGTAATCAGATGTGATAATTTTTTATGATTTGCACTATAGCTTGTAGACTCTAAAATTTTCACACAGACCAAATAATTTCGAAAAATTTTGGGTTATTTTTATCAAAGACATGTAGCAGTATAAATTGTGGCCAAAATTTATGAAGAAAAATTAATAATTTGCAAAATTTTATCACAGAAACTAAGAAAAAATCATTTTTTTTCAAAATTTTCGGTCTTTTTTTATTAATAGCGCAAAAAATAAAAAACCCAGAGATGATCAAATACCACCAAAAGAAAGCTCTATTTGTGGGAAGAAAAGGACAAAAAAATCATTTAGGTGCAGTGTTGCATGACTGAGTAATTATTATTCAAAGTGTGAGAGTGCTGAAAGCTGAAAATTGCTCTGGGCAGGAAGGGTGTTTAAGTGCCCAGTAAGTGTGCCCGAAGCAAGTATAAAATGAGCCCCAAAGAAGCAAGTCAGTTTGTTCTAGCCTGTGTCAGCTTCCCGCCCCTAAAGCCTGACCTATACATACTAAAACAAGAGAGATTGTATAGAAAATAATTATGTACAAAAATGCTTCTTTGTCATGCACTCTGAAAGGCCTGCTGAATTAGGATGCAAGGATTTAATTAATCCATAATATAGTTCAATAATCGATAAGGTAGAAAAAAGACAAAGGTACATGCAGTCCAATGCGTTCATCAAGCTTTTTTGTTTACAAACTTTTTTTTACTTGGTGCAAAACATTATTCTAATGGTGGCCAAAGGATTAAATCTTTATTTGATTGCCGTGCAATTCGATCAAAACAAATGAATAAAAAAAAAAGGCAGAATTTGATTGCCCGCTCTGCATTAATTGTCAGCACCAAGGCACTATGGGGGATTAAGGCCTCTTCCACAGGGCCGATCTGCCCTATAGGCTCACTATGCAAGCCGCTTAGGGCCCCGCAAAGCTGCAGGGGGCCCCCTAAAATACTAGAGGCCCCGTCTGGTGAGAAGTAATCTTCATGCCCCTCACCCCTGAACTCGCTGGCTGCATGGGAGAAGAGGTAAGAAGCCAGCACCCCTAGCCCCCCCCCTTCTCAACTTTAATGTAACTTTGCTTAGGGCCCCAGGGAGGTCAGGATCGGTACTGGGTGGACTACGTCACTACGGAGTCCGCCGGCTCAGTGGGAGATCTCTCCGCTGAGCCGGCGGATGACAAGTTCCTCTCTGCTCACTGAGTGGGGAGGGACTTGTGCAGCGCCGCTGTCGCCTATGGGGAGATCTGATAAAAACTGAGTTTTCATCAGATCTCACCCGATCCGCCATGGACGGATGGGGACGTATGGGCATCTGTTCGATTTTGGCGGATCGGGTCGGATGTCAGCGGACATGTCAGCTCCATAGGACTGCATGAAGCGGCCGTTCAGGTCCGCCGTCAAAACTGACAGGCGGACCTGAACGGTCCGATCGTGTGAAAGGGGCCTTAATAAAACTGGAGAGAGCAAAATCTCTTTCAGCTCTGCATAGAAACCAATCAGCTTCTAGGTTTTACTGTCAAAACTTAGTTGAAGAAGCTGACAATGCACATCTGCAACAGATTGAGTGCACCAGTTTTAGTAAATATCCCCCTATGATAAAATAGATCGACTTCAGCACAACCAGCCTGCACATGGATGTATTAAAAATAAGCCGGTTCCTGCTGAACTGGCCGAATTTCGATCGGTCTATGGCTGGCTTAAAGATCATTTTGTACTATACACTAGCACGTGTGACCTCCCATCTGCTGCCAGGAAGAAAAAAGTCTAGCTGAATGCTTCTCCTCCATTCAGGAGACGCCTTGTATTTTTATTTATTTTTTAATCAATGACTAAAAGGCTTCCACTGATTGGCTGAAGTGGAAATTGTGAGGTCATCCACCCACCTCATTGATAAAAACACAAAGCTTCTCCTAAATGGTGGAGAAACACTTAGTTTCCATCTTCCTCCAATCTCAAACACCAACTAAAGTGAAATAAAACCCAGAATTCTACTTTAGCAGAAAGCACGTCAAAGTGCTTGTAAATGGGCTCTTAATGAATTGGTGGGAGGTCATGGGCTAAGTGGATGTTGTGTCAGAATAACCAGAGGAAGCCATCTCCGTCTTCATCGAAAAAAAGTGATTCCTATATAATTGCTACACAAGAGATCTTCTAAATATGGTCAGTAGTAAAACAAAATAAAAAAATAAAACATATCCATTTACTGTAATAAAACCCCGCCGTCTGCTGTACTCTGTACACTACGATTTGTAATACCGCTGAGGGGAATACTTATAGCAGCTCCAGGCGCCTCTCCTGGGGTGAAGAGCCTATTGGGGTGAATTGAGGAAATTAGATCATTTACAGCATTGCTTCTGGCGATGGAAGTGGGAATGAAAATCATTTCACATCGTAAAACATTATATATTTTTTATGCAGACAGCTTGTCACTGAACAAGCTAAACACATATACTGGAGGACAGTACAGAGCATCTTAGCAAAATGTACATATTGCTATAAGGCAGTGGTTCTCAACCTAGGGGTCGGGACACCCTCAGGGGTCAAATCATGATTTACCAGGGGTCATCAAATCCTGGGCTCTTCCTGGCTCCCCTAGCATTTTTGCAGCCGCCCAGCAGGGCTGTCCCTGGAGGCTGCGGCCGCCCACTCAGCCTCTTCGCAGCCACTCATTCAGTTCACGGGATGGCTGGGGGGCAGAGACTAGAGGTTAGCTGACTGGTGAGGAATGTGAAGTGGGAGGGGCTCGAGGAGACCCCATCTTGCGATTTTCACATAGGTGTCAGTGCTACGATACACCACACAGTCGGAGACACAGTCAGTAACACTACCTGTGATTATAGTTTCCATTAAAAGTCCCCACTACAGTTCTCAGATCAGCAGATGACCTTTATCAAGAGCACCTAAGTTGGCTGATCAGAACTCCCCCCAACATTACCACTGATGCCCAACCCCCACCAACAGTGCCACTCATCCCATTCCCCCCACACCCCACCAAGGAGTAAGAGAAGGAATAAAAATAGAGTACGTGGTCTAGGAAAAAAAGGGGGAGAAATAATAAAAGAACAAGAAAGATGGCAAGAGAGACGGATAAGGGGGAAAAAAAAGAAATTAGGATAGAGAGAGATAAAGGGGAAAGAAAGGAGAACAAAGAGCGTGGTACATCCTAAAATGTACCATAAGGGGGTTCAATACTGTATGAGTGGAAGAGACTCAACTTACTTGTCTTGCCTTGGGTGCCGACAACCCACGCTACAAAAATAATTTTACTGTTAGGGGTCCCCGCAACTTGGGACATTTTATCAAGGGGTCACAGCACTAGAAAGGTTGAGAACCACTGCTATAAGGTTTCATGCAAACTGTGGATAGAACTACAAGTCCCTGCATGCTAAATGCGGCCTTAGGGTCCTTTCACATGGAGCGGATCCGTATTGATCCGCTCCGTATGCCCATTTGCTCAGCAGGGATTCCTCCTTAAAATCCCCGCTGAGCTGTCGGCTGACAGGGCAGTCCCTGCTCAGTGTGCGGGGACCGCCCTGTCTTTTCTCCGCTCTCCCCTATGGGGAATCGGATGAATACGGACCGTATGTCCGTATTCATTCGATCCGCCAGACGTAAGAAAAATAGGATTTTCTTCCATCCGAAAAAACGGATCTTGACGGAGGCGGATGTTTACGGACGTTAGCGGATATCATCCGCTAACGTCCGCGATCCCATAGGGGAGCATTGCAGTCCGTAAACGGACTTATGAAAAACGGACCATTCGTCCGCTCGTGTGAAAGGGCCCTTGGGTTTTTTTTCCTTATACAGTAAATTGCTGCTTTTGGGGACTTTTCACACTTTAACTCCATGGGAAATCCCTACAAACATCCCTTAGATGTCTTATATTAAAACACATCAGCCTGGAAGAAGTTTACCAATTCTGAATTACCTTCTGGAACGGTTTCTTAACTCACCTTCCTGGCAATGATTCCACGAGTGACAACCCGTGATCCAGCACCACAGACGGTGAGCACTTGGACCAGTTCCCTCTTCTTGAGGTCATCACTGTCAGGTTGGTTTACGTAACCTGAAGAGAGCAAAATCGGGTGCAGCTTTGCATTGTAGCCAATCGGCTTCTTACTTCAGCTTGTTCAACTAAAGTGGAAGTAAACCCTCCTATCAGATTCAGCCAAGGAAGCTGCCATCTTGGCCTCTGTTGATTCTGCAACTGCAATGGTGTTGCATGTGATCAGTTATGACACCAGCCATTGGATGGTTTGGTTGAGCACAACCATTGTAAAAGTTACATTCCCGACACAAATGTCGCAAATGTAACAATTTTTAAAACTGTAAAATCTATGGGTTTACTTGCGCTTAAAAGGGGTTTTAAAGGTTCGTTTTTTGTTTTCTAAATAGGTTCCTTTAAGCTAGTGCATTGTTGGTTCACTTACCTTTTCCTTCCATTTCCCTTCTAAATGTTTTTTTTTCCTTTGTCTGAATTTTTCACTTTCTGTTCCTCCTTGGTAAGCTTTCCACCATCATCTGAGCCGTTCTGGCTGGGGATTAGTCAGAGTGCTCGCCCGCCTCTCTTGGAACTACATCCCTGTGAGAATAATGTCTCCCAGCAGGGCTGTAGTCCCAAGGGAGGGGGCGAGCACTCTGACTAACCCCCAGCCAGAACAGCTCGGATGATGGTGGAAAGCTTACTGAGGAGGAACAGAAAGTGAGAAATTCAGACAAAGGAAAAAAACATTTAGAAGGAAAATGGAAGGAAAAGGTAAGTGAACCAACAATGCACTAGCTTAAAGGAACTATTTAGAAAATAAAAAACAAACCTTTACAACCCCTTTAAGCTTTGACAAAATGAAACCTGAAATGGACTGGTTTCTATGCAGATTTTTCACACTCCAACTTTAGTAAATGAACCCCACAGTGCAGTCTTCAGGAGCCTGAGAGAACCCAAACGGCTAATAGAAAGTGTCCACACCTGAGAAGACCAGATCAATATTCCAAACGCACACATTCCTCAATATGGCTTAAGAGTGAGTGGGTACTGAAGCCGCCACTGGCTGGAGACCAGAAGGACTTCAAGGCAAGAAATATGACACCACCACACCAAGGAACTTCATCAAAGGTGTTCATCAAATGTTTTACTGAATAAACATTTCGAGGCCACGCAGGACACCTTCATCAGGCATGCCCTGATGAAAGGGTCCTGCGTGGCTCTGAAATGTCACTGTGATTATTCAATAAACCATAGGACCATTTGATGGAGTTCCTTGGTGTGGTGGTGACATATCTCTTACCTGGAAGTCCTTCTGGTCTCCAGTTGGTGGACGCTTCCGTACCCACTCACTCTTCAGCCATATTGAGGAATGTGTGCGTTTGGAATATTGATCTGGCCTTCCTCAGGTGTGGATAATTCATGTGATGTGATTTGTAAAGTGCTGGATCTTTTAATCGAGTTCCTTGGTGTACTGGTGACACCTCTTGCCACACTCAAAGGACCCCTCTACTCTTTAGGTAATATAACTTTGGGATTTTGGTACATCACATGATCAGATATTTAGATAAGTCAACATGGCACTTAGGCCCCTTTCACACTGGGGCGGGAGGTGCGGTGGCGGTAAAGCGCAGCCATTTTTAGCGGTGCTTTGCCGTCTAAATTCGGACGCAGAGGTGCATTGCCGGCGGTATAGCCACAGTTTCCCATTGCTTTCAATGGGAAGGAGCTGTGGATCAGTGGTAAACACACCGCTCCAAAGATGCGGCTAGCAGGACTTTAACAGCCGGTTTGCAGGCGCTAATTTTAGCGCAATAGCACCTGCAAACCGCCACAGTGTGAAAGGGGTCTTAACAGGATTTTTTTTTTTTTGCATGCTAATCTAGTATCGAAAATGAAGAGGTTACGAATGTTATGAAAATTCTGGGATGACAGAATAGAACTTTGGAAGTGATGTATGTAGGGCCGAAAAAACTAATCGATTAATCGATTATGAAATTAATCGATTACCATTTTCATAATCGATTAATCGGCCAGTAACATGATGGGGTTAAAAACATTTTTAAATTGGCCCTTTATAGTACAAAAAGAGCAAATCTCTACTGTAAATATTACTTTCACTGTCCCACAGTAAAAAATGAACCCCTTACAGTAGCGATTATTTGCTCATTTTGTACTAATTTTTTTTATTTTTTTTAACTCAATTAATGTTATTAAACATCTCAGGCCGGGTCACACCTCTGTGCTTTTGGCAAAAACACACTACAGTTCATTTACATGGTTTCACATCCATGATTTTTTTAGCTGCTTTGTATTTGAAAAGGGGAAGGACTTTTTTTTATTTTTATAATGCGAAATGGTGCCATTTTGTTTTTTTGGTTCAATATACTTCAATGGAGAATCTGCAGAAAAACATTTTTTTGTGGCAATTTGTGTTTTCTATTCTGCCCAACAACAAATTGGCCAAATCAGGCATATTTTTTTGTTCAAAATTCTACCCATCTATGGGCATCTTTAGAGTAGGATTTATTTTCAGTATTAATTCAGAATAAAAAAATAAATTTTGATTTTTGTTTAGTTTACAGCAGTAAATGGTATGGGCATAGGTGGGCAGATATGGTGACATTCTTGCATCGCAATGATGTTGTACTGGGTCTGACTCCCACTTGGGAGGCATTCTCTACAAACGTATGTTCACCCCGAGACTCCCTGGATTTCAATCAAAAACACAGTGGTAGGTTAATTGGCATCTGTCAGATTAGTTCTAATGCGCCATAGCTGGTCCCAAGCTTGTGCTGACAACAGACAATTTGGAACTTCTCTTGCAACCTATCCTTTCAAATAAGAGAAGTACCTAAAAGTAGGGTTGCGCCGATACCGACATTTAGCATTTTCCCAAGTATCAGTGATTCGAGATGGAAGTGACCTCAGATCTGAACTGGACACATTAGACCCAGCCCGTCAGCTAAATCTGTACTAGGATGGGGGCTTTTTGAAAGCTTGTCTCCCTGAGTGCAGTGCGGTGACAAAGGAGATGCTGGCACACCAGGTAGTACAGTCAGGGGAGGGAGGCTGCACTTTCTCTGACCCTGGATGCTGATGCCCCCCCCCCCCCCCCCCCAGATGATCTGGCTGCAGAGAGGCAGCACTTGCAATGGGAGATGTCTGTGCTAGAGCTGGTCAGGTACTTTACATTAGTACAACAGTAAGGCATGTGCAGGATGTAGCTTTTAAGGGAGGGGTGAGAAGA
Organism: Rana kukunoris; assembly: GCA_029574335.1. Classification (NCBI taxonomy): domain Eukaryota; kingdom Metazoa; phylum Chordata; class Amphibia; order Anura; family Ranidae; genus Rana; species Rana kukunoris. Next base: position 179,015,364 of record CM056059.1, on the reverse strand, counting down.
TGAAAGGCAGAGGAAGTGTGAAAACAAGGTCAGAACCAAGGAGGGGTGGATGAGGGATCATGTGGATAAGAATGCAGTGGAAAGTGGAAAGGAGTGGTGGAGAACTGAACATGAGCCCTGCACGTGTTGTGCCTGAGCCCTGCACATGCATGCCTGTACTGTACTCTAAACCCTGCACTCTGCATGTATTGTGCCTGATCCTTGCCCTCCTAATCCCCTGTGCTGTTCCCTCCCTGTGTTGCATCCTTGATACCAGCTGTCACCTCTGCCCCATCACTCCCTTTCCCATCACAATTCCCAACAACCCCCACTTGCCAAACCACCCATGCACCTACCTTTCCTAGGCGATATGCATCGGTAATTGGTATCGGTGAGTACTCGGAAAAAAGTATCGGTACTCGGTTTAAAAAAAAAAAATGGTATTGGTATCTAAAATGCAAGAAAAAGGTTCTGTATACACATTACAGTAATAGCTTGGTTTGCGAAGTAACACTTTATAGAAGCGTTTTGAAAGACGAGCCAAATTATTATGTTTTGACTTGATATGCAAGTGCTGACTTGATACATGAGCAGTACAATTCATGTAGTAAAGCCGCTGGTACTGTATATGCTGTATGGAGAACTTTGAGACACTCCCATCTAAACGTAATGTGCATGGGAGCACCTGAAAGTGTCAACAGTTTCTGGAACAAATTATGCTCGTAATCAAAGGTATTACCGTACCTGCAAGTTTATGTCATGCAGTAGAGCTAGCCATACATTATACAATCTTATTGTACAATTTTCCTTTAGCCTTACCAAAAACTATATAGGTATGAAACAAAACCTAAAAAGAAAAAAAGTCAATTAGTATCCAACCAGGCAGGCCCTTGCACTACCCAAGAAAATTGTACAAATGTTTGGGCGGGTTTTATGCCTGCTATAACTGCACAATCAATCCCAACATTATCAAATCACAAACCCACATACCATACCCGTGGATGCAATGGCAATATCTGAGCAAAGGAGAAATACTCAGTGAAGGAAACCTACACACAATGCTGGGGATGGCAGAGGTTTTACTACAAGCTCTGTGCACACTCCCAGGAAGAGCAGTCAATCACACACACACACACACGATTTTGGCGGCATATAATGTAGAGACGTGTCAAACTCAATTTACTTGTGGGCCACATCATCATGAATCAGCACCCCACCCCACCCCCCCTTACATCAGATGTCAAGAGCCCCCCACCATCAGAAATCGAGCATTCCCCCACTATCCCTTACATCAGTGCACCCCCTTGCCTTGTGCTGGTGGAGGAGTCCTGTCCTCTCTGCTGCTGACTGCTGAGACCAGGTGGGGGCAGAGATGAAGGGGGGGGGGCGGTTTGGGCCACATGAAATTACCTGGAGGGCTGGATTCGGCCCACGGGCCTGTGGTGTAGAGCAGGGATCCTCAAACTATGGCCCTCCAGCTGTTGTAGAACTACACATCCCATGAGGCATTGTAACACACTGACATTCACAGACATGACTAGGCATGATGGGAATTGTAGTTCCTGAACAACTGGAGGGCCGTAGTTTGAAGACCCATGGTGTAGAGCTACAATGTTATGGTTGCAAGAAGGGGAAAATATAAATTTTTTAGCAGTAATTATTTAAAAATAGTTAACTAGTTACCCATCGCCTACTCAGGGTACCCGCTACCCTTATTTCTCCCCTCCCTCCTTTTTTCCCCCTGCCCCCCCCTTTAAGAATTTTTTTTTCTCCTTTGTCTTCTTTGGGTTTTTGTTTATACTGAGAAAATGGAAAATGGATAGGGCGATCCCAGATACAGCGAGTGGAGGTGGGTTCACCTACTCGCTGCAAAATCGGCAGGATATCCTCCCTAGGGGTGCAGGGAGGGTACTATGAAGGATATGATTATTATTCTTCGATTTAGTATTTTGATATATCTGTTATGTAACTGTTTATATATGATTGTTATGAGAATCTGAACTGGCCCTTGGTGGCATAAATTATTTGAAATAAAAAAAATGACCTGGAGGGCCGGATTCGGCCCGCAGGCCTTGTGTTCGACACCTGTGGTGTAGAGCTACAATGTTATGGTTGCAAGAAAGGGAAAATTTGACATTTTTAGCAGTATTTTTTTTTTCTTTTTTCAATAAAAAAAAATAAAATCAGGCTGGAGCTTGAAATAGATATATAATCAATTTTTTATATCTATTTATATGTTGAGATTGGTTTCCTGGCGCAGGCATTTTTAAAACACAATAATAAAGCCAAATATGGTTTAGTATAGTAATCACTAATTTTCTAGCCATGTTTCATTAGGTAATAGATCAGCGAGGTGCAGGCAAGTATAGATTCCACACTCTTTCACCTGCACCCCTATCTTTTATACATTGTCCCAAAGATGACCTGTAAATGACTGTTGGGTATATGAGATATCATTTTTATAACCACACAACAGAGGGAGAAATCTGCTAATCCACGGTAAATCTTGTGTTACAAGGACCGGAATTACAACCAGACAGAAAAGTAATAAATCACTTGGCTCTGATGTGCTAGGGGCACAAAAGGTTCAGCAACGATTCACCAGGAAAAAAGACATGCATGCTGATAGCAGCACATGAATTACTCATATTCATCCATCAAATAAAATAAACACTTATCTTCCATATAAACAGCTGTTCAAGGGTTCCCCTTGCAGCTGACAGGCACTAAGGCTAACTTCACACTCATGTGGGACAGCGTGTAAATCGCACCTGTTCCCGCACCAACCACCACCCGCAGCCAAACCCTGCTGCTTCTTTGCGGATGCATGGGGCCGCTGTAAATTTTTAAATGGCACTCCCATGCATCTGAAACCATTTTTCAGTTGCGGGAAATCGGATGGTGCAATAGCACCATGCAGTTTACCTCCAGCTACAATTTAAAAAAGCTATAGGAAGCTTTTTACTGTGTGAAATGCAGAGCGGCTTAGGTGTAAACTTAGCCTAAAGGATATTGCATGCGATATTTGAGTAGAGTGACCTATCTTTTCCAAATATTGCATGAGATATTAAAAAATGTAAATTCACTAAGCATTTACTTCAAAAAGAATAAATGCTCGATAAATGCCACATAAAAGAGCAATAAAGTAGAACCACTAAAAGTAAATAAAATCTACGTATGTGTTAACCACTTGCCTACCATGCTGTAGCCAAAATACGGTTACAGTACGGTCATCCAGTTTTGGGAAGGTATCTGACTCACTCCTTTTTTACAAGGAATAAAAAATAAATATTTCTCATTTAGCAAAAATATGGGTACAGTACTGCTTACGAGCAAAGAGAGATAGCGCGGTAAGCTAAAAACTGTGCTGGGCAGGAAGGTGGTAAAAGTACTCAGTAGGCAAGTGGTTATTTTTTTTTAAAGGTCCATTTTTTTTCTACAAGATCCAGGACATTGGACTTTTCCTCCAGACTCACCTTCATCATTTACTCATCAGAAGTGTCCACTGGAAAAATAAGTAATGCCCGCTGGAAAGGATGTCATGTCATAAAAATACAGATTGGTTTCATGCAATAAATACAGCACATTTCGAACTAAAAGCATATCTTATTTTACAAATGTTTTTTGATTAACGGCAAAAATGCTAACAGCTATTTGTCTAATTCTAAAGCGGTAAATAGCATTTCATGGATTAAGCCCATTGTCTCAGGTTTACAGCACAGTTGTCGCTTGAATAGGAGGAAATTTAATGACAATTGTTTCCAAAGTTGTCACCACAGCTCAAAAGATAAAATGGGATTTTGTTTGTCACAGTAAAATCCCTTTGTTAGAGTCCATTGAGGGATACAGGAAGTATCACCCTTTGCTTTTACTGCTGCCTAGAGGAGGATTAGGCAATTGCAGACAAAAATATTGTACTCCAGAACCTGTCCTACTACTTATCCCTATACTAGGATATCTCGGTTGTAGTAGCAAAGCAGTACCCAAAAGCATAATCAAAACACAGACGGGTGAGATCCCTCAACAGACTGCAATGTACACACAGTCGGAATTCCCGACAAAAAAAGTTTGACGTGAGCTTTTGGTCAGAAATTCCGACCGTGTGTATGGCTCCATCTGACTTTTTCTGTCAGAATTTCCAACAGCAAAAATTTGAGAGTCGGTTCTCAATTTTCTGACAGGAAAAGTTCTTGTCGAAAATTACGATAGTCTGTATGCAATTGCAACGCGTAAAAAGCACACGCATGCTCAGAATCAAGTTGACACATGCTCGGAAGCATTGAACTTTTTCTCGGCTCGTTGTACGTGACCACATTCTTGACGGTCAGAATTTGGTATGACCGTTTGTATGCAAGACAAGTTTGAGCCAGAATTCAGTCAGGAAAAAAAACTTACGGTCTTCTGAATTTCCGATCACGTGTACGCGGCATAATATATGGATATAAGGCGGCAGTTTTGCATAGGAAAAATGTTTTAAAAAGGCAAGAATGAACTATGATGATAGCACTGGAAAGCTGGGGATAGGTACACATCCTAACTGACCACAGAAGCCAGAATTTCCTCCTGGAGAAGACAGGTAGTAGATCTGGTGGACGATATATAAAAATAAATAAAAAATAATTGTGCCATGCTAACCCTGCATTATGGAAAAAAATTACAATGAAAAACATTCAATCCACAATGCGTACTTGGATGTGTAAATGAGTAAGTAATGAGTAAATATCCTCAACAGAACTGTGTCTGAACACTCCAAAAGTGCAAACAAATAAAATGTGACACTCAACTCATAATTACCACAAAGTCCATACGCATTTCTTAAAAGAAGTGCTGGTTGGAACAGAAACTAGTACCAAAACGAAGAAACGCAGCACACCCCTACTAGATGCCATGCAAAACAGGGGCCCCAACCAAGGTGGATGTTTTCTTTGAGAAAGAATAGTGAACAGGTTGGAGTAGAACTCCTGAAACTTTTACGATATACAGGAATTGGAGCAATAGCACCCTGGAAAACCTCTATACCAGTGATGGGGAACCTTGGCACCCCAGATGTTTTGGAACTACATTTCCCATGATGCTCATGCACTCTGCAGTGTAGTGGAGCATCATGGAAAATGTAGTTCCAAAACATCTGGGGTGCCAAGGTTCCCCATCACTGCTCTATACGGAGCTCGACAAATCTGTGTGGCGACACAGAAAGGCTGAAAGTGAGAACAACTGAAAATTTGAGTGTTCAATCCATGGAATACAGCTGCTGACACCCAAGCAGCAAACCAAGGGTCCGCAAAAATTTACAAAAGGTCCCACCACTTTGAAGCGAGAGCGCACATTTATTCTGATGAAGGTTTCTCTGAAGGTTTAGCAGGCTTTGTAGATAATCAAGTTGGGGAGGCCTGGATGTGCATACCTGAAGGGAGTAAAGAAATGAAAGTGAGGAAACTTTGCAAAAATGCTTCATTCGTTGAGACAGGCATGTGTCCCTGCCTCCAGTGATGGCCTTGATAATATCAAGGGCTGGTCCAAGAGATGTCAAGCGAAGACGGCGTGGGTCAGGTGCTCCTTGGATTCATGATCTACAGCTGTACATCTTTAAAATACCCATCATTTTTGTAAAGTGGGTAAAATGCTCATAGAAGCTAGGACGAATTAAAGGACAAAATACACTGTGTATTAATTAGGGCAAGGCTTGACTACCATCACATTTTCTGAGCATCTTATATATGGCACGTCAACTTCTGCTGGCCTTCCCCATAACTGGTACAAAATTCGCACCAGTGCAAGAAACAAATACGGTCATGCGCCTTCTAGTGGATACTCCAAGAAACAACCTCACATAGGAAAAAGTTGGCGCTTGCGCTAGCGATGATGTGGGATCATCAGAATAAAATAAAGGGAATTTAAAGGAAGAAAGAGTTTTAAAACAAATGACAAAAAAAAAAAAAAGAAGAAGTCCATACAGTCTGTACTGAAAATACTTTGAAGGCAGCCCAGTGCAGATGAGAAGCAAATTTTGGTCAGCTAGGGGAGAAAAGCACAAAAGCACCCCTCTATATGTAGTAAATAAAGTGCATTTTAATGAGCGAACAGAGCGTACATACTCACAAGAGTAACGTTAAAATGGGCATGTCAGACATGTAGTGTCAAAGCATCCGGGAAGGGAGTCCATCGGATGGCTGCAGACTGGTGTAGTGGAGGGGGTTGCGCCAGTGTTTAGCGACGCTTCCTGGACCTCGATCCCACAGGAACCAAGAGGATGATGACAGTTCCAGGTGAGTGGCGGGCTGTGTGGATGACGACACCGTTCCACTACACCAGTCTGCAGCCATCGCATGGACTCCCTTCTCGGATGCTTCGGCACTACATGTCTGACATGCCCACTTTAACTTTACTCTTGCGAGTACGTACACTCTGTTCGCTCATTAAAATGCACTTTATTTACTACACTTAGAGTGGCGCTTTTGTGCTTTCTCCCCCAGCTGACTAAGAAACAACCGGTCTGTCACAGCTAAACCAGAGTAGGGGATATCTCTATGTAGTGCCCAGGACAGCAGCGGGGCCCAGATTAGGATTAAATGCTGGCTTTGGTCTCTCAAAAAAAAAAAAAAAAAGAGCAATGCACTATATGGCCAAAAGCTTGTGAACGCCTGATCACCACACCTATATGAGCTTGTAGGACACCCCATTCCAAAACAATGGGAAGGAATGTGAAGTAAACCCCCTCTCCATGGCTAGAACATGCTCCTCTCTGCTAGGAAGGCTTTACACAAGATTATGGAGTGGGAATTTGTGCCCATTCAGCCATAAGAGTATCTGTGAGAACAAATACTCAGCTTGGATAAAAAAAAGATATTGCTTGATGACCTCATTTAAATTTACCGGAAAGGTGTTCTTTGCAGGTCCCTTTGCAAGCCCTCAAGCTCCTCCACACCAAACCCATAAAACCATGTCCTCTTGGATGTTGCTTTGTGTATGTGTGTGCAGTACTTATGCATAATGCTACATAATTGTGTGCTTCCAACCTTGTGATAAGCATTAAATAGTTGCCTTCACTCAAAACAAATTTTACATTGAGACAAAACTGCTCAAAATTGGATTTGCCACCAAATATGGAAGGAGATAGGCCAAAGGAACGGCCACAGCTGCTGGGGAAAAAACCCTTTGGAGGTGGGTAGACACACACAATCCACAAAATTATCCCAAACAAAGCGCTTAGGACTGATGGTAATTGTGGAACTGGTTCTTGAAGCGTTCGTCATGTAATATAATCCCACAGGAGGTTATTCATAAATCACAATAGTTTATTAAATGGCTTAAAAAAAACAAAAAACGTATAATGACTTGTAAAAATAAATTTGCCCATAATCATCCAATATTAGTATTAATTTATTCCTTATCCCATTATTGTTAAAAAAAAAAAAATTTGACACACTTCAGCATCAGTCGATTGTTCCTTGGCTGTCTTCGGCTCTCTCTAGCTGCTGCCACAGTTGCACCGGGTCATCTTGGCCAGCTCTGCTCCAGCAGGCAGGACCTCAGCCAAGTGTTAGGAGGAGCATGTGACAAGCAGCTCAACTCCTATCATCTATCCAAAGACACCGACTTTAGCACAGGTCCCGTGCCTGCTGACATACAGTCCCTAGGAGGGGTTTTCTTGAGCCAAAAAAGGTATCATATACCATCACTATTGCTGTTGTGTTACATGCAAGTGTCAGCACCTTAGAAGCTTCACACAGGGACTTGATTTTATTCCTATTTTTATATTCAAGATTGAATATCATAAATGTTATTGTGATTTATGAAGAACCTCCAGTGGGATTAAATTACATGACAATCGACACTTCAAGAGCCAGTTTCACGACTACCATCAGTCCTAAGCATTATATTTGGGATAACATCGTAGATTGTGTGTCATTTTAGGTTAAGCTGCTCTCACTCGTTTTTAGGTTTAAAAAAAAAATATATATATATATATATAAAAAACAAATTATCTAATGCAAGATCTGGCATTGAAAAACCGATCATTTCAAACCCCGAGTGTCTTCTGTCTCAGTGCAGGAAGAGCGATCGCTGAAAGGAATGTCTTGCAGCAGAGCTTGATACAGAAGCAGACAAGGTTTTAGGAAAAAGATTGTACAACTAAAAGAGGTTTATTTCTATCTTTCTGTAACATAAAGCAAACAGTCCAGACACAACAACAAGTAGTGAGTTTTCCCACCAGATCACCCCATCTAGGCTCTACGCATAGTACTGCAAATTGGCTTTTTTCTTAGCCTGGACTTCCAAGATGCCTTCCATATAATCTTCGTGTGTTAGTTCCGTGGCTCCTCTGCGCAGAGCAATCATACCCTGGATTGGAATAAAAAGAGTGCCACAGGTTAGGTTACTAGCACAGGTTGATTAAACCAATAAGGACTGCAGTGTGATGCTGGTGTATTCAGGTGACAAAGGGACCCAGCTATGAAAAGTTCCAAAGGAAGGTTTGTGTCCCTTAAAGCGACACTAAAGTCAGGAATAAAAAAATAAATAAAAAAAACAAACATGTTATACTTGCCTCCACTGTGCAGTTCGTTTTGCACAGAGTGGCCCGAAAAGCTGTCTTCTGGGGTCCCTCGGCGGCTGTCTAGGCTCCTCCTCGCAAAAGCTTTCCATCTTCATGCGAGGGAGCTCGCACGATGGAAAGCTTTTAAAAGCGCGCTCCCGTGATACAGTCAGCGGCTATGGCCACCGCTGTATCACTCGGCTCCGCATCATCCGTTGTGATTGACAGCAGCGCTGCTATCAATCCGCCCAGCCTAGCCAATCAACGGCCAGGCTGGGAACCGAAGAGGATGACATGGATGCGCCTGGGAGTTTCGAACGGGGAGTTTTACGAACGGGGAGGGGGGGGGGGGCGGGTGCTGTGAGATGTTCTTTTTACCTCAATGCATAGGATTGCATTAAGGTAAAAAAACGTTTACCTTTACAACCCCTTTAACAGACACCTTCTTTATCTCACACTCCAACAATACAGGAGAAATAATGTGAAGCTCAGTGGTTGCTGTATTTTAGAGTGTCAGATCTCATTACTCTAGTCTGGGTGCAATTTGCAACTCATTTAGAAAAGACAAGATTACCTCGCTATTCAAAAAGGCTTCTAAGGCGTTATTATAGTAATATTTACCTTTTTTTTTCTCTTTTAAAGTTTCATAGTTAGTCAGGTTGAAAAAAGACACAAGTCCATCCAGTTCAACCATAAAAAACAAAATAAAACAGTACAATCCCATACACCCAACTCCATACCCACAGTTGATCCAGAGGAAGGCAAATTAAAAACAGCAGAGCGATGATCCAATTTGCTACAGGAGGGAAAAAAAAAAAAAATGTCTTCCTGATCCCCCCGAGAGGCAATCGGATTTACCCCGGATCAACTTTACCTACAAATCTTAGTACTCAGTTATATTACGTGCATTTAGGAAAGAATCCAGGCCTCTCTTAAAGCAATCTACTGAACTGGCCAGAACCACCTCTGGAGGGAGTCTGTTCCACATTTTCACAGCTCTTACTGTGAAGAAACCTTTCCGTATTTGGAGGTGAAATCTCTTTTCCTCCAGGATGTAAAGAGTGCCCCCTTGTCCTCAGTGTTGACCTTAAAGTGAATAACTCAACACCAAGTTCACTATATGGACCTCATATATTTGTACATGTTGATCATATCCCCCCTTATTCTCCTCTTAAATAACTTAAAGTTTTGTCATTTTACATACAACTCAAAAAAAAAGAAGCAAAATGTATCTGCATAGTTACACATACAATACATGTAGCCTCACACGTCTGGTATAATCCATCAATTCCAATAGAATTACCGTATTTATCGGCGTATACCGCACACTTTTTCCCCCTTAAAATAAGGGGAAAATCGTGGGTGCGCGATATACGCCGATATCCGCGCTCAGTTTGAACTGAGCAACCGACATACCGAGTGCAGTACACTCGGGTACATTCGGCCAGGCTCGGCTTCGCTCGTAGTCACGCTCTGTGACGTTTATGCACGAGAAGCCGAGCGTGCCCGAGTGTACTGCGCTCGGTATATGTCGGCGGAGGCTTCAAACTGAGCGTGGGAAGTGGGGATTCGACTCGGACAGCGCTGGAGAAGCCGGGAGGACACCACCGATGCCGCAGACGGACGCCGGACCGGACGATGGATGCCGGGCAAGACACCAAAACTGTAAGTAATAAAATGTAACTTTTTTTTACAGGAGATTTGGGGCAACTTTAGGGGTGCGCGCTATACGCGGGAGCATGCAATACCCCGATAAATACGGTAAATGACCACAATTTTAGACACTTTTTATACATGCTTAGTGCACAGGAGTCCTTTAATTAATTAATCAGAAGTCTGCCTAATAAAGAGAACTGTAGTGTACTGCACAATACTGGGCTAATCAGCCTAGGGTAACAGATATATCCCCATTTATGCCGTGACTACACTTCTGTTCAATATCCCCATGTCTAAGGCTGTTCTGTATGCCAGCAATGATCAGGATTGCAAAGTCGCTTCTCATTTTACAGTATTTTTCTTTTATTGGCTTTTATGTAGTTTTTTTTTTGTATGCAAGTTTTTTGTAAGTGCCGGTTCACACTGGGGTGACCCGTCAGGCAACCTAGCTGTCCGACAAGTCGTGCTCCTTGCAGTGCAATGGAACCGTTCTAATCCGAGCTCAGACTTGGAAAAAGCTTCCTGTGCTACTTGGGGGGGGGGGGGCGACTCTGGAGCGGCTTGCATTGACTTCTATTACAGAAGTCATTTGCAAGCCACGCTGAACGGGTCAGCTTCAGAGTTGTGCGAGGGGCTGAGCATCAGTCAGGTGCATCCTAACAATATTGTCAGAATCATTCCTGAACTTAAAGCCCACTATCAGATGACTCCGTCACAGGAGAACTACTGTGATTCAAAACAAAGTATAGCCAGGTTGGGGAATCAAACTTACAGAATAGTTAAAAAAAGGTGAAAAGGAGGAGAAGAGTGAGGGGAGAAATGAAATGACCAAGCAGGAGTCACTCAGTCATTCTTCTATTTTAATGGGGGCTCCAGTGAATATGCACAAGTACCATTCTGAAGATCTCAACAGCCTGCAAGCAGTAAGTAAACCCCACTCCTAAGTCCAGAGACCTACATAGCTCTTGTGAACGGCTTGTCACATACCAGTGCTTGACTCATAACTGCTCACTCTTCACTGGAAAGTCTAGAGAAGATAACCAGCCCCACTTCAAAAAATGTCAGTGACATAGGTAAACTTTGTCCCAGAGGAGCACAAAATTAACTACCTGGAACCTTTCAGATATATTTCACCAGAAAAAAGGCTCAATACTAGAGATCATATCTGTACAATTATGTCTGTTTCCAGATGAAATGCATTAGAAAGCAAAGCCTGCATACATAAATGAGCAGATGCTGTGCATTGCAACCGATCAGTTTCCAGCTTTAGATAATTCAGTTAAGCTCTGAAAATGAAAGATAGAAGCGGATCGCCATGCTCCAGTTTTTATCAAATTCCCCTTAGGCCAGGTTCACATTGACGCGGTTCTGCGAGACACGTTTTATGCAAGCACGGCAGTCCATTCATTAAAATAGCCTGCAGTTTCTCTTGAAACGCAGGGAAAAAGGTCCTGGCACCATTTCTGGAATTGCGGCTCATGCGAGAAGTGCAACTCCCAGTACGGGAGAGATTTCCATAAGGAAAAATGGCACCCGCACACATCTTCCCCTCATCTCTGTCAAAATTGATGGCACAACTATCAGCCCATCCCCACATGCCAAAGTCCTAGGTGTAGTCCTGGACTCTCAACTGTCTTTTAAACCTCACGTTCAATCACTGTCCAAAAATTGCCGCCTCAACCATCGCAACATCTCCAAAATACGCCCCTTTCTAACCAATGACACCACAAAACTATTGATTCACTCCCTGGTCATCTCTCGCCTTGATTATTGCAACTCCCTTCTCACTGGCCTACCGCTGCACACTCTATCCCCTCTTTAGTCCATCATGAACGCTGCTGCCAGACACATCCACCTTACCAACCACTCTGTCTCTGCTGCTCCTCTCTGCCAATTCCTCCACTGGCTTCCGCTCACCCAACAAATTAAATTCAAACTACTAACAATTACCTACAAAGCCATCCACAACTCTGCCCCCAGCTACATCACTGACCTAGTCTCTAAATACCAACCTAATCGTTCTCTTCGTTCTTCCCAAGACCTCCTACTCTCTAGCTCTCTCATCACCTGTTCCCATGCTCGTCTCCAAGACTTTTCCAGAGCCTCTCCAAGCCTATGGAACTCCTTACCCCAATCTATCCGTCTATCTCCCTCTCTATTAGCTTTTAGAGGATCCCTGAAAACCCTCCTCTTCAGAGAAGCCTACCCTTCCCACACCTAGCAACTGCACTTTTCATCTGAGTCCATCTGACCATCCCCCACAGCTAACTACCCTTTGTTCCACTTGACCCTCCCTTCTAGATTGTAAGCTCTTACGAGCAGGGCCCTCTGATCCCTCCTGTACTGATTTGTATTGTGAATGTACTGTCTTCCCTAATGTAAAGCGCTGCGTAAACTGTTGGCGCTATATAAATCCTGTATAATAATATACTTTTTTTGTGCGGGTGGTTGTGGCAGCGGGAACCACTCATACAGATGTGAACCTAGCCTTGCGATGTTCATTGTTCAGATCTCTGATATATTTAAGAAAAATTTTATTTTTTATTTTTAAGCCGTAAACAAAAAAGTTGAATAACTAAACAGAGGTTTAAACCAGGGGTCTTCAAACTGCGGCCCAAGGGCCAAATGCGGCCCTTTGCTAGCCTTCATCGGGCCCTCAAGGCTTTATTCCTCCCACTGATAGGAGGCACTATTCTTCCAAATGACTCCAACAAGGACTTTTTTTCCACAGATACCAATGAGATACAATTACTCCTACTAATAGGGGCACTACTCCTTATCCTACTGATCGCAAACTATGTCGTCTATATTTATTCTCACCAATGCTGGGCCCAGGGCTTTTTCTGCCCCCGCTGGCCACAATCCGGCTCTCCTAAAGGCTGAAGAACAATAAACTGGCCCTTTGTTTGAAAAGTTTGGAGACCCCTGGTTTAAACAATCAAAACAACACTATACTTACCGCCTCTACACAAACAGCTTTACACTGTGCTCCATTGAAGTCATCAGTACAGCGAGCAAGCTCTTCATAGTTCACATCGGGGCTGAAAAAGAGACCAGAATAAACCAATTAAATGTTAAAATCGCTTCTAACTGTATCCAATAGCTCCATCTCAGGCAGTGGTAGACAGGCAGATAGATTACTGTAAGCAATAGGCAGTGATACAGAGGCCCGATTTTGAACATTGCTTGGACACACCATGATCCACAGTTTCTCGTTGCCACCTGCAGTAAATATTATTAGGCCATCAGCTGCAAAAATGTTTGGCAGTCAGAATTACTGGTTACCACACCTTTATACAGTTCAGTTATGGAAAGCAATGTTTGCATCGATTTCCATTTATGGCACAGTGCTCTTAAGGTCCGGCGCGGTATGCTGGATCTTCAGAGTGCCTGCGCCGATGAAGTCACCGGCTACATCCAGTGCGAATGTCTCCTAAACGGTACCCATTTAGGGGATATTCATGTTAAAGGTAGGTTTACCAGGAGGTAAAAATCAAAGTGTACTTTACTTTCCCTTTAAGAATCCAAGTTAGGGGCTGCACCTAAAATGTAATAAGTGTCATAAGCAAAAAAACAGCAAACCTTCTTAGTGTATTTTTTCATACCTGACATTCATCTTTCGGGAGTGAATCTGCATGATTCGAGCACGAGCCTCTTCATTGGGCATGGGAAATTCAATCTTGCGATCCAATCGCCCTGACCGAAGCAATGCAGGGTCTAGAATATCTACTCGATTGGTAGCAGCGATAACCTGCAAAATACGAAAAAAAGAAAAACAAATAAAATCTACAGGCTGCGGTAAAATATAAAAAGCAGCCACTGATTAAATCTTCAGAATTGAAGTTGTTGCATACTGACAGCAGGCAACTTTTTTTTTTATAAACACACCTGCCTGATCACAGGGATCCCCAGAATATAAACTAAGCTCTGCATGTGCCATTCAGCTTACAGTGGGTCAGCTCAATCCCGGTGTGCCGAATGACTACCTCCTGTAAATGCGCAGAAGTGACTGTATTCCACACCTACCAATAAAGATGGCTGCTATGGGGTTTTCTATAACGCGTGTATCAGGATCAATATGCTGAGAAACGCAGTGTACTTGTAAAGACATTGAAATGTTTGCACTGCAAGATGTACCGTACCACTTTGTTCACTCTTGTTGAGCGCATTTGGTAACCGTCATTGTCGTGTACCTTTTTTTTTGTTTACCGTACTTATCGGCGTATAACACGCACCCTAACTTTAAGAGGGAAGTTTCAGAAAAAAAAAAAAACTTTCCACAGCCCCCTGTGTATAACACGCATATACAGTTTGCCCTCTATTTTCAGGGTAAAAAAGTGAGCGTTATACGCCAATAAATACAGCAACTCTTTATTAAAAAAGAAGATGGCAGAAAACCAGCACACAGAAGACGCTGGTGAGGGACCATTGGAAAGGTGATTATTGATCCCTTTAATTCATTTTAACCACTTAACCCCCGGACCATATTGCTGCCCAATGACCAGAGCACTTTTTGTGATTCGGCAATGTGTTGCTTTAACTGACAATTACGCGGTCGTGCGACGTGGCTCCCAAACAAAAGTGGCGTCCTTTTTTTCCCACAAATACAGCTTTCTTTTGGTGGTATTTGATCATCTCTGCGGTTTTAATTTTTTGCGCTATAAACAAAAATAGAGCGACAATTTAAAAAAAAAAAATGCAATATTTTTTACATTTTGCTATAATAAATATCCCCCAAAAATGTATAAAAAAACATTTTATTTCCTCAGTTTAGGCCGATACGTATTCTTCTACATATTTTTCGTAAAAAAAAAAAAAAATATCGCAATTAGCGTTTGTTGATTAGTTTGCGCTAAAGTTATAGCGTTTACAAAATAGGGGGTAGTTTTATGGCATTTTTTTGTTTTGTTTTTACTAGTAATGGCGGCGATCAGCGATTTTTTTAGTACTGCGACATTATGGTGTTCACTTGACACATTTTTGGGACCATTGGCATTTTTATAGCGATCAGTGCTATAAAAATGCATTGGATTACTATAAAAATGCCATTGGCAGTAATGGGGTTAACACTGTGGGGTGGGGAAGGGGGGGTATGTCCCTGGGTGTGTTCTAACTGTATGGGGGGGGGGTGGCCTCACTAGGGGAAATCACTGAACTTCTGTTCATACATTGTATGAACAGAAGATCAGCATTTCCCCCCCGACAGGACCGGGAGCTTACACGCATAGCTCCCAGTCCTCGCTCTGTACCGAGCAATGGGACTTGGGGGCGCGCATCGCGGGCTGGTGCGCCCCCTAGTGGCCGCTAAAGAGCCGACGTAGAGCTACGGGCTCTCGCCCAGTAGAGCCGACCTGCCGCAGTAAAATGACGGCGGCAGGTCGGCAAGCAGTTAAAGTGCGCCAAGGTCATTTTCTTGCATTAATACAGAGGGATAGACCTAGAACACGTATGCAGCCAGCGGAGTCAGAATTCAATTCAGAACTCCGATTCAAGTCATTTAAAGCAGAGTTCACATTTGGCACATTTCGGGAGGAAGCAGATACCAGTATTCAATAGGTATCCTGTCTGTCCCCACTTCTGAGTGCCCTTGCTATGGCAAAGTACGTCACAGCTCGGTCCCCTTCCCTTCTGCCAGGCCAGTGAGTGCAGTGCACTTTGCGCAGGCGCAGTAGGGACACAGTCATGAAAAAAAAAAATCAGGAAGCTCATCCCCCAAGCCGGAACTTTTAAACGCGTCAGCAATGGCAACTCCTATATCTCTCTACGCCCCCCCGTAGTGTCTGTACTACGGGGGGCAGGGTGTCTCTACTGGAGGGAGAGGGGGGTCCGACACCATTTTTTTGCACCAGTGCCACCTGCCAGTGCCAATTAGTGCCACTTGCCATCAGTGCCATCTGCCAATGCCACCTACCAGTGCCAATTAGTGCCACCTTCCATCCAGTGCCATCTGCCAGTGCCAACTATTGCCATTCAATGCCACCTGCCAGTCAGTGCCACTTGCCAGTGTCACCTGTTAGTGCCACCTGCCAGTGCCATCTTATGTAACCTGCCAGTGCCAATAAGTGCCACCTGCCAATCAGTGCCATTTTCCAGTGCCAATTAGTGTGATCCAGTGCCACGAGCCACTGCCACAAAAAATAAAAAAATTGGCCTAAAATATCGGCATCATAAAATCGTCCATCGGCCACCCAGATTTCTAAATATCGCCATCGGCCAGAGAAAAACCCCTATCGGTCAACCTCTAATCTGTCCTACATCCATCCTACTTTCATGAACAGGATACTACTTTGACTTGTTCTTTGACCAATCAAAACAATGCCAGAGTGAGATAAATTCCTTTTACTGCTGCTGTAATCACATGTCGGATGTCTGATAAGGACAAGGCTCCTACTTTGGTCCAACTGAAGTAGGATCAAAGTCGGACCAAAGTAGTACAGGGAGCATTTTAAAAGTCAGACTGACTTGTGTCGGGCCAGTTAACACGGCTCTTATAGGGAAACATTGATTTTCACACCTCATGCGACATGAGCTCCCAATGTCAGAGCATTTGTCGGACAAGTGTGAACCCGGCCTAAGTGACTGTGCAATGCAGGCAGATTATGGCTGCAAGCAATGGATTAGCTCTGGAGGAATTATGCAAATATTAATATGCCTTGATGAGTGTGTGGTCTGGAGGAGTGTGCATTCCTAGGCAGGCTGCTGTGATGCTGAGTTACTATGATTGAAAAAAAAATCCAAGAATAAAATGGGCCTGGCAAAGAAGTTGTGCAGAAAACATCTTTAACCACTTCGCGCCCGGCCAATAGCCGATTTACGGCCGGGAAGTGGTTATGAAATCGTGACAGGCCGTTCTCAAACGGCCTGCACGATTTCATGCCGCACGCGCCCGTGCGGGCGCGCAGCGATCGGTGATGCGGGGTGTCAGTCTGACACCCTGCACCTCCGATCTCGGTAACGAGTCTCCGGCGGAGCCTCGTTACCACGTGATCAGCCGTGTCCAATCACGGCTGATCACGATGTAAACAGGAAGAGCCGCCGACGGCTCTTCCTCACTCGCGTCTGACAGACGCGTGTAGAGGAGAGCCGATCAGCGGCTCTCCTGACAGGGGGGGTTCGCGCTGATTGTTTATCAGCGCAGCCCCCCCTCGGATCGCCACACTAGACCACCAGGGAACTAAAAAAAGACAAAAAAATAAAAAAATAAGTCAGCAAAAAAAAAAAGGGGGCAGTAAAAAAAAAAGATGCCAATCAGTGCCCACACATGGGCACTGATTGGCAACATTGATCCATCAGTGCCACCCCTCAGTGATCATCAGTGCCACCCCAGTGTCTGTCAGTGCCACCCCACAGTGCCAATCCATGCCCAGTGCCCGCCTATCAGTGCCCACCTGTGCCGCCTATCAGTGCCCACCTGTGCCGCCTATCAGTGCCCACCTGTGCCGCCTATCAGTGCCCACCTGTGCCGCCTATCAGTGCCCACCTGTGCCGCCTATCAGTGCCCACCTGTGCCGCCTATCAGTGCCCACCTGTGCCGCCTATCAGTGCCCACCTGTGCCGCCTATCAGTGCCCACCTGTGCCGCCTATCAGTGCCCACCTGTGCCGCCCATCAGTGCCCAGTGCTGCCTATGAGTGCCCAGTGCCGCCTATGAGTGCCCAGTGCTGCCTATGAGTGCCCATCAGTGACGCCCATCAGTGCCGCCCATGAGTGCCCATCAGTGCCGCCCATGAGTGCCCCATACCAGCGCCGCCTATCAGTGCCCATCAGAACTACCTCATCGGTGCCCATCAGTGCCACCATATCAGTGCCCGTAATTGAAAGAGAAAACATACTAATTTACAAAAAAATTAACAGAAAAAAATAAAAACTTTTTTTTTTTTCAAAATCTTCGCTCTATTTTTAGTTGTTGCGCAAAAAAAAAAAAAAACGCAGAGGTGATCAAATACCACCAAAAGAAAGCTCTATTTGTGGGGAAAAAAGGACGCCAATTTTGTTTGGGTGCAGTGTAGCATGACCGCGCAATTGTCATTCAAATTGCGACAGTGCTGAAAATTGGCTTGGGCGGGAAGGTGCGTAAGTGCCTGGTATGGAAGTGGTTAAATCACTTGACCACTGGGCACTTAAACCCCCTTCCTGACCAGACCAATTTTCAGCTTTCGGTGCTCTCAGAATTTGAATGACAATTACGCAGTCATACAACACTGTACCCATATGAAAATGTTGTCCTTTTTTTCACACAAATAGAGCTTTCTTTTGGTGGTACCTTTGTTTTTGTTTTTTTTGCGCTATAAAAGACTGAAAATTCAGTAAAAATAAATACATTTTACACAGCGTGGCCACATACAGAGGCCCAACATGCAGGGAGCACCTTCAGGCATTCTGGAACACCCAGACCAATTCTGACATTTCTCTCCTACATGTAAAAAAATCATCATTTGTTATAATAAAACATATAACACCAAAACATTATATATATACTTTTTCAGCAAAGACCCTAGAGAATACAATGGCAGTCATTACAACTTTGTATCTCGCATAGCATTTGCACAGCAATTTTCTAACGCGTTTAAAAAAACATTTTTGGGCCTAAAAAAAAAAAAAAAAAAAAAAAAAATCAAAAAACAGTAAAGTTGGTTCAATGTTTTTGCATAATGTGAAAGATGAAGTTACGCCAAGTAAATAAAATACCTAACATGTCACCCTTCAAAATTGCACACGCTCGTGGAATGGCGCCAAACTTCGCTACTTAAAAATCCCCATAGGCGACGCTTTAAATATTTTTACTGGTTACGTTTTGAGTTACAAATTATTGTTCTCGCTCTAACGTTTGCAGCGATACCTCACATGTGTAGCTTGAACACCGTTTTCATATGTGGGTGGGTCTTACGTGTGCGTTCGCTTCTGCATTTTATTTCATTTTAGTTTGACAATTTCTTCCCCAAAAAATTGCAGAGTATTGGCAGGGGGTATTGCAGAGTATTGACCGAATGGCTGAGCATGGAGGGATGGATGGCTGCCTGGATCTGTGACTGCAATTGTCACAGATCCAGCCCACAGCACTGCTGCTGCCTCCGCTCTCTCCCCTCTCACACTGTACCGATCGGTACAGAGAGGGGAGGGAGGAACCGGCGGCATCACATGACGCCGGTTCGTTCACAAGTGATCGCTCCGTAATTGGACGGAGCGATCAGGTGGTAAACGGCTGCTATCAGCGGCAATTTACCACGATCCGCCGGGTCTTCTAGACCCAGCAGTCACGGACGATTCCGAGAGCACGCCCCAGGGGGCGTGCGAGAGCAAGATTCTGGGAGGACGTCCATAAACATCCTCCAAGAATAACTCGACCGCGCTGCAGCCGTCTTTCGGCTATGGCGCGGTCGTCAAGTGGTTAAGGATGCTGAACATCCTCCAGCCAGAGAATGAAGCGAGTTCTATCTGACTTTATGCAGCTTCTAATGTACACATCAGGATAAGCAATTGTGTTACTGGAGAGAAGTCTATACAACTGTGCAAGTCTGGGAGGTAAAACTAGAGATAAAGTTTATCTATGGCTGTGCAGGCTAATAGGTGCAAGAAAAGACCCAATAGTCTCAATATTTCACATTGACCCAATCAGGCAGCGAGAGAGACATTGCTTGGGATTTAAAAGAATAGGTTACAATAGGGCTTAAGACTGGGTTCACGCTGATGCCAATTGGATGGGTTTCACATCACTGAAGTCGTGCATGCTTGCCCCCCTACTCACTGGATGCGATTGACAGCAGCGGGAGCTGGTTTTCTGCTGATGTGACTCAGCCAACAGAGAGGGAGGAGAGGGAGGGAGGAGAGGGAGGGAGGAAGGAGAGGGAGGAAAGCCATTGCTCGATCTACATGGGTCTCCAGCAAGTAAAAGAGGGGCGCTGCCCACTGAAGGTTTTTTGCATTCATGCATAGAACGCAGTAGGAAACAACACACACACACACACACACACACACACACCTTTACAACCACTTCATTATTAATAATGTCCGCAGTAAAGTGAAGAGGGTTACATACCTTAACTTGAGTATTGGGCTGGAAACCATCCAGCTGGTTAAGGAGCTCCAACATGGTCCTCTGTACCTCTCTGTCTCCAGCCTTCTCACTGTCAAACCTGCAAGACAAAAATTAAAATATCTCTAAGCCCAATACAAAATGACATTGTTGATTTTAAGTGTTCATACATTGTTAGAATACAGTATATGCACACCAAAACAAAGCTAGGTAGAAGCCAAAAACATACAAAAAAAACACTTCATAAGATAATGTACCTAAACATAGAAAAAGGCTACATTATTTTATTTTATTATGAGAGCTGCCTAACGAAGAAGACGTTCTAGCAACACTGTATCCTGGCCTAGGGCAGCACTTTGCAGGGGGCGCAGCACAGAAAGAGTCCCCGCCGGCTTGCAATACACTGTTAGTGTAGCGACAGTCTTATGCGGCAGACTGTGCTTGGAGGCAAATTAGTCTAGCGCCCCCATAAAGCGGCCGCACTGCTTCCGGTATGCAGGGGATGGCATTCCGCAACTTTGGGGGGCTATATGTTTTCTGCTGCACCATTGGCATGGTTATTTTTCCCCCCCCCCCCCCCCCCGACCCTCAGAACTAGTGTCCCCACTCTAAAATTTCAGGACGAGTCTTAAACAGCAAGGCATGTGGCTATGACAGGAAGGGGTGGGTCATATTTAAATTAGGGGGTGCACAAGTTTAGTCAGGCCTAGGGCAGCATAAAACCTAAATACACTACTGGGTGACCATACACAATACAATCTCACACCTCCCAACATTTTGAGATGGGAATGAGGGACACCTATCAGCAAAAGTATGCAGGCATAGGACACACCCTTGTCACGCCCCTTAACCACCGGGCTATGTAAACACATAGCTCTCGTTCCTGTCAGCGGGGGAAACGCTGATCTTCTGTTCATACAATGTATGAACAGAAGATCAGTGATTTCCCCTAGTGAGGCCAGCCCCCCCCCCCATACAGTTAGAACACACGCAGCCCCTTCCCTGCCCCCTAGTGTTAACCCCTTCACTGCCAATGGCATTTTTATAGCATTGATCGCTATAAAAATGCCAATGGTCCCAAAAATGTGTCAAAAGTGTCCAATGTGTCCGCCATAATATCGCAGTACCGGAAAAAAAACGCTGATCGCCATACCAGTAAAAAAAAAAGAAAAAAAAGCCATAAAACTACCCCCTTTTTTGTAAACGCTATAAATTTTGCGCAAACCAATCAACGAACGCTAATTGCAATTTTTTTTTTTTACGAAAAATATGTAGAATACGTATCTGCCTAAACTGAGGAAAAAAAATGTTTTTTTTATATATTTTTTGGGGATATTATAGCAAAATGTAAAAAATATTGAATTTTTTTCAAAATAGTCGCTCTATTTTTGTTTATAGCGCAAAAAAGGCCTAGTTAGACTTACCGGTGACGGTATTTCTAAGAGCCTTTCAGGACAACCTTGGAGAGAGCGCAGCTCCGCCCATTTCCCAGGAAACACACGTGATCCTTTAAGATCCCTCCTCTTCCACCATGGCCTCAGTTATTGTGGTCTCCGCCCACTGGAAAATAAAGCACAGAACAACCACAACAAAACCATGATAGACATTTCAAACAATCTTTTTATTCAAAATACCTAGGGAGGGAAATTAGCGGTTGTCCTGAAAGGCTCTTAGAAATACCGTCACCGGTAAGTCTAACTAGGCCTTTCTCCAATCGCCTTTCAGGACAACCTTGGAGAGGATAACCGAGTAACTTAACGTAGGGTGGGACCACTGCTTGCAGCACCTTCCTGCCGAAGGCCTGATCTGCAGCGGACAGTAAGTCTAGCCTGTAGTGCCGTAGAAAAGTTGAATAGCTGGACCATGTAGCTGCCTTGCAGATCTGGTCAGGCGTGGCACCGGCCCTTTCGGCCCAGGAAACTGCCGTAGATCTTGTTGAATGGGCCGTCACTCCCGAAGGAGGCACCTCTCCTTTGGCTTGGTAACCCTCGGCAATGGCTTGTTTGAGCCATCTGGCCAATGTACTTTTGGAGGCCTTCTCCCCTTTCCGGGATCCTGAGAATATCACGAACAAGGCGTTGGATTTCCTGAAATCCTTGGTGACAGCGAGGTATTGAAGCACACACCTTCTTACATCAAGAGTATGAAAGTTTTCTTCCCCTGCATTAGAGGGAGTTGAGGAGAAGGTAGGAAGGACTATTTCCTGAGACCTGTGAAAGGTTGATGAGACCTTAGGGAGAAAAGCTGGATCAGTTTGGAGAACTATTCTGTCCGGCAAAATTCTTAAGAAAGGCTCTGTAACTGCCAAGGCTTGGATTTCGCTGACCCTTCTTGCGGTCGTTATGGCCACCAAAAAAATTGTTTTTAGAACTAAATTCTTCAAAGAAATCTCCCTTATGGGTTCAAACGGGGCCCCCGTGAGACCCTGCAACACAATTGATAAATCCCAATTGGGAAAAGCTCTAAAGGCTATCGGTCTACTCCGACCTAGTGCCTTGAAAAATCTTGAAATTAAATGTTCTTTAGATAAAGTCCTTTCTAAATAAACCGACAGGGCTGCCACTTGAGTTTTTAGGGTGCTAATTGCTAACCCTTTCTCCATTCCTGCATGAAGAAACTCTACAACGGAAATTACACTGTTAATCTGGAAGTTTTTGGAGGTACACCAGGAGTTGAATTTTCGCCAAACCTTAAGGTAAATTGCTCTGGTCACCGGCTTCCTGCTGTCTAGCAAAGTTCTTATCACTTTATTAGAGAGCCCCTTAGCCTTTAAGAGGTCCTCTTCAGAAACCAGGCCGTCAACTGCAAGCGTTCTACCTCCGGATGGTTCACAGAGCCCTGACCCAGTAGGTCCTTCCTGAGTGGAAGTTTCCACGGTGGTTTCGTGGCTAAACTCTGAAGAGATGCAAACCACGGTCTTTTTTGGCCAATATGGAGTGATTAAGATCAGACTGGATTTCTCTTCCCTGAATTTTCTTAGGACTAGAGGTATCAGAGTGAAGGGGGGGAAGGCGTAACACAGCTGGTAGTGCCACTGTTGAGCTAGTGCGTCTATGGCTATTGCCTGGTCCTCTCTGTGGAGAGAGAAGAACCTTTGCACTTTCGTATTCTGCTGGTTGGCAAACAGGTCTATCTGTGGCTGGCCCCACTCCTGAGCGATTGCCCTGAAGACCTCCGGGTTTAAGCTCCATTCTGCCTCTAGTATGCTTCTCCTGCTTAGCAGGTCTGCTAACAGGTTTTGAGACCCTTTTAGGTGCACCGCTGATAGGGATGCTACGTTTCGCTCCGCCCAGGAGAGGAGCTGGTTGGCCAGCTGCATAAGGCCCCTGCTTCTGGTCCCCCCCTGCTTTAGGACATATGCCACTGCCGTGGTGTTGTCCGACAGGACCTGCACATGTTGACCCTTCACCAACTGATGGAACGCTTGAAGCCCTAGAAATATCGCTTTCAACTCCCTCCAGTTTGAGGATCTTCTGGATTCTGTTTTGGACCAGATGCCCTGGGCAGTCTGTCCCTCTAGATGGGCTCCCCAACCCCAGGAACTCGCGTCTGTTGTTAAACGCTTTCCTACTGGGAATACCCATGGAAGACCCTTGTTCAAATTTACCGGGTTTCTCCACCACCAGAGTGCTCGTTTTACGTTTGATGTTAACCTGAAACGTCTCTCTAGTGACTCTTGGTGTGACCAAGACTGAAGGATATTCGTTTGAAGAGGACAAGAGTGTAACCTCGCCCATGGGACTGCCGGAATTGAGGCTGTAAGCAGCCCCAAGACGGCCATTGCTGTCCTGACTGACACCCCTTGGTTTGTCTGTACTTGAGCCACCGCAACCATGACCTTCTCTATCTTTTCCTGAGGTAAAAAGACCTTCTGCAGGATCGAATCTATGGTGTACCCCAGAAACCTTGTTTCTTGAGAAGGTATCAGATTCGATTTCTCGCGGTTTAGTAACCAGCCGAGACTTCCAAGATGAACCTGCGACCACTGCAGATTCGTTGCAAGCTGATCCCGGGAGTCCGCAAAAAACAGTAGGTCGTCCAAGTATGGGATGACCGAGATCGCTTTGAGCTTCAGTGGTTCCAAGGCCTCTGCCATGATCTTGGTAAAGATCCTGGGTGAGGACGACAACCCGAAAGGGAGGGCTCTGAACTGAAGATGCCAGCCAGTCTGAGGAACTGTTGAGATGCTTTGGCAATCGGGACGTGCAAGTAGGCATCCCTGAGGTCCAGAGATGCCATGAAGCAACCGGGTGTCAACAGCTTTGTTATTGAATAAATCGTATCCATCCGGAAACGTTTGTACCTTAATCGACTTGTTTAACATTTTTAGGTTCAAGATCAGGCGGAATTTGCCTGAGGGTTTTTTGACCAAAAAAATGTGGGAATAAAAACCCTGACCCTCTTGATGTTTTGGGACCTGCACTATCACTCTCTGACTCATCAGATCCTGTAACAGGTTCGTCATTGCAGTGGCTTTTTCTTTGTCCCGGGGAAGGGCTGTGACATAGAACCTCGTTGGGGGACACTCTGAAAATTCCAGACTGTACCCCTCCGTAATGATTCTTTCCACAAAGGGGCTCACGGTCATCTGTTTCCACTGTGGGAGAAAAGCAGCCAGTCTTCCTCCCACCGGAAGCAGATCGTCACTTGCTTTTGGTAGTTGGTTCTGAGGGGTTTTTAAATAAGATACCTCCTCTACCTCTCCCTCTTTGGGACCCCCATCTCTTTTTATTTTCTTCCTTACTCTTCTGGGACTGTTGAAAAGGACGAAAAATTTTCCTAGGGTTCTGACCCTTTTTAGGGGGGAAAGCCTTCTTCTTATCCGCCGTTCTGTCAAGAACCTTTTCTAGATCCTGACCGAACAAAAGGTCCCCTGAGAAAGGCAGACCACAAAGCTTGACCTTAGAGGGGGTATCACCCGACCAGGTCTTTAACCAAACTGCTCGCCTGACTGAGTTCACCAGGGCTGCTGACCTTGCAGCCATTCTAATGGACTCGGCCGAAGCATCTGCCATATATTTGATGGCTTTCAAGATTAAGGGGAAGGAATCTAATAGATCCTTTCTTGAGGTGCCTGCCTCGACATGACTCCTTAATTTCTCAACCCAGCACTCTAGATTGCGGGCGACTATTGTGGCGGCCATGGCTGGTTTCAGACTGGTTGCAGTAGAATCCCAGGCCTTCTTTAGGAGGGAATCTGCCCTCTTGTCCATCGGATCTTTCAGGACCCCCATGTCCTCAAAAGCCAGGTCTGTATGACGAGACACCTGTGAGAAAGCTGCGTCTACTTTAGGCTTTTTGTTCCACACCTCTGTCTCACCGCTTTCAAATGGAAACCTTCTTCTAAGGGTCTTTGAAAAAAAGGGGGCCCTTTCAGGGTCCTTCCATTCCTTCTTGATGGTGTCCGAGAGGACTTTGTGGACCGGGAAAACCCGGCTTTTAGACTCATCCAGCCCCTGATACATTTTATCGTGTATGGATAACTGAATCTTCTCTTCCTGGATACCCAGGGTAACATAAATTGCCTTAAGTAAGTCCTCCACTTCGTCTAAGGACAATTTAAACTTTGAGCTTTTGCTACTATCTTCTTCTTCCTCCTCCTCCTCATCTGAATCCCTGAGAGAGGGGAGAGTACTAGTCCCTTCATCTGCCGAATCCCCCTCTGTTTGTCCCGAAACTGGGATTTTCGGACTAGGTGGTGGCTGCTGTGGCTCCCCCAAACTTGCGGAGCCTTGTGTGATCAGATCCTTCACTGAGCCTAAAGAGCTTGCCAGCTCCTGGACTGAGGAAAAAAGGTCCTTATACTGTTGTGAAGTTTCCTCTTCCACCAGATTTTTAATGCAGGATCTGCACATTGGCTTTTGCCAAGAATCCCTTAAAGGATTTTTGCAAGACGGGCATTTCCTGGGTGTATCCAAGTGCCTAGCTTTGGTTGTAGATTTTTCCTGTAACGAGATGAAACCAAAAGTTACCATCTCCATTTTATTTTTTTTATTTTTTTTTAAAACACCCAAGTGCCGCCACCAGAATAAACCAAAGGCCTGGACTAAGTGCCACCACCACTAACGGTTATACAGACCAAGAGCGTTAACCTGGACTGGTAACCACAGGCTCCCTCAGGGAGGAACAACAATAACACAAAATTAGGCCCAATATAGTAAGAATAAAAGGCACCGCTGTACCCCTCTTACCTGGGCCTGACCGGTGCTTGCAGCGCCTGTATCCGCCGGTGTTGTCTGTCTCTCCTCCATTGTAGAGCGCAGTCACACAAGTAGCTGGAGAACGACTCCATTTTAAATTTTCCCGGCCGCCCGCGTCATCATCGGGGGCCGGAAACGGAAGTACCGGTCACCTGACCCGCCCCACAGATGCTGCGTTCCAGGCGCTGGGAACCAGCAGCGCCACGCCCCCCCCCGGAAACGGCGTCACCGTGCGTGACGCGGTCGCCAGCCGGGACCCGGAACTGAGAATGCGGAACACCGCCAACCCGCGCCGGTTACCGCTCGGTCACCTGGACCTCTACCGCAGTTCCTGGGCACAACGACACCGTCCCCTGGGAGGCCGAAAGTTCCGCTGAACCGGAGCGTCTGGGGACTCCTGAGCGCCCCCTCCCCGTGAAGAGGGGTCAGGATGGTCGCCGCCAACAATATACAAACAAAGGTAAGCTCAAAAAAAAACCTCCGCCTGGAGAGAGACAGCTCCCTGGTTCCCTGTGATGCTTCCACCATGGCGGAGGAAACACAATAACTGAGGCCATGGTGGAAGAGGAGGGATCTTAAAGGATCACGTGTGTTTCCTGGGAAATGGGCGGAGCTGCGCTCTCTCCAAGGTTGTCCTGAAAGGCGATTGGAGAAATAAAAACCGCAGAGATGATCAATTACCACCAAAAGAAAGCTCTATTTGTGGGAAAAAAGACGCCAATTTTGTTTGGGAGCCACATCGCACGACCGCACAATTGTCAGTTAAAGCGACGCAGTGCCAAATCACAAAAAGTGCTCTGGTCTTTGACCAGCAATATGGTCCGGGGGTTAAGTGGTTAAATATGAGATCTGGGGTCAAAAAGATCTCATATTTAGCCTAAAATGGAAAAAAAAAAATGGAAGTTTTGACATTTGAATAAATGACAACAAAAAAATAAATAAAAATAAATGTTCCTTTAAGACACATGGGCGGGACTGACGTTTTGACGTCACATCCGCACTGCAATGCTATGGGGACGGGTGGGGGCCATCTTGCCCTCACTTGCATCACCTCACAGCCAGCAGAATGACCCAATTGCCAATGCCGCTACCGACGGCTCCAGTAAGCGGCGGAGGGCGCAGGAGAGCGGCGGCCCCTCTCCCGCCGCCGATAACGGTAATCTCGCTGCGAATCCGCCGTAGAGACCACCATTAGCGTAAACAGGACCGCTCATGCTAAAGATGGATACCTCGGTTGTGGCAGCAGCTGCTGCCGTTACCGAGATATCCATCTTTAAAGTACCGACGTATATGTACATAAGTGTGTCCTTAACCACTTAAGACCCGGACCTTTAGTCAGCTAAAGGACCCGGCCAGGTTTCGCGATTCGACACTGTGTTGCTTTAACAGATAATTGCGCGGTCGTGAGACGTGGCTCCCAAACAAAATTGGCGTCCTTTTTTTCCCACAAATAGGGCTTTCTTTTGGTGGCATTTGATCACCTCTGCGGTTTTTATTTATAGCGCTATAAAGCAACGATTTTGAAAAAAAAATGCAATGTTTTTACTTTTTGCTATAATAAATATCCACCCAAAAAAAAATTCCCTCAGTTTAGGCCGACGCGTATTCTTCTACCCATTTTTGGTAAAAAAAAAGCAATAAGCGTTCATCGGTTGGTTTGCGCAAAATTTATAGTGTTTACAAAATAGGGGATAGTTTTATTGCATTTTTATTAATTTTTTACTACTAATGGCGGCAATCAGCGATTTTTTTCATGACTGACATTATGGCAGAGACTTCAGACAATTTTGACACATTTTTGGGACAATTGTCATTTTCACAGCAAAAAATGCATTTAAAAATTGCATTGTTTACTGTGGAAATGACAGTTGCAGTTTGGGAGTAAACCACATGGGGTTATGTGTTCCCTAATGTGTGTTTACAACTTTAGGGGGGTGTGGCTGTAGGTCTGACGTCATCGATTGTGTCCCCCTATAACAGGGATGACACTATCGATGCAGCCGCCACAGTGA
Organism: Rana kukunoris; assembly: GCA_029574335.1. Lineage (NCBI taxonomy): Eukaryota > Metazoa > Chordata > Amphibia > Anura > Ranidae > Rana > Rana kukunoris. Next base: position 178,986,949 of record CM056059.1, on the reverse strand, counting down.
AGCAAGGGGAAGCCGTGCTTACACACGGCTCTCCCCGTTCTTCAGCTCCGGGGACCGATCGCCGCACTCCAGCGCCGATCAGGTTCGCAAGTCCCGGAGCTTCGGACCGGGTCACGGGAGCGTGCCCGTGACCCGCGGCTGGGTAGTAGTACAGGACGTACCTGTAGGTGGATCTGCCCAGCCGTGCCATACTGCCGACGTATATGTGCAGGAGGCGGTCCTTAAGTGGTAAAAATAGTACATTTTCTCAATCTGAACACTTGATATGTTTTTCATTTTCTATTGTGAATAAAATATAGAGTTAGGAGATTTGCAAACCATCGATTTCGGTTTTAATGTCGTTTCCTCACAGCGCCTCATCCTACTTAGAATTGGGGTCGTAATTTATGGGTTGCACCTTCAAAAAGCAGTCCGTTATTTGAATTCAGCATGGCTGTGCATTGCTACTCTATGCTGAACAAGAAAACTAACCTTTTTGTTCCAATAGCATCCAACTCATCAATGAAAATAATGGACGGTGCCTTCTCCTTGGCTAAAGCAAAGGCGTCCCGGACAAGCTTGGCTCCATCTCCGATAAACATCTGAACTAACTGAGGTCCGGCAAGCTTCAGGAATGTGGCCTATAAGACAAAAGTTTTGAAAACAAGAAATTAAATTAGTGCTGCTCCTATCAAAAATGTATATATAATTTTTTTTTTATCCACACAAACGTGCTCAATGCCAGTATAGTGTAAAATGACTGCAATCAATAAAGTCCAAAAAAATTATGAAATGTTACACAACCACCTGTGCCTCCCAAACTTACTGTGTCCTAGTGCTACTCCACCACCACCTACCTTGGTCTGTGCTGCACATGCTCTTGCTAGCAGGGTTTTCCCTGTGCCAGGAGGGCCATACATGAGCACTCCTTTAGGGGGCTGGATGCCCAGGTTTTCAAATTTCTCCTTGTGGTTCATGGGTAGTACAATAGCTTCTACCAGCTGCAAGAATAAAAAAAAAAAAAAAAAGTTATATGTAGAAAATTAAGATGGCAATGAAAAAAAAAAATTAAGGCTAAAGAAATGCAAGGTCTGGCGTACTTCCTGAATCTGCTTATCCAGTCCTCCGATATCACTATATTGCTCAGTAGGCCTTTCATCCACCTCCATTGCTTTAACACGAGAGTCATATTCCGTAGGAAGGGTCTCCAAGATAAGATAGGAGTCCTTGTTAACACCCTAAAGAAATAGAAACCAGATTATAATTAAAATGGAATTCTACAACCATTTCCCAATCTGAGGTGGTGGAATACTAAATAATCCTTTACATACCATAAATAATAGGTTCAGCAATGAGTAAGATTGCAACATCCATATGTCAGCATCTTGCCCTCAATATATTACTCCAAGTGACAAAGCATAAATAAACCCAAAAACGAATATACTGTAGCTTACTAGTACTTGGTTTTTATTGAGATTCATCAAAAATACACAAGAAATAGAGGGACTAAATCTGTACACAGAATTATACAGAAAAAAACAATCTACTTGTTCTAAATATTTATTTCCGCTGAGGGAGCTGTGGTGGCTCAACGTGATTGGCACTGCGCTGACAAACCGTTTACCTCTGCAGCCAAGGGTTCAGATACCGGTCTCGGCTATATGTGAATTGAGTTTGGTGGTCTCAGCCCGCCTCCCGGTGGGTATGCTATGCAAGGTAAGCCTGTGCTTAGTACGCCCACCCGCCCCCCCCCCCCCCCACAAAAACCACCACACTTGCACGCACACGAAATTGGTTTAACACGCACGCACTTTGGCCATGCAGTCTCCTAAAAAAAAAGAGGTGAAGGACCTAAGGGGCTGGCTGAGTGGGCTGGGCCCCCTCACTTCCTCATAGGGGGAGGTCCTCCCTCACACCCGCCATTGCCACCGGGGGCATGGAGAAGGATGGCAGATTGCCTCCGGGGGGAGGGTCTGCCTACTCCCAACTCCTGCAGTCCGACTCCTCTCTCGAGTTCACACACAAAAATACACTTTAAAAAAATATATATATTTATTTCCAGCAATAACAATGGTGTGCATAAGAAGCTCAACCCCTCTCTCCACTCCAAACAAGTGAAAGGATAAAAAGAAAAAAAGTGAAAACCTAAAAAGTGAAAAAACAGATAAACAGCTTCTATACGTCTAGGCACCATAAAGATATAGCAACATTACTCAATAATATTGAGAAATCCTGTAAGAGATGATATTCCATATTTAGAATGAGAACAGCATCTAGAACCCTATAACACCAAGCCTAAGGAAAGTCTTATACCAAGGATTCCATTGTGAACTAGGTGCAATGAGGCAAGTCCTCTTTAACTTCCATTGTGAGCCGACGGCTTAGCCTCGGATGCATTGAAATCCCAAGCAGCGTCATCAACACTGCCTAGTTCTCACCTGCTGGATTACAGAACATCTCACACTTATGTTATAGAGAAGAGGTAAGGAGGAGGCATTTTGTATTCTGGAAAAAGAGCACCAGGGAGGGCTGACAACACTGGCTGGGTCTTCAGTGTAGAAGTGGCTTCAAAATAGACATACAGCACATATCATCTATGTAAAATACTTACCACCAAATCTCCAGGCTTCAGTTTTTCTGCATCAACCAACCCAATGACAGGCAAGAAGTATGTCTGGTGAAAGGAAGGACAGAGTGTTAATCAGAAGCTCTAGGTTTTTTCTTTAAACAGAAAGCATTGCTGTACAGACATCATCATGTCAAATGCAATTGATAAACCCCAGATGAGAACAGGGGTCCAGGCAAACAGTTGAATACACAGATGGGAACTTTTTTTACCTGCCAAAATGTGCTCTGCTGTACAGAAATTGCCAGAGGCTGGTACTAGGTAGAATACCGGTACTTATACTGCTTGCATTTTTTTAAAATACATTAAATGAAGTATTAACGACTACAACAATAACCTTGACAGAGCAGGTGTTGGGACCACTGCCTTTTTGGGGCCAAGGGAGGGAGTGAGGTCCTGCACATGCACAATGTGTACTTTCTACTCTGTGGTTGCTGAGCTCATCATAGGAAACAGGAGAGAGTACATCTACTTACCCATATAAGAGAGCATAGGGTGTTTTTTTTGTAAAGCGGAACTTACGCTTCAAACTACAGCCAAGGCTTTAGTGAACATAGTCAAGAGTTAGGGCCATTTCACACTGGTGCGTTTTTGCCGCGTTTTCGCGCTAAAAATAGCGCTATTAAAACGCCCCCCATGCCCCCCTCCATTGAAATGAATTAAAAACGCGGTAAAAACGCGGTAAAATCGCGGTGTTTTTTCCGCGATTAAAATCGCGGCAAAACACCGAGATTTTACCGCGTTTTTACAGCGTTTTTAATTCATTTCAATGGAGGGGTGCATGGGGGGCATTTTAATAGCGCTATTTTTAGCGCGAAAACGCGGCAAAAACGCACCAGTGTGAAATGGCCCTTAGAGATGAGTTTTCCTGCCATCAAGGGCTCCGTTACAGGGGCTACTGTCCCAGAAACAGTGATTTTACCAGACAGGAAAAGTCTGAAATTGCAAAACAGATGAAAAAAAGGTTCTCTTGCTCTCCCCACTTACACTGGTCCTCTTACACCACTGTAACCAGACAGGACAGAAAATAAGGGGATAGCAGTAAAAACATGACAGAGCTTCTAATCTTTCCCACTCTATGCAAAACAAAAATATGTTTGGCTTTGACTCTTGAGTGGACCTTGCTCCTAAAATTAGATGTGTCCCCTTGCTGAACCGCTGGAAAAAAAGGTGTAAAAACAAAAAAATAATGAAAAAAAAAAATATATAAAAAAAAAAAAAAAAAAAAAAAAAGAAGAACACACAGAACAAAAACATACTATACTCATAAGGAAATGATTCCAGATGGTTGCACTTCCAAAAATCCTTTTATTGAATTTTATTTGCAAGGTCCACTCAAAAGAGTCAAAGCCAAACTTATTTTTGACAAGTAGTTGTCAGATAGAGCAGGGGACAAAAAGGTCAACGGGTTTCATGCAGATGTCATACTATGCTCACCTTTATGAGAGAGAGAGAGAGAGAGAGAGAGAGAGAGAGAGAGAGAGAGAGAGAGAGAGAGAGAGAGAGAGAGAGAGAGAGAGAGAGAGAGAGAGAGAGAGAGAGAGAGAGAGAGAGAGAGAGAGAGAGAGAGAGAGAGAGAGAGAGAGAGAGAGAGAGAGAGAGAGAGAGAGAGAGAGAGAGAGAGAGAGAGAGAGAGAGAGAGAGAGAGAATCATTATTATAGAATTAGTAAAAAAAATAAAAAAACTTAAACCCTAAAAAAAGGATTTTTAATAACAGCTTACCTGTAAAATCCTTTTCTTGAAGTACATCACGGGACACAGAGCGCATAGCCATTACATATGGGTTATATGGAGTACCTTCAGGTGTGGACACTGGTGTAATCAACTTCACAGGAAGTTCCTCCCTATATAACCCCCCTCCCACTGAGAGTGCTTCAGTTTTGTAGCAAGCAATTTCTCCGAGGTTACACAATGTTCCCCAAAAGAGGGGTGGGAGCTCTGTGTCCCGTGATGTACTTCAAGAAAAGGATTTTACAGGTAAGCTGTTATTAAAAATCCCTTTTTCTTGATCGTACATCACGGGACACAGAGCGCATAGCCATTACATATGGGATGTCCCAAAGCAATGCTCCATGAAGGGAGGGAGACCGTAAGGCCAAAATTAGCCAAACAGAAAATATATCAGGAGGTAAAAAATAGCTCCACCAACAGAAAAAAAGGGGGCGTGAACCGGGCCAGAGGATTCTATACTGCTGCCCGTAGGACCGCCTGCCCAAATGCTGCGTCCGTAGCTTTTGTGACGTCCAACTTATAAAATTTAGTAAACGTATGTACGGAAGACCAGGTTGCCGCTTTGCAAACCTGTGCCATAGAGATCTGATGGTGTGCCGCCCAAGAGGCACTCATGGCCCTCGTAGAATGGGCCTTAACTGATAAGGGAGGTGGAACGCGCTTCAGACCATAGGCCTGAAAAATCAGCTGCTTAATCCACCTAGCCAAGGAAGACTTGGCAGCCGGCTGACCCTTCTTGGGGCCATCCGGGAGAACGAAAAGCACATCTGTTTTACGAATCTTTTCTGTAGCCTTGAGATAAACCCTCATGGCTCGGACCACGTCCAAAGTATGAAGCAATCTTTCCTCTCTGGACTGGGGAGTAGGAAAGAAGGATGGTAGGATTAGGTCCTGATTCCAGTGAAAACTGGATATGAACCTTAGGAAGGAAAGAAGGCTGAGGCCGCAGAACCACTCTGTCCTTATGCAGAATAAAGGTATGGCTCCCTGCATGACAAGGCTGCCAGCCTCGGAGACCCTTCTGGCCGAAGCCATAGCCACCAAGAAAACCAACTTTCGGGTTAGCATCACAAGAGGGATTTCTGTCAGAGGTTCAAACGGCTGCCTTTGTAAAGCTGACAAGACCAGATTTAAATTCCAGGGGCAGAGGGGAGCTCTAATAGGGGGATTCACATGCAAGACCCCCTGCAAGAAGGTTTTCCCAAGCGAATGCGTGGCCAAAGGCCTTTGAAACCATATCGATAAGGCAGACACCTGCCCCTTTAGAGTACTAAGAGCCAACCCCTTGTCAACGCCAACCTGGAGGAATCGCAAGATCCTGTCAATAAAAAAATTGCGAGGATGCCCTCCTTGAGACTCGCACCACTCCACATAGGTCCTCCAGACTCTGTAATAGATATTTCTAGAGACTGGCTTTCTAGCCTGAATTAACGTAGATATGACCTGGGCTGAGAGGCCTCTGCCCTTAAGAATTAGGGATTCAGCCGCCAAGCCATCAAATTTAGCTGCTGTGAAGCAGGGTGGTAGATCGGGCCCTGCGACAGCAGATCTGGGCGCAGGGGGAGTGCCACGGTGCCCCTACTGACATCCTCACGATGAGTGCGTACCAAGCCCTTCTGGGCCAGGCTGGGGCCACCAGGATCACCGGCCTGCGCTCCACCCTGATCCTTCGTAGAAGGCGGGGAATCATCTGTAGTGGAGGGAACGCATACAGGAGAGAAAAACTGGTGCCAGGGGCAAACCAACGCATCGGTCCCGTAGGCCGAGGGGTCCCTGGCTCGGTATACGAATTTGTCCAATTTCTTGTTGAATCTTGTTGCCATGATGTCCACATCGGGAACTCCGAATCCTTGGCAAATCTCTTGGAATACCTGGGGGTGAAGAGACCACTCTCCCGGGAGTAACTGTTGACGACTCAAAAAATCTGCTTGAGAATTGTCTATCCCTGGGATGAACACTGCTGAGATGCAGGGTACATGGGCTTCGGCCCATGAAAAAATCAGGTTTACTTCCCTTTGAGCCGCTAGGCTCCTTGTGCCCCCCTGGTGGTTTATGTATGCCACCGCCGTGGCATTGTCGGACTGTATCCTTACTGGCAGACCCTGCAGGGGGAGAGTCCAGGCGACCAGGGCCAACCGAGCAGCTCTGATCTCTAGGACATTGATGGGAAGCCTAAGACTATTTGAATCGTTTGAATCAACGACCTGATCTTCCCTTGAGGTAAAAATACCCTCTGGCATTCTGTATCTAACCGAAAGCCTAGATATTCCAACTGTCTTGTGGGTTGTAACCTTGATTTTTCTTGGTTCATAATCCACCTGAATTTTTCTAGATGACGCACTGTGCGGACTACTGCATGATTGGAGGTTGGAAGCTGATCTGTCAATAACCAGGAGATCGTCCAGGTATGCCAGGACCAAGATGCCTTCTGTCCTTAGGACGGCTAGCACCGGGGCTAACACCTTTGTGAATACCCACGGAGCTGTTGCCAACCCGAAAGGGAGGGCTACGAACTGGAAATGACTTTGATCTATCATAAAACGAAGAAACTTGTGATGTGCTGGGTAGATCGGCACATGCAGACACGCATCCTTTATGTCTATAGATGCTAGAAAGTCGCCTTGATGCAGGCTGGCTGTCACTGAACGTATGGAATCCATACGAAAGGTCTGAATCTTTAGAAAGCGATTTAGGCGTTTGAGGTCTAGGATAGGCCTGACGTCGCCACTGGGTTTTGGTATAATAAAAAGGTTGGAGTAGAATCCCAGACCCCTTTCTTGGGTTGGTACTACAATTACTCCTTGGAGCAAGAGGCGGTCCAACGCCTTTACGAGAGAGGCCCTCTTTAACGGGTCGCTTGGAAGACTTGACCCCTGAAAATGAGGAGGGGGGGATTTCTCGAAACTCTAGTTTGTAGCCTGTGGCTACCACGGACCGAACCCAAGAGTCAGGATTCTGGCCTTCCAGACTTCGGAGAAAAACTGAAGTCTTCCCCCCACCCAAGAGAGTGGGGGCGCCCCTTCATGAATCTGACTTGATGACTGGTTTAGCCGGCTTGCGAGACCAGGGCCTCTTGTTTGCCGCGGCTTGTCCCTGTGGGCGGCTATTAACTGCTGAACGCCCGGGAGGCTGTCGATACTGACGGGAAGTCGAAGGGGCCGAGCCTGCAAGGGCCTGTCGTTTAAACGCGGGCCCATGCAGTCTTTTCTTGACCGGTAAGGAAGAACTTTTACCACTTGATATGGTTTGGATATATTTATCTAGGTCTTCACCGAATAGTCTTCCCCCATGAAAGGGAAACCCTGCTACAAGCTTTTTGCAGGGTGCCTCTGCTGACCAGTTCTTTAGCCACGAAAGACAACGCATGTGAACCACCAGCAGAGATAACCGGGATGCCTGTTGGATAGAGTCCTTAATAGCATCTACTGCAAAGCAGAGAGCCCTAGGGAAATCTGCTAATTCACGAGTTTGCTGAGCCGGCATGTCCTTTAATATCTGTTTTGCCTGATCCTTTAAGGCCTGACAAACGCCAATGGCTGCCACCCCTGGCTGAACCATGGCACCTACTGTGGTGAAAGAAGCCTTCAGTAGGGTCTCTAATTTTTTGTCGACCGGATCCTTGAACATCTGGACATTTTCAACCGGACAGGTCAGGGATTTATTCACGCAGGAAATGGCCGCGTCTACTGTGGGGAGCCCATTTCTTTAAAAATTCCTCTTCCATAGGATAGAGAATAGAGAACCTCTTAGGAGGGATAAAGATCCTATCAGGTCGAGCCCAATCCTGGTAAATCACGCCCCGCAGAAGGGGGTGAATCGGAAAAGACACACAAGTTAATGGAGCCTTTAAAGAACCCAATGAGGATACCACAGGGGCTACTAGTTCTGGCACTGGAAGTTTAAAAGCAGTGCGAACTATATCGGTCAAAGACTGGATCCACAGGCTCTCCGCTTGAGAGGCCGAAAAATATTCATCTACAGTGGAACCCTCCATGTCTGAACCTTCGGGACTTGGGTCTGCTTGATCCCCTTGTGGGTCCCGTTCCTCCGAAGAGGAGACCTCCGCATCTGAAAACACCAAACTAGGTGAGGGGGATCTAGCCCGTTTGCTGCTTGGCAAAAGGCGGGCAAACAAAGCAGTTAACCTTTTCTCTAGCCCACCCCAGGGTGGTCGCTAGCATTTCTTCCGTTACGTAAACGGGAATGGGTGGATCGGGGGCCGCCTCTACCCCCAGCATCCCCAATGGCTCTTGTACTATGCTACTCGGTGGTCTAACTGGTGAGGGTGGGGCCGTTGAAGCCTGGCCCAAATCCTCTGACCCCGATGGAGACCCCTTTTGTTTCTTGGCACCTTTTGCAGCCTTGGCTGGTCCTGATGCCTTTGGAGCCATTGCACAACTTTGAGTCACCCCTCTAGCCAACACCTGACTGTTGTAGCTAGGAGTAATTAATATGAGAACAGGCTGAGGAAAAATGAAATTTTTTATTTTTTTTTTACCCGCCTGGGAGGTGGCAATACTGAGGAAAACCTGTGAGTATTGCAACACCAATGCCCGTTAGCCGGAGTCCAAGGTTGACTCAGATACTGCTGGATCTAAGGCTGAGTCCCTTTAAGGAAAAAAAAACTTTTTTTTTTTTTTTTTTCTGGTCAATAGTGGAACTAAGTCCTAGACCTGAAGATCCACAAACCGCCACTGGGTGTCACTGTGGCCAAAAGACCCAGCTGCGCGCTCTGTGTCCTTCTTCCTCTGCCTCCAGGAGGGAAAGACCAGCCAGAGAAAAAGTTTTACTTTTAAAACAGACCCTGACGCTGCTGGCCCGCCCCCCCAACGCACGCCGACGCTATAAAAGGCGGCGCGCACGCGCGCGCGCACCCCCCCCCACGCTGAAAACAACATGGAGGAAGCGGAGCAGAGGAAAAACATGGACCAGCGCCAGGCAGCATCAACAGACACCAGGTAAGCACTAATCTTATTGTAGTGCACAGAGAGAGGAAGCTGTCCCCATGGGCTTTCTAAGAAACAGGAGTTTTCACCAGCAATTTTCCTCTTTAAAACATGTGGGGTTGCAGTATCAATGCTAACAGGCAAACCTGGGGTGAGTAGCAAATATATATCTTACACAAGTATACATATATCTACATGTTATCTGGGTAAACATTAGTATCCCATCCTGCCCACACAGACATAGTGGAGATAGTGGCTGATGCACAAGCATACCATTAGCCAACCCAGAACCCCCAGGGGGATACCTACTGTCGAACCAAGTCCCGCAGGTTCCCTCTTACCTGCTCCACGCCGCAGGGTATTGCAAACTGCAAGAGGCCCAATCTTCCCCCATCTCCGTGGGTATTGTCTCGGACCTTCAGGGACCGGGGTCCTGTGTTAAGGAACCCACACCCCTGGACCTATATAGCATCCTGGCATCAGTAGCGTTTAGTCCTGGGAGAGACCAAGGCACTGGAGCCCAGAATCCAGCCCTCCAAGGAGAGGCATTATAGGCAACACCCCACGCAGGCAGGGCCCGGGTACCGTACACCTTGGCTTTGAAGCACTTCGGACGGATCCGGCTAGCTATCCTGGGTCCCGAGACCTCCGAGGGACAGCTAGACGTGACCAACACCTAAGACACTGGCGAAAAAACTGAAGCACTCTCAGTGGGAGGGGGTTATATAGGGAGGAACTTCCTGTGAAGTTGATTACACCAGTGTCCACACCTGAAGGTACCCATATAACCCATATGTAATGACTATGCGCTCTGTGTCCCGTGATGTACGATAAAGAAATATGGTTTTACCCATGGACTGTTCCGTTACAGTTATACAGGGTTTATATTTGTATACTTTATTTAAAAAAAAAATTTTAATGTGTGTGTACACATAGAAATCAACACACACAATAATATTATATATATATATATATATATATATATATATATATATATATATATATACACACACAAACACACACACACTACACTATACTATATGATGATGTATATATACTATAAATCTCTAACCTGCAAATTTTGGGGTGTGTAATGGGGAAGATGTGTTCTGACTGTATGGCTGCTTGTGTGTGAAGGATGGAAGTCAAAAGACTTCCTTCTTCCTCCACAATACTCAGCCAGCTTCGTGCTTCTCTCTCCGATTCTCCACCCCTGAGATGGTGAATCAGAAAGTGAGAATCCTGTCACAGATCGCCATTGAGATCGCACCTTCATAAACTGGCCTTTCTGTGACAGTCAGTTACAGATTCTCACTGTGCTGCGCTAATCAGTGGAGAACATGTTCTCATCCGATTACCTCAGCTTCAAAAACTGGTAATGACATGAGATCAGCGGTGAGAGTCGGGATCACCGCTGATCTCACTTTCATAAAAGGACACCTTAATGTAATCTTATACAGCAAAACACAGTATATAGGAATTGCACATTTTACCTGTCGAGTGGATGTTTTAATAACGGCACACTTTCCCTTTCTCTGGGAATCTAAATCAATGTTGGCACCGTCTTCCTCCTGGTCATTGGGGTCCACATCAAGCAGCTGAAAAAGCACAGAGGAAGAATATTTACATACATAGAAAAACAGAGAACAAGACATTTAAGTAGGGTTGTCCAGATACCAATACCACACCGATAAAAAAAAACACACCGATACCAATTAAAAAATACAGACCTTGACCCAAACACTAACCCCCAACACTGACCTAGATCAAACACAGCACTGCTTTCTACATGCAGCTAATGCTACTATAGTATGATACAACACTTATGCCCCGTACACACGATCGGGAATTCCGACAGCAAAAGTCTGATGTGAGCTTTTGAATGAAAATTTGGACCATGTGTATGCTCCATCGGGCTTTTGCTGTTGGAATTTCGACCAACAAAAAATTGAGAGCTGGTTCTGGAAAATCCGGTTGTCTGTAGCAAATCTAATGCGCAAAATTCCAACGCATTCTCTGAAACAATTTGACGCCTGCTCGGAAGCATTAAACTTAATTTTACTGGCTCGTCGTAGTATTGTGTACGTCACCGCGTTCATGGAGGTCAAAAGTTCAGAGAACGTTTGTGTGACCGTGTGTGTGACCGTGTGTATGCAAGCCAAGCTTGAGCGGAATTCCGTCAGAAAAAAACATCCAAGGTTTTACAGACGGAAAATGTATACGCGGCATTACAGCAGCTGCATCGTTATGTTATAGAAGTGTTAGGCTTGTGCCACCTGAATTTTACTTTCACACTGGCACATTATTTAAACCTGTAGGGAAAAAAAAAAAAACAATTAGACACTCACCTCAATGACATTGGATACCAAATAGGGAAGAGTTTTATTCACTTTGATTTTCTCACTATTTTCTTTAATTTTATCTTTCATGGCTTGTAACTCGTGTGTGACTCGCAAAACCTCGCTCTTCATTATCTGAAATGCAGTCGAATCAATCATTACTTGGACAAAACACACTAAAATATGTCATCTGTACAATAGAAGAGCCCTTATTTTGGTGTGGAGGAGGGATAAACATTATATAACTAAACTCCATTAAAACCTCTCTCTGTTTTAAACTTGGTATACAGTCACGTAGGCTAGAGTCAGGCTTTATTATTATGTCCCCTTCAGTGAGTGCTCACCTTTCTCTTTAACTGACACCCTGATATAAAGAATACCCCTTGAACAAGAAGCGAGGGGAAACTTGGGGACACTTGTTCTGGGGACCACTGTCTAAGAAGGGGGGGATTCATCAACAGGTTACAGACAGCAAAGATATAAAAAATATATTTCTTTGAAACTATTTTTGTAAAGTGATTGATGGTGGTGTGCCCTGGGCTAGTGGGAAAAAAATCTGGGGTTTACAAACACTTTAAAGTGGTTGTAAACCCTGTTCCACCACTTTTATCTACAGGTAAGCCTAGAATAAGGCTTAACTGTAGGTACTGTGAACATCTCCTAAACCTGCACGGTTTAGAAGATATTCACTGTATCCGCATGTGCCGACATCATCGGCAAATGCGAACTGAAGAAATATCCCACTCGTGCCGTTTCTTCATGAGCCGTGCCGTGACTGGCGGGTCCTTCCCGCATGCGTAGGAGCGGCGCCATCGTGGCTCCAGCCAATCACAGCGGCGGAGCCCGCAAACCTGGAAATAACTCCAGGAGACATGTCGCCAGTCACAGAGGGGCCCGCTTAACAGCTAAGGGAAGCATTTCATAATGAGATAGTATGCAATACATACTAGCTCATTATGCCTTTGTCTTGCAGATTTTTAATTCACAACCGCTTTAAGTTTAACTATACTCCATCTATCCAACAAAAAAAAAAATGGCTTGAGATATGTAAAGATACATGTAGCCTTGCTTCTACTCAATAGTCATTATAGATATACTGTATATTATAGAGCACAGGATCCGGAGTTCTTTTCCACTATATTCTATTCCAATATATAAAAAAAATTAGACTTTATAAAAGTGTGACTACTACCTTTATTTCACTGTCCAGGAGCCGTGTCCTCTGGATAATCTCTTCTGTGGACATTTTAAGAACCTCTTGTCCAACTCCATCTTGCTAAAAAATGAAAAGAACAAGAATAATAATAATAATAATAATAATAATAATAATAATAATACACACTAATTAATTCCATGGACAATTATTCCCCCAGCACATTTGTGGTTAATTAGAATAAAGCCCAGATTTATTTTAGTTTTAAATAGAACAAGCAAGGGTCAAAATCTCTGCTAGTAATTTATTTTCAGGCCCCATCCCTCTGGGAGATTTCCCATCGCTTCCTGTCTATTTGAACACACTATCAGAAGCTAGACTAACCCTTATACACACTAAACTACAAAAAAAAAAGAAAAAAGTTGGACAATAATAAGATAAACAATGGCAAGTAATAAGTCATAGCACGTCAACATTGTAGTTTTAGGCTGCACCAATAGTCTATCAAGTAGCTATGAATTGTATCCAGTCAATGAAGAACCGGATGAAATACGCTACATGTGTGGTCCTGTTAGCCACATACAGCCTGACATCTGGATCTGGTCAGAAAATTATCAGCCAAACTGCAACTGCATCCAATGAAATGCAGCCGCTGTTCAGGTATTCTGGTGGGCGCTGGCTTCACCTGTCAGAATACAATTGCCACAGCAGGAGATTATTCAGTCTGCACTGTATAGCAGTGGTCAGCAACCCTGTCCTCAGGGCCCAATAACAGGCCAGCTTTGCAAGATAACTGAAATACATAACAGGGGATATCATTTGCTGCTCAGTGATTGCAGTATTCTCGTCTGCATCTCTCCATGGTAATACATGAAACCTGGTCTGCTAGTGGCAGTGGCCCTGAGGACAGGGTTGATGACCACTGCTGTATAGCACGGATAGGGGAATCTGTCATATTATTTTGATTCAGCCTACAAGCTGAACAGAAAGAATCGCTGTGTGTATCACCTGATTATCTCAAGTACCCCATAATAAGGGAACATATTTTGCAAGAGCTCCTGACAATAAGAACAATGTGTGCAATCTTTAGATCTTCCAAACACGGGGAAGGCCCACCTGACTGTACCCCCAAAACTGAATTGGTTTTTAGGTATCACACTACGCAGCAGATTAGGGGTTCCCAAACTTTTGCCTGTAACACATGAGAAAACCAGACGGCTGCCCCCCTAAATAATTGATGTCAGTGGGGTAGGGGCTCCAGGGAAAAAAAATAGCCACTCGGATCATTGCGGTCAGTGGAATAACGACACCTAGGGGAAAAAAGCTCCCAAAACCATTGGTGTCAGTAGGTAAGTTGCCCCCGGGAGAGAACAGCTGCCTCAAAACAGCGAAATATGGGGACCCAAGAGAGGATAGCCACCAAATCATTGAGGTTTGTGCGACAGCGGCGCCAGAGCAGCATAGTCCACAAAATACCACCCCCCCCCCCCCCCCTGAACAATAACCAAGGGCCGGGAGGTATATTGGGACTATGCTGCTCTGGGGCCGCTGTCACACAAACCTCAATAATTTGGGATGGGAGGGGGTGTGGCTCTGCACTGCTCTTGGGATCCAGGAATTGACTCTTCCTGGAGTATAATGGGCAGATTGGGGATTAGCACATCTGCCTTGCAGCACTGGGGTCTGCAGCCCCATAGCCCATCCCCCACACGCTACAGACATGCTGGTCAATTAATTCTCCCCCATATAATATTCTACAGAGAGTCCCCCTGCCATGTGATCAGGTGGTCACAGGGTCTATGTTCTGTATACAGTGGGGGTTAATGCTGTCCGGGGGACTCATTGGAGAGATTTCCCTACACTTCTCTACCTGGAATAACCACAACGTCAGGACATGGCCGGGGTCACCAACACAGGAACTGAGGGCAAACTTTCCCAATGGGGACACAGCCAGAGATAAACACCTGACAGAGGATCTGACTCCTCCATACATTACAATAATAGGTAATTTCTCTGTCTGCTGGAAGAGAGATCAGCCAGAGAACTATTGAGGGTGGTAAGATAGCGGCCAAAAGCAGCATAGCCACCAAATCATTGCTGACAAAGTGGAATAGTGGCCTCATAGTTTTGGGGTCAATAGTGGGCTACATGGGAGAATGTGATAGAATAATAGTGGGGCCCAAGGTAAAACAGCCCCCAAATCATTAAGATTGGTGGGGGAGATCTACAGAGGAACCAACAGTCCCAGCACACCCTGCCAGCTTTGCTGGTGCTTTTAGTCCCACGTGGCCATGCAACCTCCCTCTACAGCACAGCTCAGTCTCCGTCCTTCATCAACCCGCCGTCTCCCCTCACCTCTGCTTCATCCCACACAGACGACATCTTTACTACTCTGCACAGGCCCGGTGAGTTCGCAATTCAGGAACCGGAAGCGGCAGAATCTTAGAACACACCAACTTCCGGTGTGCTCCCAAAACTCCTCCCCTTTGTTGATAGGAAGCAATGGACAGAAAGTTCACCATACCATGTGACCAGGCGATGTGGAATCCTGAGTGCCATGTGATTGGGAGGCTGTTGTTTCCCGAGGCGCCATCTTGAGTACTGGCAAAAGCAATAGACTGTGTATAGTAGAGTGAGGGCACACTGGAGTCTCAGCACTGTGTGTGGAGGTGACAGACGTCCTTCTTTCTGTCCTCTAATCTTTCATGGATGTACCAATAAAAAATAATCATAGTAAAGAAAATTTGTATTCTATGTGTTGGGACTTCTGTTACAATGTCATCACACAATAAATCAGAATACAGAAGTGAAGGTTGCTGTGTAGATTCTGGGTAATGTCCTCCCATTGCTGCATCCTTGTCAGATATGATAAAACACATGCAGGGTCTGCTGGGAAGTAACTCTTTGGGCTTGTTCACACTTGCAGTGCTCTTTGAAGAGATATTAACATTTGGATTGCTCTTCAGAGAGTATCTATCAGTGAGCAGGTGTTGTATCGCCTCCTTACTGCCTGCTTTAACCCCTTTATTGCCACAACAGCACACTGCAACTGTATGCATTGCACAGCAGCCCCACTCACTTGCATAGTTTGCGGTCAGCAGGCACTACAGCTTACCACAGGGGGAATAATTCCTTCCTTGGTGTGTGTAGGGGGTGGTGGTAAACGTGTGGCTCAGCCCTGGGGTTTTACCACCCCCAAGTGAGAATGAGCCCTTTTACTGCATTGTTTTACACATATATTAAAGCAGAACTAATTTTTGTAGGATCTTTGACCCAGAACTCTTGATTTGCATGCAGTATGTAACGCCCCATAGAGCTCCTGTTTTTGGCCTCCCTGCAAGCAGGGGAGCATTATTTGATTAGTTAGGTCTGATCCGGGCTTTATTACTTCCCCCTGTCTCCCAGGGGAACCTGGGACATGGTGGGTGGGAGAATGATGACCCCAGCCTGAGTGATAACGTGGTTCTAAAGGCCCAAGCTTTTTTTACCTTCATCCATTCTCTGCATAAGGCCCCTTTCACACTGGGGTGTTTTTCGGGCGCTATTCGAGCATTTTGTAGGTGCTTTAGCATTAAAAAAAGCCTGTAAAGCTCCTGAAAGAAGCCTCATCTGCAATCCCAATGTGAAAGCCCGAGTGATTTCAGAGCCCTTTCACACTGACAGCTCCCGAAAACGCTGGTAAAGCACCGCTAAAAAACCCTAACGTTTTAGAGCGTTTTTGCGGTGCCCCAGTGTGAAAGGGTAAGGCATTTTTACAGCGCTTTCAATTTATTTCAATGGAGAGGGGTGTTTTTGGAACATTTTTTCAGCGCCCAAAAGCTGCTCCAAAGATGCTGCTTGCAGGACTTTTCTCAACGCCCCGCCAGTGCAACTCCTCAGTGTGAAAGGGTAAGGCGTCTTTACAGCGCTTTTAACTAATTTCAATGGAGAGGGGCGTTTTTGGAGCGTTTTTTTTTCAGCGCCCAAAGGCTGCTCCAAAGATGCTACTTGCAGGACTCAGTGTGAAAGGGTCCATTGAGATGCATGGAGAGCGTTTTATGAGTGTTTTAATAGCGATGTTTTTAACGCTAAATAGCTGTAAAAACGCTTGTGAGAGGAAATCTTTCTGTGTGCAGCATACCCCCCCTCCCCCAATACTTCTGCCCCATCTGAATCCAGCAATGCCTTGGCTCTCCAAGACTTTTCCCCCTCATCAACCAGTGAGCCAATAAGAAGAGAGGGGTGGGGGGGTTGAGCCACGGCTTTGTGTCTGAGCAGCCTTACAAGCACCCATCAAATGAAGCCTTACCATCGCCCATCAATACAGCCTTACCAGCGCCCATCAAATGCAGCTTCACCAGCGCCCATCAAATGCAGCCTACCAGTGCCCATGAATGAATGTTTGCTTGCTTCCAATCAGGACCCAGACAAAGTCCTCCGTCACCGCTGCACCTGACACTATGGTTGTTATTTACGAAAGGCAAATCCTCTTTGTACTACAAGTGCACTTGGAAGTGCAGTCGCTGTAGATCTGAGGGGGCCATTTAAGTAAAATAAAAAAAACAGCATTTTGGGTTGCACATGATTGGGTAATAAAATCAGCAGAGCTTCCCCTCATTTCTGATCCCCTCAGATTTACAGCGACTGAACTTCCAAGTACTCTTTCAGTGCAATTTCAAGAGCACTTTGCACTTGTAGTTTGCACTTGTAGTGCAAAGTGGATTTGCCTTTTGTAAATAACCCTCTGTGTGCGAATGGAGCGGCAGCTGTCTGCTGATGCTGAGACTTAGTTGTTTGCTGCAGAGAGTAGGAACACCAGTGGCTTGGCACCCTAGGCAGCAGGGCGCCCCAGGCAGCTGCCTAGTTTTCCTAGTGGTAACACCGGCCCTGGTAACGAGTGTCTGATACAGAGCTGTGATAACACTGGGCTCAGATCACTTCCATTAAATTACATCACTTAGGGGGTTGCTAAAGGAGGAGGCAAGCATAAAGCCTTTAAATTCAAGTGTATCCAAACCTAATAACAAAAATGTCATATATTGCAATTACTGGGAAAATACACCATGACTTTAGCGTTTAATATCGGACTTATGGCTGCAGCTAGAGGCCATAACCCCAGTATTCATTTTTCCCTCAGGTGCTGATCCTTCTGATAAAGGATCTGAGCAGTGGACTCATTTGTGACCAGCCAATGCCAGCGCCAGATCAATTCTTGTGGCTACCGATCATCCAGGTAAGTCCAGGAACCACTCTAAAGCACCAGGAGACAGGAGAATGACCCCTCCTGCCACTTTAAAAGTGATCCAGCTACAGGAGGGGTCAACCCCCCCCACCCCGACACTTTACTGTGGTCAGATAGAGAGAGAGAGGAGGAAATCCCCTGTTGCCACACATCCATGCATGTATTCAATTGGGAAGTGACAACCTCAGTATGGCTCTGTACCCCAATTCCATGGACTGTGTAAAGCCTGGTACACACGATCGGATTTTCCGCCATGAACTTGTCTTGCATACAAATGGCAAATAATTGTCGGCAAACAAACACAAAACTGTGTTTTTTTCAGCTCTTTAGCGCCACCCTTTGGGCAACTTCTTCTAATGTTGTGTTATGATGAGCATTGCTTCTGAGCATGCGTGTTTTGCACTTTGGATTTTTTTCCTAAGGACTTCTGTACACAGGATTGGATAATCTGACAACAACACATTTGTTGTCGGAAAATGTTAAATCATGCTATCCAACATTTATTGGCGGAAAATCCGACAACAATTATCCAAGCGGCCGGATTTTCCGACAACAGCTTGTCATCACACAATTCCCGTCGGAAAATTTGATCGTGTGTATGGGTGTTATCTGCTCCTCCTGGGCACAAGGTAAATATGATGGACATATGGAGTCCTTTGTGCCCCATCCACACTGTCACGCTCCGGGAACACACCTTACATGAGCTGCTGCAATGTGGTGCAATTCATTTTGAATGCACGTCAACCCATTTGTCTCATTGGGCTCTGTGCTACCAAAATCCTGCATGCACCTTTGTTGTTGCATTTTGATGTGTTAGAAAGTTAATTGAAATGGACTGCCTTGGTACAATGCACATTAATACACGATATAGCGCGTGGTAACGGGTGCATGCCAACGCAGGGAGGGATTACAACCCCTGTCAGATTTTGCTTGCCTTCTATGAAGGTTTCCCTTCCCATAGACACAACAGAATTTGATGGAAAATCTCCTGAGTTTTCTGCACAGGAATACAGCTTGGTCACCGACCAGCCCCCAGTCTACTGATTGCAGAATGAAGACGCTGATCACTGATGAGGTCATGTCCTCCTCATTCACTTTTCCTGCCTGAAAGCTCCCAGTGTTATGCCGCGTACACACGATCACTTTATGTGATGAAAAAAATGACGTTTTTAAAAACGTCAATTTCAGTGTAGGGGAAAAAGTTGTTTTATGTCTTGTAAAAAACGACAAAAAAAAATTAAAGCATGCTTCAATTTTTTGTGTCGTTTTTCAAAACGTCGTTTTTTGTTTCACAAAAAATCACAGTGTGTAGCAAAAAACGTCATTTAAAACAACGTTTTTCAACCCGCGCATGCCCAGAAGCTAGTTATGAAGCGAGCTTCAATAGAAAAGAGTGGTGAACGTAACCTCGCTTTTGCTAGAGCATTGTGAAAAAACGATGGTGTGTATGCAACATCGTCTTTGAAAATTGAAGTTTCAAAAATGTCGTTTTTTACTTCACAGAAAACGTCGTTTTTTTTCATCACATAAAGTGATCGTGTGTACGCGGCATTAGACTGACAGCACAATGCAGTTCCTTTCATTACCATAGTGCATCCAGGTGACACAGACTCTTAAAGCTCAACTTGAGGACTTTGTTTAGAGTGGGGAAGGGATGCAATCTGGCTACTATTATTAGGGCTCATTTCCACTGGCGTTTTTACAGCCACTTTTCTGAGCATTTTTTGCAGCTTAAAAACAGCTCTCCATGTTAGTCTATGGCCTCATGCCTACCATGACGTTTTTGAGCTGTAGATGGCTGAGAAGTTTTTAAGCTGCAAAAAAGAAACGCAGGACCAGTGCGTTCTGAAGCTCCAGCAATAGAGCTGTGTCCTGGTATTGGAGGTCATCCACTCTTGCAAACAAAAATTAGGGGAATCAGACAATAAAAACAATCATTCTATGCCCTCCTTCCCCTCTGCTGAGCCCAGGTTGTCCTGGACCTGTTCCAGCTTCTGACTGGACAGGCAAAGAAGAAGCAGCGCACTGATGAGCACATCTGTCTGCTTTCTCCTATCAACGCGTTTCTTTTCAGCAGATAAACTGATTGGCTACTTGTGCTGCTTCTTTCTCTCACACTCCATCCCTGCTATATGTGGACTGCATGAGACTGATACCAGGTCACATTTAGGAACTTGTAGTTGAAAAATACATTTAGAGACAACAATATTTTTATTTTTTTGCTATAAAACACCAAATATATGTATATTTTTTTAAATAAAATTTCTTCATGATATTTGGCCAAAATGTATTCTGCTACATGTCTTTAGTAAAAAAAAAACATCCCAATAAGTGTATATTAATTGATTTGTGTAAAAGTTATAGCGACTGGAATTGTCATACTAGTAATAGCGCTGATCAGTGACTTATAGTGAGACTGTGATAGTGTGGCGGGCAATCTGACACTGACTGGGGGGGTACACTAACTGGCTAACACTGACATAAATAGTGGCACTAATACAGTGATAAGACTATACACTGTCACTGTACTGACACTGGCTGGGAAGGGGTTAACATCTAGGGGCGATCAAGAGATTAAATGTGTGCCTAACAATGTAATGTTTGTGTTATGTGGTACTTTTACTACTAGATCTAGCAGTTTCTTTCCCCATTGCAGGGAATAAAAAACAAAACAAAAAAAAACATCAAGATCGCCTGTCAGTATTTGGAGCTCTGTGTTCTTTACATCACAGAGCTCACTTCTCTGAATGTCGGAGCCAGGGCCGCCATCAGGGGGGTAGAGGCAGTGCACTTGTAAGGGGTCAGAGGTTCCCAGGAGCCCAGGTGGCAACCCCCCTTTTTTTTATAATTTTTTGTTTTTATTAGGGCCCAGAGGTCACCAGAAAAAAAATGTTTTTAATATATATATATATATTTTTGTTTTTATTAAAGGGCCCAGGGGCCTGGAGGTCCCCAGGGCCCCGGATAACAACTTATCTTTTCTTCCCCCCCCCCGCTTCTCAATCAGTGGCCACTTTTCCAGGGGGCCCATGCCTGAATCTGTGCAAGGGGCCCCATAATTGATGGCGGCCCTGGTCGGAGCCAATCATTGGCCGGCACCTACCTATTGACTTGTGCTGTGACTTTTTGCAGAACAGCTGGAGCAGGAGGTGGTGCGTAAGCGTGTCCTCTACCCAGAAGTGCTGGAATCATAAATCAGATACGTGGGCCAGCGCAACGATGTCGCTTTGCCACCATACATCTAAGTGAGGTGGTTAAAGTGGATTTTCGAATACAATTGGAGGATTCCCCGTTCCAGGGTTCTTTGTTTTTACCATTTTTCTAGGCACTGCAAATCTGTAATAATTATTCTGCTTCTATTGACACAGAAAGCAGGACTCGGCCCCACCCCCACATCATTGGATTTGATAGACAGCAGCACGAGCCAATGGCTGCGCTGCTATCAATCTATTCAATCAGGACACGATGCCAGAGCTGGTGTGCTTGTTCCCATTGAGGGAATTACGGGGTCCAGGAAGGTATCAGAGGGGGCTCGTGGGTGATGCTGCAGCACAGGAAGTTTTTTACCTTAATGCATTAAGGTGAAAAAATGGTGAGGGTTTACAACCTCAGAACATAAAACCGAGAGATCTCGCTCTAAAATATACTTGGTGGAAATACTGGTGAGGTCGACAAAACGAAATAACATACAGTGGAACCTCTGATTGCGAGTAACGTGGTTAACGAGCGTTTCGCAATACAAGCACTGTATTTTGAAAAATCCTAACTCTGTTTGTGAGTGTTGTCTCGCAAACCGAGCAGGATTTAGGCCAAAGCGTTGTGCTGTACCGCAATTGACCTAAGGTGGGGGGGCGCCAGAGCCGAATCGTTTCCTTTTGGAAATGCTCGGATAGACCCGGAAATACTCCATTCCCGAGCCTTTCCGAGGTCAGCCAAGCTGTCCTTGGGCCTTTTCAGCTGTTTCCGAGGCTCTCCAATGCCCCTCACCTCTGGCTACATGCAGTATTGCATGCCATTGAAGTCAATACGGAACAAATTATTTTCGTTTTCATTGACTTCAATGTGGAAACTCACTTTGGTATGCAAGTACATTATGAGCATTCTCCTGGAAACGAATCGTTAGTAGCAAGGTCATGAAATAGATTTCCAATTTGTTGGGGACTATCTATATAGAGTCCTAATTAGGGTTGTCCCGATACCACTTTTTTAGGACGGAGTACAAGTACCGATACTTTTTTTCAAGTAGTCGCCGATACCGAATACCGATACTTTTTTTAAATGTGTCCCCAAATGCAGCCATGTCCCCCACATATTGCAGCCATGTATGTCCCCCACATATGCAGCCAGCCATGTCATGTCCCACATATTGCAGCCATGTATGTCCCCCACATATGCAGCCATGTATGTCCCCCACCAATTGCAGCCATGTATGTCCCCCACATATTGCAGCCATGTATGTCCCCCATAGTGCAGCCATGTATGTCCCCCACATTAGCAGCCATGTCATGTCCCACATATTGCAGCCATGTATGTCCCCCACATATGCAGCCATGTATGTCCCCCACATATTGCAGCCATGTATGTCCCCCATAGTGCAGCCATGTATGTCCCCCACATTTTGCCATGTCCCCCACATATTGCAGCCATGCCCCCCCTACCTGATGATGATGATGCCGCCGCCGTATATACAAAGCCGCCGCCGCCGTATATACAAAGCCGCCACTGTGCCTTTCAATGGCTATTTTCCCGGCCGCGCGCCATGTTAAGGACACTCCCTCTTGCTCGGGATTGGACAGATCCGAGCAAGGGGGAGTGTCTATACACGCGCAGCGGGAAAACAGCTATTCAACTTGCCTATAATGTTCGCGGCGGCGGGGTCGGATTCACTTATGCGGCGTTGGCGACGGCGGCGGGGGGAGAAGTATTCTATTTGGGTAGCGGTGGTATTTGCGGGAGTACAAGTACTCCCGCAAATACTCGGTATCGGTCCCGATACCGATACTAGTATCGGTATCGGGACAACCCTAGTCCTAATGAGCCACTTTGACCTGTAGTACTGAGAATAGTTATGCCACAGGGAAAAGGTATTGTGTAGGAAACAAGGGGAGGGGGAGGGAAAGGGAAAAGACCAATAAAAAAAAGGGGGGGTTCAGGGAGACCCTTGTGTCTCTTTTATGTTCAGGAAAGGGAGGTTTAACCTCACCTAAACACTGCTGAAAGCCTAAAGCCATGTACACATGATGGGTTTGTCCGATGAAAAACGCCCGATTTACTGTTATCAGACAAACCGATCGTGTGTGGACCCCATTGTTTTTTTTTTCCATCGGTGTAAAAAAATAGAACATGTTTTAGAGTTTTCCTATGGATAAAAAAACGATAGAAAATTTACAATTGTCTGTGTGGAACTCCATCGGAGGAAAATCCATGCATGCTCAGAATCAAGTCGACACATGCTCGGAAGCATTAAACTTCATTTTTTTTTTGGCTCGTCCGAGTGTTTTACGTCACTGCGTTTTGGCATGGTATTGGAGTTTAGTCTGATAGTGTGTATGCAAGACTGATGAAAGTCAGCTTCATCGGATTTGATTCCATCAGAAATCCGATTGTGTGTACATGGCATAAGAGTACATGACACACAGGCTTTTATGGAATTGAGTTTAGGAGCTTTGGCAAAAAAAAAAGCCAAAAGCTCATAAACTCAAGGTTAGGATCTGCCAGTGTACATGAAGCCTAAATCAGCACCTTGATGTCCTCACATAAACACAGAGACATTTTCTAATAAAATAAACTTTATTGTTTTCTTGTATGCACATAAAAAAGCACAATAGTCTTCTAAAGCATTGGTTCTCAACCTCAGTCCTCAAGTACCCCCAACAGGTCATGTTTTGGGAATTTCTCTTACATAAAATAGCTGTCCAAAATATCAAGCCATTGACTCCAATTTAAATTACCTTGGCAAGATAAAAGAAAACCTGCAAACATGGCCTGTTGGGGTTACTTGAGGAATGAGGTTGAGAACCACTGTCCCCTACTTTGTATCCCTTTTCTTATTTCCATTCTCCGGCTTTGAACTTTCTTGTACCTTCAGGTGGACTGGGACCGCTTCCTAGCGGTTGTCAAGATCAAACCTCCAGAATATCTGTGCCAACTGCATGAGTTCTCCTACCACGCGTTTCACTTCTTCATGATAATAGACCTGGGAGAAGATAAAGGATGTAATTAAACCATCTCTGAGAAAAAAAACATTACCACACATGGAAACTTTAGAATCACAACTTCACAAGCCAATCAAATTAAACAAATTAAAGCGTATTCTGAAAAGAAATAAAAGAAATAAAATTAAATTTATTTTAAGAAAAAAACATCTGTATGAACCTGTTTATGGAAGTAGTGTGTTAAAACGCTATATAAAAAAAAATCTATACCTCCTCTATAGATTATAGGGATAACAAAATTTTAATAATAATAGATACAAAAGCACCACTTAATGTCCGTGTGATCTATTTTACATTAAATCATTTCTTACTGTGTTTTTCTGTCTCCATGTAACATGCTCCCAAACATCTCCTTTTCCTCCTCCCTTCCATTTGTTATAAATGAGCAGTGCACGTTAGTTGTGGTCATGTGCACTATTCTATGTATACTACATATCCCATCATCCATAGTGAACTATGGGGGTGAGGAAGAAATGGTGACTGCTCTCACTTGTAGTGGGACCACAGAGAATGAACGTAGCCACCCTCTAACAAAGAGTCACATCACAGCAACAAAAACAAAAAGGAATTTGGAGAAGGCCGAGAGCAATAGAACTTTTTTTTTTATTAAAGCGGAGTTCCAGCCTGGGAAAAAAAAATATATTAATTTTAAAGTTCAGAAGCTACAAATACTGTAGCTGCTGACTTTCAATACAAGGACAGTTACCTGTCCAGGGATCCAGCGATGTCAGCACCCCAATCTTCACTAAGGGAAACAGTAAGTGAACAGCCTGTTTCCTACTGAGCATGCGTGAGTCACGCTGTGCTTTCCGAATGGTCCCGCTGTATTCTGGGACCTGTGTGTCTACCCCAGAAGCAGCAGGGGGGAAACGCAAGTGAAATCATCATCTCCATAATGCTGGTCAGCAGAGGGGAAGCATGAAGTGCTCTAGAATATTCTGGTAGACGGCTGCGCTGACTTTGGACTTGATAAAACACAGAGGACCAACACCAGCAGGTGACACGGCTCCCCAAATCATCACTGACTGTGGAACATTTTGCATTTCGTTTGGAAATCAAGGCCCCAGAGTCTGGAAGAAGAGTGGAGAGAATCCAAATGAAATGCAACATTTTCCACAGTCAGTGATGATTTGGGGAGCCGTGTAACCTGCTGGCGTTGGTCCTCTGTGTTTTATCAAGTCCAAAATCAGCGCAGCCGTCTACCAGGGAATTCTAGAGCACTTCATGCTTCCGTCTGCTGACCAGCTTTATGCTGATTTCATTTTCCAGCAGGACTTGGCACCTGCCCACACTGCCAAAAGTACCAATACCTGGTTTTATGGTGATGGTCTCACTGTGCTTGATGGGCCAGCAAAGTCACCTGACCTAAACCCCATAGAGAATCTGTGGGGTATTTTGAAAAAGAAGATGAGACACCAGACCCAACAATGCAGACGAGATGAAGACCGCTATCAAAGCAACCTCAGCATAACAACCAAAGCATAACACCTCAGCAGTACCAAAGGCTGATCGTCTCCATGCCACGCCGCATTGATGCAGTAATAATTGCAAAAGGAGCCCTGACCAAGTATTGAGTGCATACTATACTGTACATGGACATACTTTTTAGTAAGCCAACTTTTCTGTATTAAAAATCCTTTTTTTTTTGGTCTTATTTAATATTCTAATTTTCTGAGAGAAAGAATTTGGGGTTTTCACTAGCTGTAAGAAGAGATGGGCTTGGGTGTGTTTGGGATCTCACCTGTCCGATCCCGCCAGGAAGCTGACACTACACAGCCAATCACAGGCAGTGAGACATATCCCGATCTGTACA
Organism: Rana kukunoris; assembly: GCA_029574335.1. Lineage (NCBI taxonomy): Eukaryota > Metazoa > Chordata > Amphibia > Anura > Ranidae > Rana > Rana kukunoris. Next base: position 178,960,925 of record CM056059.1, on the reverse strand, counting down.
CCTGCAGACCGGAAAACGTCTCACTGCCGGTGATTAGTCATATGCTGTGTTGGCTTCCTAGAGGGACTGGGCAGGTGGGATCCTGAACACACCCAAGCCCATTCCTAGCTGTAAGCCATAATAATCAAAAGTAAAAGAAAGAAATATATCACTCTGTGTGTAACGCCTCTATATAAAATTTAGGAGTTTTACAGTTTGAATTAAATTACTGAACTGAGTAAACTTTTTGATTATATTCTAATTTTATGAGATGCACCTGTGTATGTATGTATGTATGTCTATACACACAAACACACAGCAAAACCTTGGATTGCGAGAATAATTGGTTCAGGAAACATGCTTGTAATCCAAAGCACTCTTATATCAAAGCAAATTTCCCCATAAGAAAAAATGTAAACTCCAATTATTTGTTCCACAACCATTTATTTGTGTCTTTTAGTTTATAGTTCATATAAAAAAAAAAGGAAGATTATAGCTATTTGATAGGTTGTGTAACCATAAAATGTCCATCCACAAATGGAAGTCGCCACAAAGCAAAATTAGAAGCAAAATCTATCAGAGGCTACAGAGTATAAAAGAGAAGAGAGGCGCCTCCAAGACCCCTTTCACACTGAGGCGCTTTGCAGGCGCTATAATCGCTTAAACTAGCACCTGTAAAGCGCCCTAAAGAGCCACACCATTCACTCCAGTGTGCAAACCCGAGGGTCTTCACACTGGATCGGTGCGCTGGCAGAGCGTCAGAAAAAGTCCTGCCAGGAGCTTCTTTGCAATGCATTAGGAGTGGTGAATACACCGCTCCTAAAGAGCCCCTGCCCATTGAAATCAATGGTCAGCGCTGCCGAACCACCATCAAATCATTGCTCTAGCGGTACTTTGCAAGCGCTTTTAACCATTTTTTGGACCGTTCCCATCGGATCTATTCCCTCGTGTGTACAAGGCCTAAGTGTAGCAATATGGTAACATTTAATGAAGGTACAACATTTAGCAACTCACACGAATAAAAAAGATGCTGAGGTTAAAGGTGATGAACTGGCCAAGCATGTCTCCAGACCTAAAGCCTACTGAAAATCTGTGGGTCATCCTCACATGGAAGGTGGAGGAGCGCAAGGTCTCTAACATCCACCATCTCTGTGATGTCGTCATGGAGGAGGGGAAGAGGACTCCAGTGGCAACATGTGAAGCTCTGATGATCTCCATGCCCAAGAGGGTTAAGGCAGTGCTGGAAAATATTGGTGGCCACACAAAATATTGACAATTTGTGCCCAATTTGGACATTTTCACTTAGGGGATGTACTCACTTTTATTTCCAGCGGTTTAGACATTAATGGCTGTGTGTTGAGTTATTTTGAGGGGACAGAAAATTTACACTGTTATACAAGCTGCACACTCACCCACAAATGCAGCCATGTCCCCACACTAATGCAGCCATGTCCCCTACATATGCAGCCATATCCCCCACAAATGCAGCCATGTCCCCACACTAATGCAGCCATGTCCCCACACTAATGCAGCCATGTCCCCACACTAATGCAGCCATGTCCCCACACTAATGCAGCCATGTCCCCACACTAATGCAGCCATGTCCCCCACATATGCAGCCATGTCCCCCACATATGCAGCCATGTCTCCCACATATGCAGCCATGTCCCTCCAGCCATGTCCCCCACATATGCAGCCATTTCCCCCCAGCCATGTCCCCCACATATGCAGCCATGTCACCCCAGCCATGTCCCCCACATATGCAGCCATGTCCCCCCAGCCATGTCTCCCACATATGCAGCCATGTCCACCACATATGCAGCCATGTCCCCCCAGCCATGTCCCTGGAGCCATGTCCCCCACATATGCAGCCATGTCCCCGCAGCCATGTCCCCCACATATGCAGCCATCTCCCCCACATATGTAGCCATGTCCCCCACATATGCAGCCATTTCCCGGTCAAGTATTTTATTTGGGTATTGGGGGTATTTGCGGGAGTACAAGAACTTCCGCAAATACTCGGTATCGGTCCCGAGGGACAACCCTAATTTTTAGGAAAGCCACAACACTATGTAACAGTTGGTATGAGGCTCACTCAAAGCACTTGTTACTCCAACACTTCATATTCCTGATATGTGGCTGCTGTACAATGTACTTGTATGAGAAAGTCTCCTGTTCTCTTTGAATTGCTTCCTTTGTGTGAAATCGCTGGTGTCCCTGCCAGTCCCTCTGCTTTCCCATTAAAAACTGACTACAGGTAGGGAGTCCACAGCACTTATATTCCTATTACCAGGAATGTAAACATCCTTTGTAATAGAAAAAAGGATGACTGGTCCTCTTTATGGAGAGATCTGGGGTCAAGACCCCAAATCTCTCCTTTACCATAAAAAGCAAGAGATCGAAAAAAAAAATCTGACCATTTGCTTTATATAATAAAAAATAAAATTTTCTTCCATCCTGGACCAGAAGTGACTTTATGGTCCTCCCAGGGCCATAGAGGTGGAGGACAGGATGCCACTGCCTGGAGGGAGGTAGGGCTCGGGTGGCCGTGTACCATTGGCATTGCACTTTCCCTGCAATATATAAAAGTTTGTCAGGTGCCTAAAGTAGGGACTGATGGGCTGGGCCAGCACAGAGAATAACAGACACCAGGAGAGGCAAGGGCTATGACGTGTAAGGGGGAGGGGGCCGTGTTAGGGAATGGACTCTTTCTGGAGAAATATGTGCAGCACAGCAGCTCAGTGGTTAGCACATCTGCCTTACAGCACTGGGGTCCATAGTTCACATCCCGGTTCCCCCCACACTCCACAGACAGGCTGGTTGGTAAATTGTCCCCGGTATGAGATTCTACACAGAGTGTACAACATGGCCGCCTCCCCTCAAACCTGGATGATCGCTCTGAAGCCTCGTACACAGGTACAGGTTTCCCAGCGGACCTTTTACCGCCAGGAAACCAGAGGGAAAAACTGAGAACCTGCTCCATAACTTTTTCCCCCTACACTCGACCGGGTTTCCTGACAGGAAAACAGGCATGAGAGCTTTGGTCGGGAATCCCGGCTGTGTGTATGCTCCATCACAGTGTTTCCCATAGGAAAACTGTCAGGTTAAAAACCGCCGGGAATCCCAGTGGGAAAAAAAAGAGCTGGTTCTCAGTTTTCCTGCGGTGGAGCATACACATGGCTGGTTTTCCCGGCCAAAAGCTCTCATGGCAGTTTTCCCGACTGGAAAACCGGTCGTGTGTATGAGGCTTGAGCCACAAGCAGAGAAGATCTGTAGAGTGATCCATTCACAACAAGAAGAGTCACATCTCCCAGGAAGTTCAACGTCACAAGAGAAGAGAAATGGATTTATAAAAAGGAAAAACTGAAAATAAAACCCGTAAAATCCTTGAAATGTCCGAGCTTTTCTCTGCCTTGTGATCAGGTGGTGACAGGGTCTCTTTATGTTCTGTATACAGTGGGGAAAGGGTTAGAAGTTGTCAGGGGCCCCATTGAGATTTCCCCTCACTTCTGTCCCTGGAGGATCCCCTAATGTCAGAGCATGAGCGGGGGTCACTAGCACAGGAAGTAAAAACCTCCCCAATGGGGACACAGCCGGAAATAAACACCTGGCAGAGGATCTGACTCCTCCACACTCCATACATTACAATGAGGAGAGGTTGGGGGTCAGAGATCATACAATGGGAACTATGTGATTCCTATCAGTCTGCAGGATTCTTCCTCCTGTGTGTAGAAGAAGAGCCCTGAACCTGGGAGAGGACCTGGGGACAACCTGTGCTCAATAGGGAACTAATAGTCTCAGCGCACCATGCCAGCTACATTCCAATACCGGAAACAGCAGAATAGTACAGCACACCAACTTCCTGTGTGCTCTGAAAACTCTTCCCCACCCCCCTTTGTTGAAAGGAAGCTGAAGGCAGGAAGTTCAGCATACCATGAGACTTGGGGTGAATGGAGTCTTGTCACATTTGGCTCCCCATCACTGAATGCTCTGGAAGTGATGTTGCGCTGAGAAATTTCACACTGCGCATGCGTTCCAAACGATTTGCAACAATACAGACCAGTGAAACCGTCAGATAATGTCACGGAAGTGACATTACAGACAATACAAAACATTGGACTATGCATTCCAAGACTTAGGGCCCTTTCACACTGGTGCATTTTTGCCACATTTTCCCGTGAAAAATAGTGCTATTAAAACGCTCCCCATGCTCCTCTCCATTGAAATGAATGAAAAACGCGGTAAAATCGCTGTGTTTTACCGCGATTTTAACGCTCCGTTTTTACCGCGATTTTACCGCATTTTACTGCATTTTTACAGCGTTTTTTAATTAATTTCAATGGAGAGGGGCATGAGGGCGTTTTATGAGCGTTTTAATAGCGCTATTTTTACCGCAAAAACTTGGCAAAAACGCACCAGTGTGAAAAGGCCCTAATACTTCCCTTGTTACCTAGTGTCTCCAGAACTGCCAGCTGTCCCTGTACAACCCAAAGCAACCTGTGGTGATAGGTTCTGTATTGCTGGTACTTGTAGTGCCTTTCCAGAGCAACCTGCAGTGATAAATCCTGCAATGCTGGGACTTGTGTTGAATCTAAAGATGCCAGGTGTCCCCGTACAGCCCAATACAATCCAGGCTGTACAGGGACAGCTAACATCTCTAGAAGCACTACAGGTCCCAGCATTGCAGAACCTAACACCCCAGGTTGGTTTAGGTTGTACAGGCACAGCTGGCAGTTCTTGAGACACTACAAGTCCCAGCATGGCATGATAATCACCACTGGTTACCCTGCCTTGTACAGGGCAGCCCAAGGACAGCTGGCATCTTCAGAGGCACTACAAGTCCCAGCATTGCAGGATCCATCACCACAGGTTGCTCTGGAAAGGCACTACAAGTACCAGCAATGCTGAACCTAACACCACAGGTTGCTTTGGGTTGTACACGGATAGCTGGCAGTTCTGGAGACACTAGGTAACAAGGGAAGTATTAGTCTTGGAATGCATAGCCCAGTGTTTGTATTGTCTGTAATGTCACTTCCGTGACATTATCTGACGGTTTCACTTGTCTGTATTGTTGCAAATCGCTTGGAACGCATCGCGCATGTGCAGTGCGAAATTTCTCGGTGCAACGTCACTTCCGAAGCATTCAGTGATGGGGAGGCGAATGTAATGAGACACCGGCAGATAAAATCACACCAGATTTATGTCTTTTTTTTTACAGGGAGTACTTTTTATTTGCCTTTTTTTTTTAAATGGCGACAGTCACATAAATGGTGTATCAAGGAACGTAAACTGGAAATGATTTTCTAAGAATCTTCCATAACAATACGCTTGTTAAAGGGGTTGTAAAGGTTCCTGTTTTTTCATCCTATGAATTAAGGTGAAAAAACACCTGGCTGTCACGAGTCCCCCCAGCCCCCCCGTTTTACTTACCTGAGCCAGTTCACCTGCTCTGCGTGTCCCCCGGTGTCCTTTTCTCCCTGGAGTCTCGGCATTGATTGGATAGCTTGATAGCAGCGCAGCCATTGGCTCCCGCTGCTGACAATCAAATCCAATGCCGTGGCCCCCGGGGGGCAGGACCGAGTCATACAGTCGGCGTCTATGGACGGCAACTGTATGACACGGCAGTGTGCCCGCAAGGTAACCCCCTTGGGAGAGAGCTTCCCAGGGGGGGGGGGGGTTAGCTATTGCAGGGAGGAGCCGAGAGAGCCGCCGAGGGACCCCAGAATAGCAGAATCGGGGCCACTCTGTGATAAAAGAAACTGCACAGTGGAGGTATGTATGACATGTTTTGTTTTTTTGTTTTATAAAATAACAAAGAACCTTTACAACCACTTTATAAATCCCCATTATATAGTTTTGTGGCATTTGTCATAAACCTGTCTTGAGGGTTAGGAAAAAGCAGGAAGGGGTATAGTATAGGAGGGTATAGTAGGGTGTGGGGCTTTAGGTGTAGATCCCTCTTAAGTGAAAGGTGCCATGGAAGAGTTCTAGACAGGTAATGAGGAGAAGGTCTAATCTGATGTTTCTCTTTCACCAAGTAAATTATTTCTGATTTATAGCGAAGCATTCAGTGGAGCCATCTAGTGGTAAAGAATATTGTATGTTTTCTTCCATAGTACCGTAGTAGTTTGTACACCAGATGTGTCTCTGTTCTGCCCAAGCACTGCTGTTTTTTACTCACTTCTTGTATTTTTTTTATGTCTCTAAATATGTGTTTTTAGGTATTTTAGACTTGCACCCCTTTTGTTTATTGTTATCACATTGTCAGATTCTTGAACTTTATTTAACCACTTCAGCACCGGAAGGATTTTCCCCCATCCTGACCAGAGCACTTTTTACAATTTGGCACTGCGTCGCTTTAACTGACAATTGCGCGGTTGTACGACGCTGTACCCAAACAAAATTTGCATCTTTTTTTCCCCACAAATAGAGCTTTATTTTGGTGGTATTTGATCACCTCTGCGGTTTTTATTTTTTGTGCTACAAACAAAAAAGAACAGCGACAATTTTGAAAAAAAAAAAACACACAATATCGTTTAATTTTTGCTATAATAAATATCCCCAAATAGTTCAGTTCGATATTTTATTCTACATATTTTTGGTTAAAAAAAAGGTAATAAGCTTATACTAATTGGTGTGCGCAAAAGTTATAGAGCCTACAAAATAGGGGATAGAATTATTTATCATTATATTTTTTTACTAGTAATGGCGGTGATCTGCGATTTTTATCAGGACTGCGATATTACAGTGGACATTTAGGACACGTTTGACACATTTTTGGGACTATTGGCATTTTTACAGCGATCAGTGCTATAAACATGCACCGATTACTGTAAAAATGTCACCGGCAGTGAAGGGGTTAACACTAGGGGGCGAGGAAGGGGTTATGTTCCCTAAAGTGTGTTCTAACTGAAGGGGGGGATGGGACTGACTAGGGGGAATGACAGATCGCTCTTCATACATTGTATGAACAGATGATCAGTCATTTCTCCCCCTGACAGGACCAGGGGCTGTGTGTTTACACACATAGCTCCCATTTCTCGCTCTGTCACTCGCATCGGCACCGGGGGCGAGCAGGGAGCGCACACGCCCCCCTAGTGGCCACAAATCGAAATCACGTTATATTATGTGATTTCGCCTAGCCGAGCCAACCTGCCGACATAAAAGTGCGGAGGCTGGTGGGCGAGTGGTGAAGTGCTGTTGGCATTATATTCATGTGTTCTGTACATTTGTATGATCTTTCCAGGTGAAAACTCTTCATCACTATAACATGTTCCTGTCCCTCCCCCGGCGTGATGGAAGGCAGTCAGTATGTGAACACCCCCCCCCCCCCCTCCCCTCAGTGTTCTCATTTATTTTACAATTGCAGTAATAGTACATTGCCTGGAGGCAGTTTATGATGGTCGCCTGTCAATGTCTTTGTTGTACATTGGTGACTGGTACACATTAAAGGGTTAATCTGGCCATAGATGGTTTGAATGTTGACCCCTTCAGCAGGGATTGGCCAAGATTCCATCCATGTATGGGCAGGCTGATTGTACCTAAAGCCCATCCATCCATCAACTTGGGTGCAACCAGCATATCATCTTTTCAGCATGCCATTATTGCCAGCAGGAGAGGGGGACACGCCTGCACTCTACGGGGGGGGGGGGGGACACGCCTGCACTCTACGGGGGGAGGGGGGACACGCCTGTACTCTACGGGGGGGGGGGAGGGAGGGGGACACGCCTGTACTCTACGGGGGGAGGGAGGGGGACACGCCTGTACTCTACGGGGGGAGGGAGGGGGACACGCCTGTACTCTATGGGGGGGAGGGAGGGGGACACGCCTGTACTCTATGGGGGGGAGGGAGGGGGACACGCCTGTACTCTATGGGGGGGAGGGAGGGGGACACGCCTGTACTCTATGGGGGGGAGGGAGGGGGACACGCCTGTACTCTATGGGGGGGAGGGAGGGGGACACAGCCTGTACTCTATGGGGGGGAGGGAGGGGGACACGCCTGTACTCTATGGGGGGGAGGGAGGGGGACACGCCTGTACTCTATGGGGGGAGGGAGGGGGACACGCCTGTACTCTATATGGGGGGAGGGGGACACGCCTGTACTCTATATGGGGGGAGGGGGACACGCCTGTACTCTATGGGGGGGAGGGGGACACGCCTGTACTCTATGGGGGGGAGGGGGACACGCCTGTACTCTATGGGGGGAGGGGGACACGCCTGTACTCTATGGGGGGGAGGGGGACACGCCTGTACTCTATGGGGGGGAGGGGGACACGCCTGTACTCTATGGGGTGGGAGGGGGACACGCCTGTACTCTATGGGGGGAGGGGGGACACGCCTGTACTCTATGGGGGGGGAGGGGGGACACGCCTGTACTTTATGGGGGGGAGGGGGGACACGCCTGTACTCTATGGGGGGGAGGGGGACACGCCTGTACTCTATGGGGGGGAGGGGGACACGCCTGTACTCTATGGGGGGAGGGGGACACACCTGTACTATGTGGGGGAGGGGGACACACCTGTACTCTTTGGGAGGGAGGGGGATACGCCTGTAATTTATGGGAGGGCACGCCTGTATTCTATGGGGACACGCCTGTACTCTATGGGGGGAGGGGGATACGCCTGTAATTTATGGGAGGGCACGCCTGTATTCTATGGGGGGGGCAGGCACCTGTACTCTATGGGGGGCCTTATTAATTCTATTCTAACAGAAGGGAGGTGAGGAAGAGGGGGGGTTGTGTGAGGTAAGTTGTCCCCCCCCCCCCCCCTGTACTTACGGACACACTGTGAGTGAAACATCTTCCTGCTCCAGTCACGTGACTGACAAGGGGGATAGAGAGGGAGAAGGCAGCCTTCCCTAACTGCACAGCGGCGCTCTATTGCCACCTGCAGGCTGGAGGGAGGAGAAAGCGCAATCCTCTCTCCAGCTCTCTCAGTACTGCTCTACTATACTGTACATCAGCAGAGCGGAGAGCACGTGCCTCGCGCGGGGGAAAGGACGGTCGATGACTCATTGGTGAAGGGGGCGGTCCTTCTGACTCGTGCGACGGCGGAGCGGCGCCATTTTGAATTTTTAGACTTTGGACGGATTCGACGAGTCTACTCGGAGCGCTTCTCACAGATCGCCCTCCAGTGGACAAATCGGAAACTACAACCAAAGCTTTTTCATCCTACTTCCATCGTAGACACGGTAGGTCTCTTTAGCAGTGGTGTCACCGTGTGTGAGGAGGGGGGGAGGAGGAGGGGGAGGAGGAGGGGGGGGGGGCGATGGAGAGCTGGACCGGTGACTTGTCAGCCTTGTTCCACTATGAGATTTGTTCCACAACTAACTGCGCATGAGCAGTTACCAACTACGCATGCGCAGTGATAGTCTACGGAAATAGCCGAACTCAACAGCTGATCGTCAGCTGTCTATGCTCTCGGCCACGGCGGCTGTTTAACAGATTAGTTAGCAATAAAAATAAAAAAAATACATTCCTCCCCTTTCTGCCGAGCGGCAGCGTGCATTACCTGCCATCCGAACGATCGGGAGCGAACGCATCTGGCAGCTAACACACGCGCTCGGCAGTTTCCGTCGGATGGGCGTGCTCAGCTGGAACAAAACAGATAGATGGAACCAGACTGGCAGATCACCGGCTTGTGTATTGATCTCTCAGTGTTTTCTCTCCTCTCCTCCCACAACACCTTACATGACAGGGGCCCTTCAATCCAAATTCTAGATTACTTCATTTGTAAATTGTAAAAGCCAATAAAAAGGAATATTAGTGGTAAAAAAATGCACTTGTGGGTTTAACTACTTGACCTCTAGAAGGTTTACCCCCCTTCCTGCCCAGGCCATTTTTTCCATTACGGAACTGCGTTATTTTAACTAGATATTGCACAGTCGCGTGACGCTGTACCCCTAAAACATAATTGGTGTCATTTCCCCCCACAAATAGAGCTTTCCTTTGGTGGTATTTCATCGCCTCTGCAGTTTTTATTTTTTGAACCATAATCAATAAAAAGGTTGATAATTTTGGTACAAAAAGCAATATTTTTTACTATCTGCTATAAAACATCTAATAAAAGTATTTAAAAAAATCGAATTTCTTCATCAATTTAGGTCAATATTTATTCTGCTACAGATTATTGGTAAAAAAATCCCAATACGTGAATATTGATTGGTTTGCGCGAATGTTATAGCGTCCAAAAACAATGTGATATTTTTTTTATGAGTAATAGCAGCGATTAGTGACTTATAGCCGGACTGTGATATATTGCGGCGGACAGTCGGACAATAACTATCACTTTTTGGGGACCAGTGACACCAACACAGTGATCAGTGCTTAACCACTTCACTACCGTAGGGCGTCATATGACATCCTGGACTTTAGGGGGGTATCTGAATGATGGGTGCAGCCAGGGGTGTATTTAGGTTTTGTGCTGCCCTAGGCCTGGTGAAACTCGCGCACCCCCTACTTTATATATGACGCACCCCTTCCTTTTTAAGACCCACCCTGTCATTTTCATGGGATGAGGACAGGGGGACAGGGTGGGATGAGGACAGGGTGGCATGAGGACAGGGGAACAGGGTGGCATGAGGACAGGGTGGGATGAGCACAGCGAAACAGGGTGGGATGGGGGCAGGGTGGGATGAGGACAGAGGGACAGGGTGGGATGAGCACAGCGAAACAGGGTGGGATGGGGGCAGGGTGGGATGAGGACAGAGGGACAGGGTGGGATGAGGACATAGGGACAGGGTGGGATGAGGACAGGGGGACAGGGTGGGATGAGGACAGGGGGACAGGGTGGGATGAGGACAGGGGGACAGGGTGGGATGAGGACAGGGTGGCATGAGCACAGAGGGACAGGGTGGCATGAAGACAGGGGGGCAGGGTGGGATGAGGACAGGGTGGGATGAGGACAGAGGGACAGGGTGGGATGAGGACAGGGGGACAGGGTGGGATGAGGACAGGGGGACAGGGTGGGATGAGGACAGGGGGGCAGGGTAGGATGAGCACAGGGGGGCAGGGTAGGATGAGCACAGGGGGGCAGGGTAGGATGAGCACAGGGGGGCAGGGTGGCATGAGGACAGGCTGGGATGAGGTCAGGGTGGGATGAGGACAGGGGAACAGGGTGGCATGAGGACAGGAGGGCAGGGTGGGATGAGCACAGGGGGACAGGGTGGGATGAGGACAGGGGGACATGAGGACAGGGGGGCAGGGTGGGATGAGGACAGAGCATCTTTTAATTTGCGGGAGGGGGGTTCGCAAGGGGGGGGCACTTTTTTGCCGCCCCCCGCAAAGTGCCGCCCTAGGCCTGGGCCTTGTCGGCCTAAGCCATAATACATCTCTGGGTGCAGCTACAGGCATCATTTAGATATCCTTCTTTTCAGGGGCGATTCTGCGCACCATGAGAATGATCATAGCGGCAGTTCCACCGCATGATCGTTCTTATAGGCGGCGGGCTTTCCCGTGCCACCGGGGGCCCGAAGAATGATTTGGCCAGTGCCGGATGAGGAGGATAGAGATTTCCGCTGCCCAAATGGTCACCAGTCATCTCTAAGACCGTCAGAGGCCCGGGCGCGATGTTATGACGTCACGCCCGGGTACCCGGAAGTAAACAAAGCCGCAATCGTGGCTAAAGGCATGAGATTGGTGACATTTTTTTCCCGATCTCATGCTTTCCAGCCTGGAGGAGAAATATGGGGTCTTATTGCCCCCGCATCTCTCCAAAGAGAGGACCTGTCACAATATATTCTTATTACAAGGGATGTTTACAGGAAGAAAAGTAAATAAAATAGAAATAAAAGTAATCAAAAAATAAAAATGTAAAAAAGAAAGTGAAAAAGTGTAAAAGTAATACAAATTAAGTAAAAACAAATTATTTAAAACGCCTCTGTCCCTAGTAGCTCGCGTCCAGAAGCGAACACACACGTAAGTCCCGCCCACATATGTAAACGTTGTTCAAACCACACATGTGAGGTATCGCCGAGTGCGTTAGAGCGAGAGCAATAATTCTAGCACTAGACCTCTGTAACTCTAAACTGGTAACCTGTAAAAAAAAAAAAAAAATGAAAGCGTTGACTATGAAGATTTTTAAGTACAAAAGTTTGGCGCTATTCCATGAGTGTGCGCAATTTTAAAGCGTGACATGTTAGGTATCTATTTACTCGGCGTAACTTCATATTTCACATTATATACAAAAATTGGGCTAACTTTACTGTCTTGTTATTTTTTAATTCATTTAATTTTTCTCCAAAAAAAGGAGTTTGAAAAGTTATTGGGCAAATACCGTGCAAGATAAAAAGTTGCAATGACCACCACTTTATTCCCTAGGGTGTCTGCTAAAAAAATCTATATAATGTTTGGGGGTTCTGAGTAATTTTCTAGCAAAAAAATTATGATTTTTACATGAAGGAGAGAAGTGCCAGAATAGGCCCGGTAGGGAAGTGGTTAAAGTATGCACTGTCACAGTGCTTTTGCTGAGAGGTGTCCTATTCATTCACAAACTGAAGCATAGTAAACGCTTCTGTTGAGAATTAACACAGGAGCGATCAGTACAGATCACTCACTGTGTTCTTTCATTTATCCATCCTGAAAGATCCCCTACAGCAGCCAGCGGGAGAGAAGAGGAGGGAAGCTGGCAGCACTGCAGGGGAGAGACAGGGAACAGCAGGAAGCGGGGGAATGGGCACTGCACAGGGTGATTAGTCAGCGAGCGAGTGAGGGGGGCAGAGTGGCTGCATATGACGGGCACAAGTGGCTGCATTTGACAGGCACAAGTGGCTGAATTTGATATTTTCTTTCCCCTGAATTTTTTAGTTTGTGTGTGACTGCATTTCATGGGCACAGTGGCAGCAATTAATGGGCACAATGGCAGCATTTGACAGGCACAAGTGGCTGCATATGATGGGCACAGTGGCAGCATTTAATGGGCACAGTGGCTGCATATGCAGTATTCACAAACTGAAGCATAGTTACTGCTTCGGTTTCCGAGTGAACACAGGAGTGATAAGTACAGATCACTTACTGTGTTCTTTCATTTATCCATCCTGAAACATCCCCTACAGCAGCCAACGGGAGAGAAGAGGAGGGAAGCGGGCAGCACTGCAGGGGAGAGACAGGAGACACCAGGAAGCAGGGGGAATGGGCACTGCACAGGGTGATTAGTCAGCAAGCGGGTGAGGGGGGCAGAGTGGCTGCATTTGATGGGGCACAAGTGGCTGCATATGATGGGCACAGTGGCAGCATTTAATGGGCACAGTGGCTGCATATGCAGTATTCACAAACTGAAGCATAGTTAATGCTTCGGTTTCTGAGTGAACACAGGAGTGATAAGTACAGATCACTCACTGTGTTCTTTCATTTATCCATCCTGAAACATCCCCTACAGCAGCCAATGAGAGAGAAGAGGAGGGAAGTGGGTAGCACTGCAGGGGAGAGACAGGGGACACCAGGAAGCAGGGGGAATCGGCACCACACAGGGTGATTCGTCAGCGAGCAGGTGAGGGGGGGGGTTGCATTTGACAGGCACAAGTGCTTGCATTTGACAAATAGAGCTTTCTTTTGGTGGTACCTCTGTGGAATCTCTGTTCCCCCATTGGGTAGCATGTGCCCCCCGGCTGGGATCTCTGTGCCCCCATTGGGTAGTGTGTGTGCCCCCTGGCCTGATTACCTCCCCCCATCCACATTTCCTGCTGCCGGGAGGAAATAGGGGGCAATAATCAAACTGTGTGTGTGTGTCTCCGATGCCATCTCTCCACTCTGCCACTTCTCCTCTCACTGCTCCGGGATGCCGTTCCCTTTCCCTGGCGATGGTGGGGCGAGATCAGCGGCCACTCAGGCATCACATCAAAGGGAGGGGTGGGCACAACTAAAATCTGGGTGAAAATCAGCACCCCCCTATAACTTTTGCACAAACCAATCAATATACGCTTATTGCAATTTTCTTTTTAACAAAAATATGTAGAAGAATACATATCTGCCTAAACTGAGGAACATTTATTTTTTTAAATTGTAATATTTATTAAATCAAAAAGTTAATTTTTTTATTTATTTTTTCAAAATTGGCGCTCTTCTTTTGTTTATAGCGCAAAAAAATAAAACTGCAGAGGTGATCAAATACCACCAAACAAAAGCTCTATTTGTGGGGGAAAAAAGGATGTAAATTTTGCCACGTCGCACGACCGTGCAATTGTCATTCAAAGTGCAACAGTGCTGAAAATGAAAAACTGACCTGGGTAGGAAGGGGGTGAAAATGCCCAGTATTGAAGTGGTTAAAGGAAAAGTACGGCCAAATCCACTCTCTGCTGACATCACAGAAGTCGGTCCAGGGTCCGCATCATCACGACAATGGAAGTCGGGATCCACCAGGGCTCTGGACCGACACCCAGCTCATCCTTTCAGCGAGCCAATGAGAGCCTGAGCAGGACGCCCTGCCCTTGCACCGCCCATCGCTCCAGTGAGGGAGGAGGGAAGTGTCTGACAGTCTGCAGCTCTCTGCTCAGGGAGCTGGCAGAACCGAGCGATCAAAGGTGTTCTATTGCTCAGTTCTCAGAGTACAGGCTCGGGCAGATGCAGCATCCACCTAGGTAAGTATGATACTGGAAAAAAACACCCAGCATACGGGACAAGAGAAGTGATACTGTGGAGAGTCCATACATACAGGATAAGAACAGATACGGAGAATGACACCCAGCCATTAAAATGACCATAGTACAGTTTATGTAAAATCTATGAAATTATATCAAATTTGGCTACATTGTTACATGACCGAGGAATTCCCAGTCACAGTCAAAGTTTCCAGGCCTGAAAAGTGGCAGCTGGTATGAGGTGTGTGATGTCATAGTGGGCTGCAAACCAGTTTAAACTGGACTACAATTGTTTCATAACTTTCCTGCACTGGGAGCTGACCAAGTCACATTGTGTCTCCTGCGATTATTAGTGTTTTTTATTTGAATATATTGCTATCGTATTATTGTATATATTGTTATTATTCTAAATATTAAAAAAAAAAAAATGTTGTCTTTTTCTAGGTCACCACCATGCCACGAGCTACAAGACGTGGGCAACGGGGAAGGCGATCCGGTCAGGCTCACAACAGGAGAAGAGGATGGGAGGAGGCAGCGCCACCACAGAGACCACCGGCAGTGGTGCAGCCTACCTGTGCCATCTGCCTCAGTGAGTATGCTGTACAGGATTGCATGACACTGCCCTGTAATCATGCTTTCCACTCTTCATGTATCCACAGATGGCTCCAACTGAACCCAACGTGTCCCATGTGCCGAGCGCCCATTCCACGTGAGGACATCGTGTGTGTTCCCATCAACCTGGGCCTGGACGAACATGGAGATCCCAACATCATCTTTGTGTACGTATAAAGTAACACCTACTCATGTACTCCGGAAACATCATGGGGTAATGTATACCGATCTGTATATTTGTTTCTATCTTCTACTTCTAGTAGACAATGATTAGAAATAAATATACTTGTGACAATTTACACAGAAATGGAGTCTTTTTATCCTGACGCAGCCTCCAGCTCTCAGGTGAGGACTCCAAGACAATTCTTACCGAAAGGGGTTGCTTCACCCTGATGAAGCTTTTAGCTCTCAGGTGTACTTCACTCTGATGGATCTTCTAGTTCTCAGGTGAGTGCCTAAAACACCGCCGAAAAGCGGTCGTTTCCTCCTGATGGAGCTTCTAGCATCTCGGGTGAGTGCCCCAGACACTTTCCGCAGAAGGGGAGTACCTTTACCCTGTTGTATGTGCCAGCACCCCCTGTGACAATTTACACAGAAATGGAGTCCTTTTATCCTGACGCAGCCTCCAGCACTCAGGTGAGGACTCCAAGACAATTCTTACCGAAAGGGGTTGCTTCACCCTGATGAAGCTTTTAGCTCTCAGGTGTACTTCACTCTGATGGAGCTTCTAGTTCTCAGGTGAGTGCCTAAAACACCGCCGAAAAGCGGTCGTTTCCTCCTGATGGAGCTTCTAGCATCTCGGGTGAGTGCCCCAGACACTTTCCGCAGAAGGGGAGTACCTTTACCCTAACGTAGCCTCTATGGCTCGGGTGAAGGCTTCCAGACATCTAACAAAAAAGGTGGAGCTGGCCGGCTACAGGGATGGATGGAGGCCGGATTTTTTTTTTTTTTTTTTCACAACACTAAATATATAATATTTTACATAATCCATACAGATCTACTACTCCATGTATCTGTAATTTTTTTTTTAATGAAAACATTTCCTAGTCCCATCCTCTGTTAACTCCCGATCCTCTCCCTTTCTTCTCACTTCTGTTTGTTTTAAAAAAAAAAAAAAAAAAGATATAAAAATAAAATGTTTATGACAGCCCCAGATTGGTTCACAGATATTTTTTTTCTGTTGACTACTGATGAACGTTTATTTACTGACACACACTGGACAACATACGACTGGCATACACTGACCTACACTAACAGAGGACATCCAGATGTACATAAACTGACCGATCCATGCTTTAGATAGATGTACACACACACACAACCAAATTAGGAGAGAGTAGATCGCACACACAGATTATAGAATGAGGCCCACTACAAACATACACCCAACATTAGAAAAAGGATGACTAGCATCCAGTAGGATAGCTTAGTATAGTTAGTGTAGTTCCTGCCCTAGAAGAGTCTACCTTGCCGTGGTGGGCAGGCTTGGAATCTCTTGGTCAAAAGTGTGTCAGTGATTGGGCGAGAGGATCACTAGATCTTCACTTCTGGCCAATTGATTTTTACCAAAGGACTCTTGGTTTAATCAGAGTATTTATAGTTGGAAAAGGAAAAAAATGTGTATAGATCCATAATTATACTTTCATAAAGCACACAATAAAAAAATTGGTATATTTACATTTGAATTGCTTCCTCTTTTATTTAATCCTTTCATGACCGGGGCTCATTAACACTTGGATGCACAGGCCACATTTGTAAGGCTGGAAGGGGCTCTATGGCTACTTCTTCCACTTCTGGTGTGTGTAGGGATGTGTATTAGGTGTTTATGTATTAACATGTGTCCTAACCATGTATATATATATGTACTGACAAGCCCCTTATGTGACAGTAGTGACAACAAGGTCCTCTCAATGGAGAAATCAGGGATTTTCTAGCTTCACCCCAAGAACAGGATCTACAATTAAATCCTGTAATAAAACATTCCCCTTATCTAGGAAAAGATATCAAGTTCTCCAGGAATTGTATATACATTTTTAATAAATGTTCTATTCCTACACATTCTCCTCACAACATATATAGGAAATTCTCTCCTGTTAACCAGGGATAGAGGATCTGCGCAATTCAGAAGAAGGGTTTTCATTCCCTCACAATCTATACTTTAGTATTAAGCCTTTCTCTAGTCTCCAATTTAATTGTAAAATTCTCAATTTTAAAATCTTTTGCTTCTTAAAGTGACTGTAAAGCTCATGATCGGTCAATCCGATGAGAACGGTCCGACGGACCATTTTCATCAGTTCACCGATGAAGCTGACCGATGGTCTGATGTGCCTACACACCATCAGTTAAAAAAACTATCTATCATAATGCGGTGACGTAAAACACAACGACGTGATGAAAAAAACATTGTTGAAACAGGTTGAATGCTTCCAAGCATGCGTGGACTTGATTCTGAGCATGTGCGGATTTTTAACCGATGCTTTTGCATACTAACGATCGGTTTTGACCTATCGGTTAGCCATCCATTGGTTCAATTTTAAAGCAAGCCCTCTGTTTTTTGACACACGATCGGTTTGGACCGATAAATACGAACTTCAGTCAGTTTTCATCGGTTTGAACCGATCGTGTGTACGCGGCCTTACACTTATCTGCTCTGCGTAATGGTTTTCACAGAGCAGCCCTGATCCTCCTCAGGTCCCCCGTTGGCGCTCCTGGCCCCTCCCCTTGCCTGCTATGGGGTGCTTGTGCGTGCTCGATCCGGAGCCTCACTGACTTTGTCGATTGTGTAAAAAAAACATCTGCACTTGGTGACTATTACGTTTTTACATTGCCAGAATGGTCACACGCTCCATGACTCGATGTCCGCCGGTGTCCAGCGATCGGGTCACAGAGCTGAAGAACGGGGAGATGTCATTGTAAACATAAAATCTCCCCGTTATTCCTAGTGATATGTCACTGATCGTCTGTTCCCTGTTATCGGGAACAGCGTTCAGTGACTTGTCACGAAAGGCCACGCCCCCTAACAGTTGAAATCACTCTCTAGGTCACACTTAACCCCTTCAGCGCCCCCTACAGGTTAACCCCTTCACTGCCAGTGCTATTTTTACAGTAATCAGTGCATTTGTATTGCACTGATCGCTGTAAAAAGGACAATGGTCCCAAAATAGTGGCAAAAGTGTCTGATGTGTCTGCTGTATTGTCGCAGTCATGATAAAAATTGCTGATCGCCGCCATTACTATGTACTTTATGTAAACAAAAAAAGTATCATAAAGGGCTCTGCCTTCAAGTGGTTATAAGCGTGGGTGATGTGTGGGCTAAGCTTCTAATGTTGTGCATAAAATGCCAGGACAGCTCAAAATGCCACAAGTTTCGGCAAAATTATTTATTTTTTTACATAAAGTGGTCACTAAATGATATAATGCTCAAACATGGCATGGGTATATGTGGAATTCACCCCAATATACATTCTGCTGCTTCTCCCGAGTATGGGGATTTCACATGTGCAAGACTTTTGGGAGCCTAGCCTTGTACAGGAGCCGAAAAAATTGTGATTTCACGTCCTCACTATCTATCACACTTTTTAGAGGCTCTGAAATGTCAAGATAGCACAACCCCCCCCCCCCCCCAAATAACCCCATTTTGGAAAGTAGACACCCCAAGGTTTTTGCTAAGAGGCATGGCAAGTATTTTTCGAATCTCATTTTTTTTAGAACATTTTTAAAACTTTGTGACAAAAAGCGAGATCTGCAAAATACACAACATGCCTCGCAGCAAATAGCTTGGGGTGTCTACTTTACAAAATGGGGCCATTTGGGGGGGTTTTGTGCTATCTGGGCATTTAATGGCTTCCATAACTATGCTAGGTTGTGAGGAGTGAAATCAACAATTTATGCCCTTATAAATCCTGAAGGCGGTGTTTGGTTTTCGAGGTCCTGTACTTGGCAAGGCTCCCAAAAAGTTTCAAACATGTTGTCTCTCTGTACTTCGAAGCAGCAGAATGTATTTTGGGGTGTATTCCACATATACCCATGCCATGTATGACCAATATATAATTTCAGTGACAACCTTGTGTATATATAAACATTTTGGCCCAGATTCACGTACATCGGCGCATTATCGGTCCGGCGTAGCGCACCGCCATTACGTTAGACTTGCGCCATCTAGCCGCGTAATCCCCCGATTCACGTAGCTTTTGCGCAGGAAATTGCGCAAGCGTAAGGTTTTTTCCAGAGGCGTAAGGAGGAGTAATACAAATTGGGAGGGACGTGGGCGTGTTAAATTGAAATGAGCCGTGACCCCATGCAAATGAAGGGCCGGCCGGCTCACGCATGCGCGCTTGAACGAGACCATGTCAGCTCCGCTGTGCGCATGCTCACAACTCGGGAGCGGCGCAATTAGTGAAATTGGAAACTAGGGCAACGTTGTGAACTACGCAGACAGCATAAATAGACACACACAAACGCACTTGCATTGCAAAAGTACATCCCTTTGTGTCCCTTCCCATTTAACCAAGTGCTTTTGTTCCTGTTGTTCGTTGCAGTGTGTCTTGTAGTTGTCTGATTAGTGTTCTGTGTGATCAAGTGCTTGTTGGTATATTTGTGAAAGTGTTTTTGATAAGTGTTTGAGAGACTGATTGTTTGATTGATATATTTTTGTTCGTTTGTTTTCTTGCTTTATTTTTGTGACTGTTTCTTGCTGAGTGCTAGTGTGATTTTTGGGTGTTCTTTTTCTCTTTGTGTGTGTTCTTGCCTGATTGGTTGTGCTTGTATTTGTGACTGTTTTTTGGTGACTGGTAGTGAGTTTGTTTGGAAGTATGACTGAGAGAAAAAGAAAGCTCAATTTTACTGTGGGGGAAAAAAGAATTCTTGCCCGGGCCATTAGCGAGTATGGCCGTTTTCTCCACGGCCTGCAGAGTGCCACCACCACCCCGGCCAGGAGGAGGGAGATATTGGATAGGATCACGGAGCAGGTGAATTCATCGGGGGAGGGGGAGACACGGACCCGGTCTGGGATCGACAAAAAAATAAATGATCTCCGGCGCCAGGTGAAAAAGAAACAGGCCGCAATGCATGCCCATGCCAGGGGCACAGGAGGGGGCCCACCATGCCGTATTAGGCTTACAGCGACGGAGCATGTGGTGGCCCTGACCTTTCACTGGCATGAAGTGGAGGGCCTGCCAGGCTTTGACACAAGTCCGGTCCCCGCGGTGCCAGGTAAGGTTTTTTTTTCTATCAGGTGTGTAGCATGTGTGGGGGAGGGGGTGAAAGGGAATATGTGGCAAGTGTGTGGATCCTCCAACCTGTGAATGGTTTGTGTCATCCACAGATGTGCAGGAGGGTGCAGGGCCACCTGGACTGACCGCTCCAACACCAGGAAAGCAGCCTAATGAGGCCCCCCCAACAAGGCCACAGTCCGCGGAGGAGGTTCGAGAGGAGGAGGACGACCATGAGGAGGACGACGATCATGAGGAGGAGGGGAATCATGAGGAGGAGGGGAATCATGAGGAGGAGGACGATCAGGAGGAGGAGGAGTCAGGCACTGGACAACATGGCTCCCCTCAAAAGGGCCTCCCCTTCTCCCCGCCCACAACCATCAGCTGGAGGCAGGATGTCATCCCAGAGCACCAGGGGGGCGCCCAATCTCCTGCCCGCCAGTCTGCGAAGGGACCAGGCCCTCCAGACCCGCCATATGGGACAGCTCTGCCAGACTTTTGGGCGGGTGGAGGAGAGCCTGTCCTCCATGAAGGATACGCTGGGTAACCTTGACTTCCACTCCCGGGCTTTCACAACCTGCCTAAATGAACTGCAGACTACAGCAGCAGGCATTGGGCAGGATGTGAGGGCCCTTACCCAGGCTATCCAGGCCAACACAGCAACAATTGGTGCTTCCCTGGACAGAATTGCCGTGGCCTTGGAGGGCAGGCCGCCAGGTGGGCAGATATCAGGGGCTGCTCCTCCTTCCCCGGGTTTGCCCCTCCCCCATGAGTCTCCCCTGAGGGGCCGGGGGCGCCCCAGGCGTGGCTCACGCAGAGGGCAATAATTTTTTTTTCCCCCTTTTTTTTTTTTTGGGCTGACATTTTTGGCATTTTTTTTTTATTTGATGACATTTTTTGCTTTTTTTTTTTTTTGCTGACATTTTTGGCATTTTTGTTTTTTTTGCTGACATTTTTTTTAAATTTTGGGTTGTGCATGGTGTTTGAATGTGGGGGTGACATTCCTGCTGGAAAAGGGGTGTCATCCTCAATTTTGGTGGAGAAGGGTTCCCCAGGACCAGGGAGAAGTGATTCCCAGGTCCGTGTGAATGGTGTATGAATGTACAGTGACATAATTGGAGCCTTGACGTGGCGTTACTGCTCACAAGTCCTGCATGGTGGACTGGTGCCAATCCAATTTGATGAGGATGTGGGGTGTGTGTGCTAGGGACCACAGTGGTGTGCATGCATGCATTCTCATTGTGCCATGATTAATGTGTATGTTTAACATGCAAAGATGCCCAATGTGAGCTGTCTCCTGACTGCTCTTCCCTCAGAAGACGGGGTATCCTCGGTTAGGGGTTGATTGTCTGGTTGGGGGGTCAGGTCATCACGTAGCTCAACCTGCAGGCCCTTCCTCACTGCGAGATTGTGCAGCATGCAACATGCAACGATGATATGGCACACGAAGTTTGGGGAATACAACAGTGTACCCCCAGACTTATCCAGGCATCGGAAACGTGACTTCAGGAGGCCAAAGGTGCGCTCCACCACTGCTCGGGTTTTGATGTGTGCTTGATTGTATCTTTCCTCCCCTGGGGTTTGGGGGTTCCGGATAGGAGTCATGAGATGGGGTCCCAGTGCATATGCAGAGTCACCTGGAAGGGAAAAGACAGGAGAATGTTAGTCATGCATGTGCCACTTGTGAGGTGTGCATCACGGGAGGGGATAGTCATGCCTGACTCCCATGTCACTCACCAACCAGCCAGGTGTTCCCATACACGTTCTGATCGAATTCCATTCGGATGTGGCATTGATTGTAGATGTAGCTGTCATGGGTGGATCCGGGGTGTTTGGCACGGACGTGCCATATGAGGCCTTGGGCATCAACTATCACCTGTACGTTGATGGAGTGCCAATTCTTCCGATTGCGGTACATGTGCTCTGTCTCCAGGGGGGGCTGGAGTGCCACATGTGTGCAATCAATGGCCCCGATGGTGCGTGGGAATCTGGCAATTCTGTAGAAATCTGTCATTGCCTTCAGCCGCAGGTCCTCAGTGGTGGGTTTGATGATTTGGTTGGCCAAGCGTGTGAGGATTGCTGGGACAACCTGGTGCACACATCTGCTCAGGGAGGATTGTGACATCCCAGCCACCACTCCACTTGTACGCTGAAAAGAGCCACTGGCAAGGAAATGGAGTGTTGCCAGTACCTTGACCAGTGGCTGCACTGCATGTGAGCGGTGTGTTGGGCTGGTGATGTCCTCCTGCAGGGTTGTGGTTAATTCCAGGATGGCATGAGGGGGGAATCTGAAGATGCGATACACCTCAGAATCACTCATGCCAAAGAGGTCTATGCGTGTGCGGTATATCCTCTCCCGTGCCATCCTCCGTGCCCTCCTCCTTCTTTGGTCATCTAAATTCACTAGTGCAGCTATGAGCGACGATGCCCCTGGCATGTTGGCAGTCAAATTGTAGTGCAACACGTGTGTGTGGTCTGCCCCTCAGTAACGGTGTTGCTTTCTGTGAGATGTAGACGTTTTTTCTAAATTTAGACCAGCTTTTAGGTGCTCTAACTTTAGACAGGACATTTTGCTGTTGCGCACATCGCGTAGCCTGCGCAGCAACTGCGTTTTTTTGTGGATCCCCGCAACTCCCTCATTAGCATATTTGACTAGCAAATCAATGGTGTGTCTAGCGCATTTTTGCGCGGACGGATGCGTCTGTCTAACGAAATTCCGCCGGACAAAAAAAAGTAGATTTCTGGCGTAAATCGTTTTCTGAATCGCGCGCATCTAAACGCACGCGCACATTTAGACTTACGCACGCGCAACACCAGTTGCGCAGGCGTAATCGCTCTGTGAATCTGGGCCTTTATTTTTTGTAATTTTTCAATCACTAAAAAAAAAAAAAAAAAAAATTCAAATGGGCTCAACATACCTCTCAGAAATTTCCTTGGGGTGCCTACTTTCCAAAATGGTGTCAGTACTGTGTTTGACTTGAGGTGGGAGAGCGCTGGAGCCAGGCAGAGCCAATTGCAGCCGATCCGCGCCATTCGGAAATGCACAAAGACAGCTCGGCTGACCTTGGAAAATCTCGGGAACAAAGTCTTTCCGAGGTTTGCATAGGTCAGCGAGGTGTCCTCGGTCCTTTTTGACCACATGCGGTATTGCATGCCATTGAAGTCAATGCGTAACAAATAATTTGAGTTTCCATGGACTTCAATGGGGAAATTCACCTTGATATGCGAGTACTTTGTTTTACGAGCATTCTCCAGGAATGGATTATGCTCGTAATCGGAGGTTACATAGTTACATAGTTAGTCAGGTTGAAAAAAGACCATCCAGTTCAACCATAAAAAAAATAAAAATAAAACAAAATAAAACACAGTAAATCACATACACCCAACTCCATACCCACAGTTGATCAAGAGGAAGGCAAAAAACCCCAGCAGAGTGATGATCCAATTTGCTACCGGAGGGGAAAAAATTCCTTCCTGATCCCCCGAGAGGCAATCGGATTTACCCCGGATCAACTTTACCTACAAAACTTAGTACTCAGTTATATTATGTGCATTTAGGAAAGAATCCAGGCCTCTCTTAAAGCAATCTACTGAGCTGGCCAGAACCACCTCTGGAGGGAGTCTGTTCCACATTTTCACAGCTCTTACTGTGAAGAAACCTTTCCGTATTTGGAGGTGAAATCTCTTTTCCTCCAGACGTAAAGAGTGCCCCCTTGTGCTCAGTGTTGACCTTAAAGTGAATAACTCAACACCAAGTTCACTATATGGACCTCTTATATATTTGTACATGTTGATCATATCCCCCCTTATTCTCCTCTTCTCCAGAGAGAATAAATTCTGTTCTTCTAATCTTTCCTCATAGCTGAGCTCCTCCATGCCTCTTATCAGTTTGGTTGCCCTTCTCTGCACTTTCTCCAGTTCTCCGATATCCTTTTTGAGAACTGGTGCCCAAAACTGGACTGCATATTCCAGATGAGGTCTTACTAATGATTTGTACAGGGGCAAAATGATATCTCTATCTCTGGAGTCCATACCTCTCTTAATACAAAAAAGGACTTTGCTCGCTTTGGAAACCGCAGCTTGGCATTGCATGCCATTATTGAGCTTATGATTAACTAAAACACCCAGATCCTTCTCCACTACAGATCCCCCCCAGTTGAACTCCCCCTAGGATGTATGATGCATGCATATTCTTAGCCCCTAAGTGCATAACTTTACATTTATCAACATTAAACCTCATCTGCCACTTAGTCGCCCACTTAGACAGAGCATTGAGGTCGGCTTGTAAATTGGAGACATCCTGCAAGGACGTTATTCCACTGCATAGCTTGGTGTCATCTGCAAAAACAGAAATGTTACTTTGGATCTCAGACCCAATATCATTTATAAATATATTGAAAAGTAAGGGACCCAACACCGAACCTTGGGGTACACCGCTGATAACCTTGGACCATTCAGAGTAAGAATCATTAACCACAACTCTCTGAATTCTGTCTTTCAGCCAGTTTTCTATCCATTTACAAACCGATATATCCAATCCTGTAGACCTTACCTTACACATGAGCCGTGTGTGGGGAACTGTATCGAACGCTTTTACAAAATCCAAGTATACCACGTCCACTGCCACGCCTCTGTCCAGGGTTTTACTTACCTCTTCATAAAAGGAAATCAGGTTTGTCTGACAACTTCTGTCTTTCATGAATCCATGCTGTCTGCTGCTTAAATAGTTTGTTTCCAGCAAGAACTCATCCATGTGGTCTTTTATTAAACGTTCCAGTATCTTCCCAACTATAGAAGTTAAACTAACAGGTCTATAGTTACTAGGTAAAGACTTTGTTCCCTTTTTAAATATGGGCATCACATTGGCTTTATGCCAATCCAGTGGTACTATTCCTGTCATTAATGAGTCCCTAAATATTAGATACAGTGGCTTTGAAATTTCAGAGCTCAATTCTTTTAGGATCCGTGGGTGGATGCCATCTGGTCCAGGTGCTTTATCCACCTTTATTCTGTCTAAATATTTCTGGACCATATCACTTTTGAGCCATTGTGGATTTGGGGCTGTGTCACTCCCATCCCCAGTATGGACAAGAGCTCCCCCATTCTCCATTGTATACACAGAGCTGAAGAAAGCATTTAATACATTTGCCTTCTCTATATCCTCAGTCACCCAGTCTAGATTATTTTGTAAAGGGCCTACATGCTCAGACTTGACCTTTTTACTATTAATATATTTAAAGAATTTTTTGGGGTTTGTCCTACTATCTTTTGCAATCTGCCGTTCATTTTGAATTTTTGCATCCTTGATTTCCTTTTTACATATTCTATTATATTCTTTGTAACATTTAAACGACACTAGTGTTCCTTCATTTTTATATTTTTTTAAAGCTATTTTCTTATTGTTTATAGCTTTTTTAACTTTGACCGTGAGCCACATAGGTTTTATCTTTAGCCTTTTAAACTTATTGCCCATGGGAATATACTTTGCAGTGAGGTTCCAAAGAGTCTTTTTGAAGAATTCCCATTTCTGTTCTGTGTTCATCGGTGCCAATATTCCCTCCCAGTCCAAGCCCTGGAGAGCAGTCCTCATTCTTTGAAAATTTGCTCTCTTGAAATTAAGTGTTTTTATCTTTCCTGTATGTATTTCTTGCTTATAGTTTACATTAAACGAAATCATGTTATGATCACTGCTACCCAGGTGTTCCTTTATCTGAACATTAGTAATGAGCTCTGCATGGTTTGAGATTACCAGGTCCAACAGAGCATCATTCCTAGTTGGGGCCTCAATAAACTGGACCATAAAATTGTCCTGCAATAGGTTTTAAAATTTTTGTCCTTTAACTGTCCCAGAAATTCCATTATTCCAGTCAATTTCTGGGTAGTTAAAATCCCCCATTATTATCACCGTCCCAGCCCTTGCAGCCCTTTCCATCTGTGCAAGGAGCCGAGTCTCCACCTCCTCATTA
This sequence comes from Rana kukunoris, assembly GCA_029574335.1. Taxonomy (NCBI): domain Eukaryota; kingdom Metazoa; phylum Chordata; class Amphibia; order Anura; family Ranidae; genus Rana; species Rana kukunoris. The sequence goes on along the minus strand of CM056059.1, from coordinate 178,934,587 downwards.
ACATTGGGTGGTCTATAACAAACTCCAATGATTAACTTTGAACTACGCACATCTGTATGCAGTTCCACCCATAATGCTTCAACTTCATCACACTCTCCATCAACCAGGTCCTCTTTCACGCTTGCTTTGAGGTCACTTCTCACATAGAGACAGACCCCTCCACCTTTCCTTTTTACCCTGTCTTTCCGAAAGAGAGCATAGCCAGGAATATTAATAGCCCAGTCATGTGAGGATTGAAGCCAAGTTTCAGCAATACCGATTACATCATAGCTCTCCTCATGCACCAGAGCTTCCAACTCACCTGTTTTGCTAGGAAGGCTTCTGGCATTGGTTAACAAACACTTAAATGTATTGTTACATTTTTCGCTGGCGTTATTCATATGATTCATATAATTTTTAGTAGTGCAAATGGCACTATAATTTCCAATGGCTGTTTGCAACATGGGAACTTTCTTGTCACCTGCCATGACCCCACCTCCATCTATCCCCATTCCACTCTCCATTAATGTCTGACCCCTAACTGACCTGTGTGCCCGATGTAATTCACGTTCACCCTCCCCCTCAAGTCTAGTTTAAATACTCCTCCAGCATTCCCCTAAACCTCTCCTCCAGCACAGCAGACCCCCTTCCATTCAAGTGCAAACCATCTTTAGCATATAGGTTGCACCCCAATGAAAAGTCATCCCAGTGCTCTAGAAACCCAAATCCCTCCTTCCTACACCAGGTCTTTAGCCATGCATTCAGCTCTCTAATCTCCCCCTGCCTTTCCTGTGTTGCGCATGGCACAGGCAATATTTCAGAGAATATCACCTTGGAGGTCCTTCCCTTCATCTTGCAGCCTAGTTCTTTAAATTGATTCTTAAGGAGCCTCCACCTTCCATGTATACTGTCATTGGTTCCAACATGGACCAAGACAGCTGGGTCATGCCCAGCCCCTCCCAGTAATTTATCCACCCGGTCCACCACATGCCGAACCCTGGCACCAGGGAGACAGCAAACCATTCGGTTGAGGCGATCCTGGCGACAAATTATTCTATCAGTTATTCTGATTATAGAATCCCCTATTACCAGGTTCTGTCTAGGTTCCATTGTACGCTTATTTTTTTACCTAAGACATGTGACTGAATACATTTCGGGCCAAAAGTATGACTACAATTGAGTTTATTGGATTTTTTTTATAACAAAAAGTTTTTTGTTTATATCGCAAATAAAAATAGAAATCCCAGAGGTGATCAAATAACAGAAGAAAGCTCAATTTCTGAGAAAAAAAGGACACACATTTAGTTTAGGGGCAAATCCTTCCGGTCCTTAAAGTGGAGTTCCACTCAAAAGTGTAACTTCCTCTTTAAGCACTCCTCGCCTCCTAATATGCCACATTTGGCATGTCATTTTTTTGGGGGGGCGGGGTGGGTGCCTTCTTTTTAGTGGGACTTCCTGTCCCATTTCCTCCTTCCTCTTCACGGCTGCCTAGGCTCCTCCTCCTCTCGCCCTAGACAGCCCCTCCCTGCCAGCAATCTTGTGAGACAAGTCACAGGTCCCAGAAGATTGCCTGGCCAATAGCAGAGTGCAGTGAGACTCATGCATGCGCAGCGTGCACCCGGCAGTGAAGCCGTAAGCTGTCATGGCCGGGTGCCCATAGTTGCTACAACGGCGGCGCGGAGAGGAGGGGGAGAGGAGCAAGGCTCCAGGCGCTCGCATTGCTGGACCGTGGGACAGGCTAGTGTCTGTTTATTAAAAGTCAGCAACTACACTTTTTGTAGCTGCTGACTTTGAACAAACAAAAAAAATTGTGAAACTTCGCTTTAAGTGGCTAAAAGGCGGCGTATGTTGGGGACACCGACAAAGAACATTTATCACTTCATTACTTGTGGATTTTATTAGATCACTTTCTGGTTTGGTGCATGGAGATAAATCACACAGTCAGCACAACTCTGTAAGGGCTCTTTACGGACCCGCTCCATTAGCCCGTTTGCTCAGTGGGGATCCTCCGTAAAATCCCCGCTGAGCAGTCGGCGGACAGGGTGGTCCCCGCACACTGTGCAGGGACCGCCCTGTCTCTTCTCCGCTCTCCCCTATGGGGAATCGGATGAATACAGACTGTGTGTTCGTATTCATCCGATTCGTTCCGCCAGACGGAAGAAAAATAGGGTTTTCTTCCATCTGGAAAACCGGATCCAGACGGAGGCGAGTGATTACGGACGTTAGCGGATACTTATCCGCTAACGGCCGTGATCCCATAGGGCAACATTCTTAAGCCCCGTACACACGGTCGGACATCCAACAAAACTTCCCTTGGATTTTTGTCCTAATTGATTTGTCCGATCACACCCATAGCATACACACGCTCGGACTTTTCTGCAAACTTTTCTAAAACTTTCCTATCATCACGTGGTTGTTCTGCTCTTTACTGCCACCCTTTGGTTAACTTCTGCTATTGTTGGTTGATTTTAACATTGGTTCTGAGCATGCGCATTTGTAATTTGTCCAAAAGTCCGATGGTTTGCTGTACACACGATCGGAATTTGCACCATCGGACTTTTGTTGCCTGAAAGATGGTCCGTTCGCAGACCCAACTTTTTGTTCGATGAAAGCCAAAAAAGTTGGTCCGATGGAACGTACACACGGTCGGACAAATGCGAAAAGTGTCGGATTTTGATGTTGGTTGGGCAAAAGTCCGACCGTGTGTACGGGGCTTTAGTCCGTTTACAAACTTAGAAAAAGCAGACCTTTCATCCGCTGGTGTGAAATAGCCCTAAAGGTTTTACAGTGATTAGCTACACCTGATTGAGTTTACAAGTCATTTTTAGGAGGGGGGGGGGGGGGCTAGGGGGAAAACACTTTTCCAGCTCCGGATTTTTTTCTGACATGTTGGTTTTAGATAATTTTGTCGCACCAAGTAAATACAGCTGGATAAAACAAAAACTGTGTCGGTCTGCATTTCAGGCTGCAAAGAAACAAAATGTGATTGTAACTTTCCCTTCAGGCACTGAATCATACTGTATGATGCTCAACTTGGCATATGGCACACAGAGTGTAGTAAGCCTCAGGGTGCTATACAGGTCCATGGCCAATCTCTATGACACCCAGGTTATGCCTACCGTCCGTGACACGTGAAGTTTAGTCCTCTCCAGGAAGGTTAGATGGGGGTTGCTTCGATTTGTGACCATGTCCTTTTATGCCATGTGGGGTGTTAATCACTTTGTGTTACCCCTCTGTAAATGTGTCTCTATTTTGCTGACAGTAGGTAATATTAGAACATTTACCTCATTAAAGCTGGCGTTGAAGTTGCACTTTGCCTTCTAGCTGATGCAATTACACCTGCCATTTATGCTGAGAATGCAAGAAGCATGTCTTGGTTTCCCAACCACTTGTTCAGAGACAGTCAGGAAATAAGACTGTAGTTGGGTTATAGAGGCTCCTTTTTTTTTTGCTAATACCCTCGCATTCTGCATCCATTTAATGGATATGCCATGGAAATTCCCTTTGCAATGGCCAAGACAAGGCACAGAGGAGTAGAAAAAAAAAAAACACTGAGGAAGACCAGAAAACCGCTCACTGTGACAACTGTTCCTCTGCACTGGTACAAGGTCCTAAGTTCATACAGCTCCCTTTCTCCAATTCTAGCTACACCTCCCAGGTGGGAAACTTCTCTGCTAATGTCACAGGGCCGCTCCCTCCAGGCTCTGGAAACATCCTAACCATTTTGTCAGGATCCACCTTACTGCCTCTCAGCTGACTCAAACTCACAGCACGTGGCTGAGATCTGAAGCCAGCTGCCCCTGCCCCCTCTCTAGTCCTACTCTCCAGTGAGAGATTAAGTGATCAGTGTGCTTGGGCTTAGAGCCGGCTGGCGACAGCTGCAGCGTCACACTGATGCTGCAGCATGAAGGCGAGAATGAATGTTTGTCTTTAATGTCATACTTCAAGGCTTAAAGTTATATGAAAGTTTTTTTTTGTTTTCTTTAAATAACAAACACTATACTTACCTCCACTGTGCAATTAATTTTGCACAGAGTGGCCCCGCACGCCATCTTCTGGGGTCCTTGGCAGCTCTCATGGCTCCTCCCCGCATCAGATAACCCCCTAGAAGAAGCTCTCTCCCGGGGGGTTACCTTGCTGACGCGCTTCCGTGTCTAGCATTCGGCATCCATAGCCGCCGATTGCAGGACTCGGCCCTCAGCCACCGCCCCCCTGGTCATTGGATTTCATTGATAGCAGCATGACTTGGGAGCCAATGGCTGCTCTGCTATCAATCTATCCAATCAAGAGCCAAGATCCCCAGGCAGAGAGACTGTGCGTCCTCACCGTGGGACATTCCAGACTCCGTTAAGTAAAACGGGGGGCTGGGGGGGACGGTGACTGACAGAAATGTTTTCACCTTAATGCATAGGATGCATTAAGGTGAAAAAACAGGAGGGTTTACAACCTCTTTAATGTACACGGGACGTTTTAAAACCTCCTCTGAACAATTTAACTTGACAGTTGGTAAACGACATTTAAAAACATCCGGTCTGCCGAGCCTGCTTGCAAAAGGTGTCTTTTATGCATGCCTTTCAATAGTAAACGCCTGTTTGGGGAAAACCTTGAAAAAAAACTTCATGTCATTTAAAAAAAAGCCTACTATGGCTGCTACTTCTTTCTCTGAAAGGGAACATTACCCTCTATTCAGGTATCTTCCTCTTAAGTGAAGGGCAGGTCCATCCTTTCATCACAAGCCTTGGACCTCAAAACTCGCCTACCCAGAAGCCCTCCATACAATAAAGGAGAATCCTGACTCACCGAAGTAGGGGAAATTTGCACCAGTCTGGAGCAGAGACATCTGGGACCTCTGGGGTCCAATTTGTAATTTCCAGGGTTTCTATCCCTGCACCCTCTTCAATTCTTACCCTCCAATCTACCAGCTTCACATCAAAAACCAGCAGATTTGTGGGGCACCCTGTGTCAGTTTCAGGCATATTACAATGGTAATCCTTGTTCCCACAGAGGAAAGGTTTGAATGATTTTTTTCAAGCATTCGTCGCTAATTTGAACCTAAATGGATAGATCTGTCCCCAAATTCCAAACTAAAATCTTCACAAAAGTACAACTATATTTTAGGGTACCAGGCTGACCTTCTGCTGAAAGATTCTTCAGCTATGGTCCCATCTTCCAGCATTTAAAGTGGTATTAGGGTTTGGCTTTAAAAAAAAACATGCCATACTTACCTGCTCTGTGTGATGGTTTTGTACAGAGCAGTGACAATCCTCTTCTCTGGTCCCCTGCTGGCACTCCTGGCTCCTCCCCATTGACCAGTGCCCCCAATAGCAAGCTGCTTGCTATGGGGGCACTGGTGCGTACTTGCTCACAAGCCCTGCATTAGACACAGAGCCGTGGTTCGGCCCCAGCTCTCTCCCCATTGGCTGTGACTGACAGCAGTGAACCAATGGCTGCCACTGCTGTCTCAGACAATAATGAGAGGGAGTCCCGGGACAACTGAGGCTCTCGTGCACATCATTGGCTCAAGATGGGGTCAATTGAGTTGGGGGGGGTGGAATGTGTCTGTAGGGGGAGTAGCACACAGAAGGTTTTCTACCTTCATGCACAGAATGCATGAAGGTAAAAACCTTCAGCCATTTTCTTCAAATTTTCGAATGGCTGATCAACTTCAATAAGTCTGCCCTCCAGCCTCCCAATCAACTAGAGTATTTAGAGCGGATCTTGGACCAGACTCAAGCCAACATTTTCCTTCCCTAGGAAACGACTGCTTCTTTGTGGTCCAAATGGGTGACTCTCTGACATCCCTTGAGTTTTCTAGAAGGGGGCCCCCTTTTTTCAGTTTAACAGTTTCATGATGTGGGTCAGACAGACACTTTTTCTGGATCACCTACTACTGCTATCCAGCCAGGTGGAAATCTCCCTTCCATGGTGGATCTCCAACTCAGCCCTAGAACTATTCCCCCTGCCTGGAAGTTGGTAATGCTAGACACAAGCTATGGGACGGACACACCTATAATGGACCCACCTCCAAAACTGTTACCCAATCAGGGTGCAGTCAGACAAGGCCATGACCGTCACCTACATACACCAACAAGGGGGTTCAGAAGTCGGGCAATGCTGAAAGAAGCAGCCTGGATTCTCTCCTGGGCAGTAAACCACATTTAAACTCCCTCTGCTAGCTACATAGCAGGAGTGGAAAATTGTCAAGCAGCTGCCAGCCAATGCCTTCCACCCTGAGATATTGCCGCTCTGTCAGAAATGGGGAACACCAGATGTGGACATCATGACCTCCGGATTTAATGAGAAACTGCACAGGTTTGTGGCCAGATCCCGGTATCAACCCCCCCCCCCGCCTTTACGGCGGACTCCTTGGCCCCTGTCCCGACTGATGTATGCGTTCCCTACATTGAGGATTCTCCCCCGACTGCCCTGCAAAATAAAGGATGAACAAATGCCAATTTGGAGCGAAGAGGATCATTGGCATCAGGAGAACTTGCCATACAAACTTCTAGCAGAGGAACCTTGGCCTCTACCAAAAAAAGGATTTTTAATAAACAGCTTACCTGTAAAATCCTTTTCTTGAAGTACATCACGGGACACAGAGCGCATAGCCATTACACTTGGGTTATATGGGTACCTTCAGGTGTGGACACTGGTGTAATCAATTTCACAGGAAGTTTCCTCCCTATATAACCCCCTCCCACTGGGAGTGCTTCAGTTTTGTAGCAAGCAATTCTCCCGAGGTTACACAATGTTCCCCAGAAGAGGGGTGGGAGCTCTGTGTCCCGTGATGTACTTCAAGAAAAGGATTTTACAGGTAAGCTGTTTATTAAAAATCCTTTTTTCTTTATCGTACATCACGGGACACAGAGCGCATAGCCATTACACTTGGGATGTCCCAAAGCAATGCTCTATGAAGGGAGGGAGACCGTAAGGCCAAGAATAGCCAAATAAAACATTGTCAGGAGAAAACATGGCTCCATCAACAGAAACACAAGGGGGCGTGAACCGGGCCCGAGGATTCTATACTGCTGCCCGTAGGACCGCCTGCCCAAAAGCTGCGTCCGTACCCTTTGCAACGTCCCACTTATAAAATTTAGTAAACGTATGTACGGAAGACCAGGTTGCCGCCTTGAAAACCTGTGCCATAGAAATCTGATGGTGTGCCGCCCAGGAGGCACTCATGGCCCTCGTAGAATGGGCTTTAACTGATAAGGGAGGTGGAACGCGCTTCAGGCCATAGGCCTGAAAAATCAGCTGCTTAATCCACCTAGCCAAGGAAGACTTGGCAGCCGGCTGACCCTTCTTGGGGCCATCCGGAAGAACAAAAAGCACATCTGTTTTCCGAATCTTCTCTGTAGCCTTGAGATAGACCCTCATGGCTCGAACCACGTCCAAAGTATGAAGCCGTCTTTCCTCTCTGGACTGGGGAGTAGGAAAGAAGGAAGGTAGGACTAGGTCCTGATTCAAGTGAAAACTGGATATGACCTTAGGAAGGAAAGAAGGTTGAGGCCGCAGAACAACTCTGTCCTTATGCAGAATAAGGTATGGCTCCCTGCATGATAAGGCTGCCAGCTCGGAAACCCTTCTGGCTGAAGCCATAGCCACCAGGAAAACCAACTTTCGGGTTAGTAGCACAAGAGGGATTTCTGTCAGAGGTTCAAACGGCTGCCTTTGTAAAGCTGATAAGACCAGATTTAAATTCCAGGGGCAGAGGGGAGCTCTAATAGGGGGATTCACATGCAAGACCCCCTGCAAGAAGGTTTTCATAAGCGAATGGGTGGCCAAGGGTCTTTGAAACCATATTGATAAAGCCGACACCTGCCCCTTTAGAGTACTAAGAGCCAACCCTTTGTCAACGCCAACCTGGAGGAATCGCAAGATCCTGTCAATAAAAAAACTTTCGAGGATGCCATTTTTGAGACTCGCACCACTCCACATAGGTTCTCCAGACTCTGTAATAAATATTTCTGGAGACCGGTTTCCTAGCCTGAATCAACGTAGCTATAACCTGATCCGAGAGGCCTCTGCCCTTAAGGATTAGGGATTCAGCCGCCAAGCCGTCAAATTTAGCTGCTGTGAAGCAGGATGGCAGATTGGGCCTTGAGACAGCAGATCTGGGCGCAGGATCACAGACTGACATCTTCACGATGAGTGCGTACCAAGCCCTCCTGGGCCAGGCTGGAGCCACCAGGATCACAGGCCTGCGCTCCACCCGGATTCTCCGTAGAAGGCGGGGAATCATCTGCAGTGGAGGGAACGCATACAGAAGAGAAAACTGGTGCCAAGGGCAAACCAAGGCATCGGTCCCGTAGGCCGAGGGATCCCTGGCTCGGGATATGAATTTGTCCAACTTTTTGTTGGATCTCGTTGCCATAATGTCCACGTCTGGGACTCCGAATCTTTGGCAAATCTCTTGGAATACCTGGGGGTGAAGCGACCATTCCCCCGGGAGCAACTGTTGACGACTCAAAAAATCTGCTTGAGAATTGTCTATCCCTGGGATGAACACCGCCGAGATGCAGGGTACATGGGCTTCGGCCCATGAGAAAATCAGGTTTACTTCTCTTTGGGCTGCTGGGCTCTTCGTGCCCCCCTGGTGGTTTATGTATGCCACCGCAGTGGCGTTGTCGGACTGTATCCTTACTGGCAGACCCTGAAGGGGGAGAGTCCAGGCGATCAGGGCCAGTCGAGCAGCTCTGATCTCCAAGATATTGATGGGAAGCAGTTTCTCTGCCCCCGACCACAGCCCTTGCTGGGTCTGCTCTTCTAGAACTGCCCCCCAACCTAACAGGCTGGCATCCGTGGATACTATCTTCCACGAGATGGGGCAAAAGGATTTCCCTTTTGACAAATTTTGAGAGATCAGCCACCAAGACAGGCTGCGCCGGACCTTCGGGGAGAGCACTAACGGACGATCTAACGCCTGAATGGACTTGTTCCAAGCAGAGAGAATGGCTGCCTGAAGATATCTGGTATGGATCTGGGCGTAGGGCACAGCCTCGAAGGCGGCCACCATCTTCCCCAGCAGTCGCATACATAGGCGAATAGTCGGCCTCTTCCTGCCTAAGATCATTTGAACTGCTTGGGCTATTGATCTGATCTTTGCTCGAGGTAAAATTATCCTCTGGCAGTCTGTATCTAGCCGAAGGCCTAGATATTCCAACTGCCTTGTGGGTTTCAATACCGATTTTTCTAGATTTACAATCCATCCGAATTCCTCTAGATGCTGAACTGTGCGACCTACTGCCTGATTGAGGTTGGAGGCTGAGCTGTCTATAACCAGAAGATCGTCCAAATATGCCAAGACTAAAATGCCTTCTGTCCTTAGGACGGCTAGCACCGGGGCTAACACCTTTGTGAATACCCGCGGAGCTGTTGCCAACCCGAAAGGGAGGGCTACGAACTGGTAATGGCGGTGATGTATCATAAACCGAAGAAACCTGTGATGTGCCGGGTAGATCGGCACGTGCAGATACGCATCTTTTATGTCTATAGATGCTAGAAAGTCGTCTTGATGTAGGCTGGCTGCCACCGAACGTATGGACTCCATACGAAAGGTCTGAATGTTTAGAAAGCGATTTAGGCGTTTGAGGTCCAAGATAGGCCTGACGTCGCCATTGGGCTTTGGTATTATGAAAAGGTTGGAGTAGAATCCCAGACCCCATTCCTGGGTTGGTACTTCTACGATTACTCCTTGGAGTAAGAGACGATCCAATGCTTTTGCAAGAGAGGCCCTCTTTAATGGGTCGCTTGGAAGACTTGACCCCTGAAAATGAGGAGGGGGGACCTCCCGAAACTCTAGCTTGTAGCCCGTGGTTACCACGGATCTTACCCAAGAGTCGGGAATTCTGGCCTTCCACACTTCGGAGAAGAACCAAAGCCTTCCCCCCACCCAAGAGAGTGGGGGCGCCCCTTCATGAATCTGACTTAAGGACTGGTTTAACCGGCTTGCGAGACCATGGCCTCTTGCCTGTCGTGGCTTGTCCTTGTGGGCGGCTATTAAATGCCGAACGCCCGGGAGGCCGTCGATACTGACGGGAAGTTGAAGGGGCCGAGCCTGTGAAGGCCTGTCGCTTAAATGCGGGCCCACGTGATCTTTTCTTGATGGGCAAGAAAGAACTTTTACCACCTGATATGGTCTGGATATATTTATCTAGGTCTTCACCGAATAGTCTCCCACCATGAAAGGGAAATCCTGCTAAAAGCTTTTTGCAGGGTGCCTCTGCTGACCAGTTTTTTAGCCACAAAAGGCGACGCATATGAACCAACAGCAGAGATAAACGGGACGCCTGTTGAACGGGGTCCTTAATAGCATCTACTGCAAAGCAGAGAGCTCTTGGGAGGTCAGCCAATTCACGAGCTTGCTGAGCCGGTATGTCCTTTAATATCTGTTTAGTCTGATCCTTTAAAGCCTGACAAACGCCAATGGCTGCCACTGCTGGCTGAACCACGGCACCTACTGTGGTAAAAGAAGCCTTCAGTAGGGTCTCCAATTTTTTGTCGACTGGATCTTTAAACACCTGGACATTTTCCACCGGACAGGTCAGGGATTTATTTACGCAGGAAATGGCTGCGTCCACGGTAGGGAGTGCCCATTTCCTTGCAAATTCTTCTTCCATAGGATAGAGAATGGTAAACCTTTTAGGAGGGATAAAAATCCTATCAGGTCGAGCCCAATCCTGAAAAATCACGCTCTCCAGAAGGGGGTGAACCGGGAAAGATGCACCACTCAATGGTGCCTTCAAGGAACCTAAAGAGGATACCGCGGGGGCCACTGACACTGGAAGTTTAAAAGCAGTGCGAACCATATCCGTCAGAGACTGGATCCACAGACTCTCTGCTTGAGAAGCCGAAAAAATTTCATCTATAGTGGAATCTTCAATGTCTGACCCGTCAGGACTCAGGTCCGCTTGATCCCCCTGTGGGTCCAATTCCTCCGAAGAGAGGACCTCTGCATCTGAACACACCGTTTTAGGTGACGGGGATCTAGCCCGTTTGCCACCCGGCAAAGAGCGGGCAATTAAAGCAGTTAACCTTTTCTCTAGCCCACCCAGGGTGGATTCTAGCATTTCTTCCGTAACATAAACGGGAATGGGTTGATTGGGGGCCGCCTCTGCCCCTAGCACCCTCAATGGCTCCTGCACGATGCTGTTCGGTGGTCTATCTGGTGAGGGTGGGACCACTGGAACCTGGCCCAAATCCTCTGACCCCGTTGGAGACCCCTTTACTTTTTTGGCACCTTTTGCAGCCTTAGCTGGTCTTGATCCCTTGGGAGCCATTGCACAACCTTGAGACACCCCTACAGCCAACACCCAACTGTTGTAGCTAGAAGTGAAACATTAATAAGGACAGGCTATGGTAAAATCTTTTGAAATTTTCATACGCCTGAGAAGGCGGCAATACAGAGGAAAGTCCTGTGAGTATTGCCACACCAATGCCAGTTAGCTGGAGTCCAAGGTTGCCCGACTCAGATACTGCCAGATCTAAGGCTGAGTCCCTTTAAGCAAAAAAAATATATATATATTTTTATTTTTTTTCTGGTCAGTGTGGACTTTTAAGTCCAGACCTGAAGATCCAAAAACCACCACTGGGTGTCACTGTTAGCCAGAACTGGCTCAGCTGCGCGCTCTATGTCCTCCCTCTCCACTGCTCTCAGGAGGGAATGACCAGCCAGGAAATGCTTTCTTTGCTTTATCCGAGACTGACGCTGCTGGCCCGCCCCCCCCCCACGCCCGCTGACGTTGTAAAAGGCGGCGCGCGCGCCCCCGCCCCCCCCACGCTGAAACCAACATGGAGAAAGCAGAGAGCAGAGGAGAAGCCCGGACCAGCGCTAGAAACACAGACACCTGGTAAGCCACTAATCTTTGTAGTGCACACATAGAGGAAGCTGTCTCCCTAGGCTTCCTAGGAAACAGGAGTTTTGTCAGCACTTCCTCTCCATACACGTGGGGCTGCAGTATCATGCTAACAGGCAAATCTGGGGGGAGTAGCAAAAATACATATCTTTTAAAAGCATATATATATCTACATGTTATCTGGGTAAACATAGTACATCCCATCCTGCCTCAACAGACATAGTGGAGATAGTGGCTGATGCACAAGCATACCATTAGCCAACCCAGAACCCCCAGGGGGATACCTACTGTCGAACCAAGTCCCGCAGGTTCCCTCTTACCTGCTCCACGCCGCAGGGTATTGCAAAATGCAAGAGGCCCAGCCTTCCCCCATCTCCGTGGGTATTGTCTTGGACCTTCAGGGACCGGGGTCCTGTGTTAAGGAACCCACACCCCTGGACCTATATAGCATCCTGGCATCAGTAGCGTTTAGTTCTTGGAAGAGACTAAGGCACTGGGAGCCCAGAATCCAGCCCTCCAAGGAGAGGCATTATAGGCAAAACCCCACTTCCGCAGGGCCCGGGTACCGTACACCTTGGCTTTGAAGCACTTCGGACGGATCCGGCTAGCTATCCTGGGTCCCGAGACCTCCGAGGGACAGCTAGACGTGACCAACACCCAAGACACTGGCGAAAAAACTGAAGCACTCCCAGTGGGAGGGGGTTATATAGGGAGGAAACTTCCTGTGAAATTGATTACACCAGTGTCCACACCTGAAGGTACCCATATAACCCAAGTGTAATGGCTATGCGCTCTGTGTCCCGTGATGTACGATAAAGAAAAGGCCAGACCTCCTGTCACAGGGGCCTCTGGTTCACCCTGCTTTTCAGTTGCTGGCTTAATTGGCATAAGTATCAAAACCCAATTTTTTTTTTTTTAAAACGGCATTGCTGACACGGTAATTTCCACCTTTCTTAAGGTAAGAAAATTAGGGCTGTTAATGATCAAAATGTTTGTGTTCGATTAATCGTTTTTTATTTTAATCGATTAATCGACTAATTACGATTAATTATAATGCACATACAGATCCAACTACTTTTAGCTGATCTCCTTGCAGGCTGATTTCCAGTGCAGCTGCCAACATCAGGATACAAAAAACACACAAAGGCAGCGCTCGATGGGAATAGCATTAAAACTTTTATAATCTTCAAGTAGGTAACAAAATAAATATTGCACTGGAGATAAAATCGATGTAGCTACATAAAAAAAAAGTAAAAATGGTGCGAGTAATAACAAACGGTACCAAAAGCAGTCTTAAAAACATGTAGCTAAGTATGATACTGGTATAAAAATGTGTACAATGATACCACTGCTGAATCCAGATGAGGAGGGGTTAACATCAGTCCCTCGGCATGTAGCTGTCCCATGAAGGGAAGTGATAGAGGAAAGTGATAGAGGAAAGTGATAGAGGAAAGTGATAGAGGGAAGTGATAGAGGGAAGTGTAACAGCCCTTGTGTGTGGCAGATAGTAAGGTCCCACCGGCATGCAGATAAGAAGGCACAGCTAAGGAGCCCTTCAGATGGACACGGCAAGACCCGCCGGTGTCCGTGATGTTGCTGGATCTCCGAAGGAACTCCCTGAAGGCCCAGAAGCCGGCAGAGAGGTGAGTACCAATCAAAATAATTGTAATCGATCAAAAATATTTTGATCGATCAAAAAAATTAAAGATTAATCGATTAATTAAAAGTTAATTTGCACAGCCCTAAAGAAAATCTAAACTCTTGTAAGATCTACATCGTCCCTGGAAGGCCTAGTTTGGCTTGTGTGAGAGCAAGCGCCGCAACACCAAGAATAATCCTATTCTTCACATTCTGGTCTGGACCAGCATCTGGCTATTAGCACTCTAATGTGTCAGGTTTCTGCCTTGTTCACTCATTTATACAAGAAGTTGCTCATGTGACTCCCCACCCCAACATCAAGCAGCCATTTCACTGGTTTGCAAGGCAGCCATCTGGTCTTCTGTCCATATTTTCTAAAAGTTTATCTGTGTAGATCTTCAGGGCTCTGCCAATGCAAGCTTCAGTTGCAAGCAATCGTGAGTGTTTCAGGTCCATTACTTTTGGTTTTTGTTGGACTGTTTGCCATGTTGCTGCCCACCCCTTATTTTTCAGTCGAGATGTCCCATGGTCTATGACTTCTTGTCATGTACGATTAACCACTTCCCGACCGCCGCATGTAGATATACGTCAGCAGAAGGGCACGTTAAGGCAGATGCACGTATATATACGTGCCTGCATTTGCGCGGGTCGGGGGTCCATTTGGGACCCCCCCCCGCTACATGCGGCGGTCGGAAACCCGTGGGGAGCGATCAGGGACGAGGGCGTATGTGAACAAAGCTTCCCTGTGCTTCACTGTGGAGGCTGCATCGATCGAGTGATCCCTTTTATAGGGAGACTCGATCGATGACGTCAGACCTACAGCCACCCCCCTACAGTTGTAAACACAAATTAGGTGAACCCTAAATCCTACAGCGCCCCCTGTGGTTAACTCCCAAACTGCAACTGTCATTTTCACAATAAACAATGCAATTTAAATGCATTTTTTGCTGTAAAAATGACAATGGTCCCAAAAATGTGTGAAAATTGTCCGATGTGTCCGCCATAATGTCGCAGTCATGAAAAAAATCACTGATTGGCGCCATTAGTAGTAAAAAAAAAAAAAAAAATGCAATAAAACTATCCCCTATTTTGTAAACGCTATAAATTTGGCGCAAACCAATCGATAAACGCTTATTGCGATTTTTTTTACCAAAAATAGGTAGAAGAATACGCATCGGCCTAAACTGAGGAAAAAAAAATGTTATGTTTTTGGGGGATATTTATTATAGCAAAAAGTAAAAAATATTGCATGTTTTTCAAAATTGTCACTCTATTTTTGTTTATAGCGCAACAAATAAAAACCGCAGAGGTGATCAAATACCACCAAAAGAAAGCTCTATTTGTGGAGAAAAAAGGATGCCAATTTGGTTTGGGAGCCACGTCGCACGACCGCGCAATTGTCTATTAAAGCGACGCAGTGCCGAATTGTAAAAACGCCTTTGGGCATTTAGCAGCATATTAGTCCGGGGCTTAAGTGGTTAAGATCATAGGAATTTGGACTTATTAGTAAATCTTGGAGCACAAGACACACAAGTAATCTCCCCTCTGTCTCTCCCTATTGCTGGCTATAAAACTGTCCCACAGACTTGTTAGGGTTATAAGACGGTGCATAGTAAAGCCTGTACCAGTGTCCGAGAACCTTAAAGTGGTCATAAAGCATCAAAGTTTCTCACCTTAATGCATTCTAGGTGTGAAGGTGAAAAAACTTCTGTGCTGCAGCTTCCCCCACACAACACCCCTTTTTTTTCTTATCTGAACCTAATCTAATCCAGTGATGTGCACTAGTGCAGCAGCTCCAGTCACCGTGTCTCTGTCTCCTCATTAAAGAGGTCGATAGCAGCAGAAGTGATTGGCTCCCACTGCTGTCAATCAAATCCAGTGGGGGCATGGCCAAGTCCCACTGGCTGTGTTAATCGACGCAGCAGCGAGACTTGGGATCAAGCCCGCACAGGCGCCCCCAAGGAAAGTGGCTTTCCGTGGAGGCACCCAATGAGGAGGATGGACCTGGAGCACCAGTGGGGCACTCCAGAAGAAGAGGTTTTTATAAAAATAACAAACAATTGTTTACAACCCTTTTAAAGGTAACAGCAAATAAACCTATGGTCTGTGACTTCCTGTTCTGTATTGTACTCCAAGAGGGGATTTTTTTTTCTTTGCTGTAGTAACAATTTATAAAAAAAAAAATGAATGGTGGGACGTGATCGAGAGGGGGAAAGAGGGAGGGTTTGGAGGTCCATTTGGGCAATTCCTGGAAATCCAATTAAATTTATTGTAAGCATTTGTTAAAGGAGTTGTAAATTCTAAGTGTCCTTACACACATTCATGTCCCTTTTCATGGACATTTCCCTGCTTGCTCAGTGGTAATCGATCCATTGAACCCCGCTGAGCCAGTGGATGACAGGTCCATCTCTGCTCACTGTGCAGACAGACCTATCAGAGCCCTGCTCTCCTCTATGAAAATGGTTCCACTTGTCTGTTTTCATCCGATCAATGGATAGAAAACAGTGTTTCCATCCATCTGGATTCAGTGGAGCGGATTGGATGTCAGTTAACATCTGTCGCTCCATAGAGGTACATGGAGCGTCCATTCAGGTCCGCCTGAAAATCTGACAGTGCACGTCTACAGATCTTTGCTCCCCTCACTTCTGAGTCTCGCTGGCCATTGGCCCCCAGTGCGGTCAATCAAAGTAAGCGGCTAGGAAGCAGGAGGAGCCGAGTCCCGCTGTCTGTGTGAATGGACGCATGCATGAGTGCCCAGCCCCCGATAGGAAGCCGCTTCCCATCGGGGCACTGGCCAGAGAGGTGGGACTAGGAGCTCCTGGCCTCCCAAAAAAAGAGGAGGTTCCCACCTGCTCTGTGCGATTCCATTGCACAGAGAAGGCAAGTATAGACATGTTTTTTTATTTACCTTCACAAGCCCTTTAAACATGGCCATGGATTTACATTAGTATAACTAACATTTTATTTAAAAAAGAAAACACTCAAAATGCAACTCCCACTACTCATGACATTAGCAGATATAAATCACAGACCGCCAATAAGACGTTTGTGGTAACTTCGGCTCCAAATGGACAGCAGAGTTGTGCACTCCAAACATCTACCATTGACTCCAATGACCTTTCCATAGATCCGAGTAAAAAAAAAAAAAGTTGTATCTAATATTTGTGGTAACGTCATTGGGTAGGAGGGAAATTTGTAATAAAATTTCCCTGCATCAAAATTGCATCTCAAGTTTAAACACACTAAACAACCAGTTAAAAAACAAACAAACAAACACATTTATTCAAGCTGATTTAACCAAGCACACATTATATACACTGCTAGGTCCACACATTTCTAAACGTGATAGCATGAATACATATATACAAGGTGCTGCTCTCTATGTTCTTGAAGAGCCTATAGTGCCTTCCTTTAAATGCAGACTGTGAAATCCGTCCAACAATGGCTCCACCCATGTAGTTCTCAAGTGCAAAGTACTGCAAGAAAATCCAAGTAAAGGAGGCGTGGCTATTCTCGGTCCTATTTTCACATGTTGGTCCTAGGCACAAAAGTGTAGCTTTTGCTGTTACCACCCAATCAGATTATGACGATTTATTTTTAACAAGCTCTGGTATCTTCCCTCCATGCAGCCCCGGCAAATCCTGCATTATTAGGATTTTATAAGCATTTCCACTGCTTTGCTCCTGGAACCAACTTACTGTCCCTAGCAGAAGTCCGCACCAAGCATGAAATCAAATTACACACATGCCCCGCAATATCCTTTATATATATATATATATATATATATATATATATATATATATATATATATATATATTTTTTCCTTTTTGCACTGGGAAATGCATTTTACAATCTAGGGGCCAGATCCACAAAGCTGCTGCGCTTTCTGAGCCTAACCCATTTACTCTACGCCGCTGTAAGTAATAGCGGCGTAATACTTAGCCTCAAAGAAATGGCGCTGTTAGTTATGGCGGCGTAGAGTAAATGGGCCGGCGTTCTCGGGTGTAATTCAAATGGGTTGTTGGTGGGCGTGTTTTATTAAAATTATCAATGACCCGACGCAAACGACGCTTTTTTTTACACTGCACATGCGCCGGCCGTGGACGTATCCTAGTGCGCATGCGTGAAATCACTTTGCAAATAGTAAATGAAAACGACGTTAAAGTAACCTACGCCCAGGCCCATTCTGGATCGGCATACGCAAACGATGTCCAATACGACATTGTCCCGACGTCCATACTTAACATGGGCTGCGCCTCCATATAGCAGGGGTAGCTTTACGCTGGAGATACGCTTACGCAAACGACGCAAAGGGAATGCGCCGGCCGCTCGTACGTTAGTGAATTTGCGTATCTCGCTCATTCGCATATTTTACACTGGAAATAGACGGAAGCGCCCCTAGCGTCCAGCGTAAATATGCACCTAAGAGACGACGGTGTATTAATGTTACACCAGTCGTTTCTTAGCGTAATTCGGGCGTATCTTATTTTGTGGATACAAAACAAAGATACGCCGGCGGGAAATTGGAATTATGTTGGCGTATCAGTAGATACGCCGGCTTAGTTCTTTGTGGATCTGGCCATAGATGTCCAGGTTCCAACTTATAGCATTATTACTGAAAAGGCAGACCCTTATTTTATGTGCATGGGCAAGGTATATTTTATGATCTATGTGACGGAAGCAATTAATAATCCACAATAAATGTAGGCTAAATTCCTGGTTACCGCGCAGCACTAACTGGTTCCTCCTGCTGACCTCCCCATGACGGTGATGTGAGCTCAGAGGCAAGAACCAGCGAGAGCTGCAAGGCACCCAGGAGCCAAGGAACTGCACAGGACCAGTTACAGTGATCAGAGCAGATTTCAGTGGTCCGAACTTTAACAAACAATAGCGGTTCTCCTAAAACTTTCTCATGACAGGGTCATCTTAAACGGCAGAAAATACAGGTTAAAACACAAAAATTTAACAACCATCGGAACGCGAGCCACACAGCTAGAACCAAAATTGTGACTCCTATAAAGTTACTGTTTTACTTGCCCAGGATTTGTATTCTGTACAGCCAACCTTGTGATTTACATACTTTCAACTCTTGCCAAATCCAGGCAGATAGCAACAAATTTTTTTCAAGTCCAAAGCCACCTCTCAGCTTCAGCTTGTTTACTGGACAATAAAGGGGCATTTGGTGCTTATCCCTCCCCACTAGCAGATCATATAAAGTACTCCACTCTGATCCTGTAGTTTACATTTCACTTTAAAAAATGCAGGACCTGGTATAAAGCCTTTGATAAGGCTGCTTTCACACAGGGCAGTGGAGCCACGGTGGAGGTATAGCAGCGCGATTTTTAACGCTGCTATACCATCGTATTTACCGCGGTATTCGGCCCCTAGCGGTGCGGTTTTAACCCCCGCTAGCGGCCGAAAAAGGGTTAATACCTCTGTAGAGGCGCATTGCGAGCGGTATTACCGCGGTTTCCCATTGATTTCAATGTGAAAAGCGGTATAGGAGCAGTAAACACACCGCTCCTATAACGCTGCAAAGATGCGGCTAGCAGGACTTTTGGAGCAGTCCTGCTAGTGCACCGCTTCAATGTGAAAGCCTTCGGGCTTTCACATTGAAGACTACAGGGCAGTTGTACCGCGTGAAAAACGCTTCAATGTGAAAGGGGCCTAATATAGAATGTGGACAAGAAAAACTAATAAAAAAAAAAAAAACAGTGTCCACTCTACAAACCAATTAAAAAAAAAATATAAGTTCACTTTTTAATGGCCACCAATGTAAGGGACACTTTTACACTGGCCACCAATGTAAGGGACACTTTTACACTGGCCACCAATGTAAAGGGCACTACAAATTTCCATTTCTACATTTCTTTTTTGACCATTAAATCATTTTTATTACTAAAAGTACAGCTGTTGTGTAGTGGAGGGGGGAGCATGATCATATGGTCCACTGCAGGTGTCAATTATGCTAAGCTTCAACACATTATCTATTCTTTTGATGTATAGAAGCTTATGGTACATTAAGCTTGACCAGCAAGTTGTAAACATAATATTTTAGCAGGGGTTCCCTTATGGCCCATAATTTATTTTAATGGTCCTCCATGGAAATGTATATATATATATATATATATATATATATATATATATATATATATATATATATATATATAAAAAAAACTATAAAAGAGAAAGCCAGCATTAGGCTGTAATAGGTTTTGGTAGTCCCAAAGCAAGCATAATCTGCACTTATAAAGCTTACATCTATGCCTTATAAATGCCCTAGAGCAGTGATGGCAAACCTCGGCACCCCAGATGTTTTGGAACTACATTTCCCATGATGCTTATGCATGCTGCAGTGTAGATGATCATCATGGGAAATGTAGTTCCAAAACACCTGGGGTGCCAAGGTTCGCCATCACAGCCTTAGAGAGACATTTATTAGAAAAGCAGCAGTCTGACCATAGTTAGGACAGTTCGCTGCTTTAGAAGTGGGCCTTTAAATTAACACCACTGTCACCTATATCCAATCAGTGGAGGCCTAATCCAATTTAATTAATTAGAAGAGTGTTTTTCTTGGCTGTGCATTGTGGCAGGCTTTGGATCACAAGGCTTGACGAACTGATTAATAAATCCTTTGGCAGACAAAACAGCAATGATATATGTATTTTAAGCGTGTATTCTTTTTCCGATTTCCCCTTTAAAGCTGTACTCTAGGTCTAAAATATTGTCCAAATAAAGGGATATGTGTATTCTTACTCGAGTCTTGGTTTCCTTTTGTGTATTCCTTCCAGATTTGTGCAGTAATCCATTATAAAACAACTTCTGCACTTTGTCTCTGTGGAATCATTTCCTGAAATAAAAGACCAGTCACTGCTGCTGTGCAGGTTGACTGGTCTGGTCTCCGCCCCCTCCTGTAGCTTTCTGCAGACAGCCTATAGTGGGGGGGACCCCAGACTCTACACTCTGTACAATCAATTAGAAGCCCAATAATCATTACTACTTTACAAAAAGTTAACATCTAAATTTAAAAAAGGCATACCCACGTCTCGAGAATTTAAACAATTTGGGGAGATTTCCTTAAACTGGAGAGTGCAAAATACAGAACAGCTCTGCATACAAACCAATTAGCTTCAATTTTTTTTTTTTTGATCAAAGCTTTATTGAACAAGCTGACGTTAGAAGCCGATTGGCTACCGTGCACAGCTGCTCCCGATTTTGCACTCTCTAGTCTTAGTAAATCAAACCCATATGTTAAGTGCAGATTTTAATTTTCAATAGGATTTCCCAAATGCACATATATTTCAAAGCCTTCGTCCTTCTGCTCAGACTTTCAAACTCTGTCCCAATAATCCTACAAAGCTAAAAGAAATTGGCACTGTTACTAGAGAACCCACAAAACCAACTAATCAGCCAGTAACACATCCTATTCCTGGTGATGACCACTTAGTGGCAAGAGAAAAAGGTCACCAGATTTTCTCTTGGGGTTCAGACGATGAGGAATCTCGATTTGACCTAGAAGCCCCAATGTGGAACCATCGTAACAGCTGCCAGAGGAAGACAAAAATATTTTTTAGAACACCTAAAACAAAAGCAGTCATTTACATCATGTGCTGTTCAAAGCCAACGTTGTGCCTCCAGCTTCCTTTCTACTCATCTATACATGGTATTGCTCCCAAACTGAGGGTACCATGCTGCAAGAGGTCACTGCCCGGGGTTTATTTATTTTTTGCATACATAGGACAGGCAGATCAGGACAGGGCGAACGGAATCTGTAAACTTCAGAAAACACAACCAGGACTTGCCCGTCCGGATGTAACCATACACTCTGCTGGATGAGGTCAGTGCAATAAGGCACTATAGGAGTTTGGTTACTGCAGCCACAGCTAAATGTCATGCCATAGGCCAGGCCTTCCATGACCACTCATTTGTCTTTCTTTTTCCCTCGTGTGGTCGTTGACTCTTTGGCAGCAGTCCTAGATTTTTTCTTCTCAGATTTGTCCTTTTCAGAATTTGTGGGTTTACTGCTTGAATCATCTTTTCTCCCCACTTGAATCCCCTTTGCCCGTAAGGCCTTCATCATCTCCTCCTGCTTCATCATTAATAGAATCTCTCGACTCCAGATCAAGATGTTAAAACCTGAAATGAAAAAAAAAAAAACATTGCAGGGTCAGGAACTGGAACGTATTTCTTATGGCACAGGTGTAAAACACAAGGCCCGTGGGTCAAAACCGGCCCTCCAGGCCATTTCATGTGGCCCTAACACCTCTCCTGCAGCTGCAGGAGAGCTCCAGCCCTCCTCTGGTTCTCCTTCAGACCCTACTTTCTGCTTTTAAGCAATGTGTCCAGCTTTTTCCCAGCAGCAGCATAAGAAAAGGGTGGTACACTGATGTAAGGGAGAGTGGGGGACTCAACTTCTGATGGTGGGGTGGCTCTTGACATCTAATGTAAGGGGAGGGGATGCGCTGGATGTCTAACCTTACAGATACAACCGGCCCTTTTGAGAACAATCATAATGCTGATGAAATTGAGTTTGACACCCCTGTCTTATGGCAATGCTTTACAGCAGTGATCTCCAAACTGCGGCCCTTTGCTTGCCTTTATCATCCCACAGACACCAATGACAAGGCACCATTCCTCCCACTGATGCCAACAATGGGGGCACCATTCCTCCCACTGATGCCAACAATGGGGGCACCATTCCTCCCACTGATGCCAACTATGGGGGCACCATTCCTCCCACTGATGCCAACTATGGGGGCACCATTCCTCCCACTGATGCCAACTATGGGGGCACTATTCCTCCTATTGACCTCAGAGCATTTTCTACTCACACTGGCCACAGTCCGGCCCCCTCAAAGTCTGAAAGACAGTAAACTGACCCTTTGTTTGGAAGGCTTGAAGACCCCTTTATGTAGATTTACTCAGGTCCTGCCTTGAACAAGCTGGTAATTTAAAATGTATATAAAAGGCAATGTTTTTTTTGTGGGGGCACCATTCCTCCCACTGATGCCAACAATGGGGGCACCATTCCTCCCACTGATGCCAACAATGGGGGCACTATTCCTCCCACTGATGCCAACAATGGGGGCACTATTCCTCCCACTGATGCCAACTATGGGGGCACTATTCCTCCTATTGACGTCAGAGCATTTTCTACTCACACTGGCCACAGTCCGGCCCCTCAAAGTCTGAAGGACAGTAAACTGACCCTTTGTTTGGAAGGCTTGAAGACCCCTTTATGTAGATTTACTCAGGTCCTGCCTTGAACAAGCTGGTAATTTAAAATGTATATAAAAGGCAATGTTTTTTTTGTGGGGGCACCATTCCTCCCACTGATGCCAACAATGGGGGCACCATTCCTCCCACTGATGCCAACAATGGGGGCACTATTCCTCCCACTGATGCCAACAATGGGGGCACTATTCCTCCCACTGATGCCAACTATGGGGGCACTATTCCTCCTATTGACGTCAGAGCATTTTCTACTCACACTGGCCACAGTCCGGCCCCTCAAAGTCTGAAGGACAGTAAACTGACCCTTTGTTTGGAAGGCTTGAAGACCCCTTTATGTAGATTTACTTAGGTCCTGCCTTGAACAAGCTGGTAATTTAAAATGTATATGAAAGGCAATGTTTTTTTTTGTTTCAAAGAGAGCAGGGAAAGGTTAAACCCTTTGTCCAGGAGGCTCTTTACCGAGATCGGAGATGCAGGGTGTCAGACTGAGACCCCGCATCACTGATCGCCGCGCGCCGGCATTTTATCCTGCTGGATGTCAATAGACGTCCAGTCAGGATTTCAGAACCACTTTCCGGACGTCAATTGACTATTGACCGGGCAGGAAGTGGTTAATAACTAAAATCATAAAGGTGATGGTATAAAACAATCTCATGATCCAGTATGACTCCATATGCTTTCCCCCTCAGTGAACACAGGCGTCCTACCAGTAATAGACCTCTAAATGATGAGAGATCATATGGACATGTGTAATAAATGATCATTGCTTTCCAAAATACACTAAAGTTATTTTTAGGGCACAGAAACACAATAAATTACTTAATTTGTTGATAAAAAATGAAAGACAAGGTTTTATATAGATACCCAACATGTCAAACCTTAAACTTGCAAGTGAAATAGCAAACTTTAAGGCGAACCGACCGACCGTTTCAGCAGACAAATCCAATTGTGTGTACGGGCGAGCAGACAGGTTTTTCCAGCAGACAAGTTTTAAAGCATGCTTTAAAACTTGTCTGCTGGAAACCTGTCCTTCCGACATGTCCGCTGGTTAGTACACTAACCAGCAGACATATCTGTCCGCACATGCGTTGAATGGATTCGACGCATGCGTGGAAGTATTTTACTTCCTGGTTCGGTGACGTGGCGGCATCAACGTCACTGCGCTGTCTGCCGGCGGGGATTTTGGTTTGATCGTGTGTACACGATCAAACCAACATATCCCAGCAGACAAATCCGATCGAAACAGTCTGTCAGACCGATTTGATCGGATTTGTTTAGTCGTGTGTACGCGGCCTTATACCCTATATTCTCAATAGGTCTAAAAGTCTCTATAGGCAAGGGGTGTCCAAACTTTTTTCAAAGAGGCCCACATTTGATGAAGTGAAC
This sequence comes from Rana kukunoris, assembly GCA_029574335.1. Taxonomy (NCBI): domain Eukaryota; kingdom Metazoa; phylum Chordata; class Amphibia; order Anura; family Ranidae; genus Rana; species Rana kukunoris. The sequence goes on along the minus strand of CM056059.1, from coordinate 178,910,495 downwards.
ATGCTCGAGGGCCGACCATTTTGCCTGACATTATTTGAACCATTAAAATTCGGTCTAAGTGTGTTCGTCCGAGCAACGAATACACTGCCCAACAAGAATCCTCTTGCCTTTGTGGCTGTGTGTGGTGAAGATATGAGCTTGGGCATGTTATTTGGATATACTGTATATATCTCTTCTGTGGCCCCCAACAAATCCCAGGACTAAGGATGAGCTTGGGCGTGTTATTTGGATATACCGTATTTATCAGCGTATAACACGCACAGGCTTACCATTGCCATGAATGCAGCCTTACTATTGCAATCAATGCAGCCTCACATGTGCCCTGAATGCAGCCTTACCATTGCCATCAGTACAGCCTGATCGATGCCCATCTGCACTCTCGGAGGGGACATGGAGGGGGAGAGACAACTGCCATCAGACTACCAAAAGGAGAATTTCTTGTTTACTCGTTGGCCATTTTAATACAAAGACCCGCCTCCTATGATAAACAGAACAGTCATACCAGGAAACGTTATTACAGACACCACTGAGTAAACAGGAGAGTCTCTTTATGTAATCTGACGGTGCTTGTCCTGTCCCCTCCGAGGCAGCGCCGATAAATACGGTATATATCTTTTGTGGCCCCCAGGGCGAGTATGGGACGATGTTCTCCAGTCCGCAGACGAAGGAGAATCTTGTCTTCTAGTTCTGTTGGACCTAAGTGCAGCTTTCGACACTGTAGACCACAAACTGTTACTGACTCGGCTTGCTGAAGTAGCCAGAGTCGCAGAAGGCGATTTATCTTGGTTCTCCTCTTTTCTGGAAAACCGATCGCAAACAGTAAAGTTAGGACCTTTTACGTCAGAAAAACGCACAGTAACATGCGGAGTCCCTCAAGGATCGCCTCTGTCACCAGTGCTGTTTAACATCTATCTTCGTCCTCTTTTTGAGATTATCAGCAGCCAAAAACTGCTCTACCACTCATATGCAGATGATACGCAACTGTATTTCCGCATCTGCAACAGACAGGATCACCACCTCAATCTAGAGACATGCCTCTCTTTGATAGAGGACTGGATGACAAAGAGTTATCTTAAACTCAATGGAGCGAAAACAGAACTTCTTCTGTTTCACGCCAAGCGTAGGAATCAACCTTCAACAGTATGGACCCCCCCGCCTATTCTGGGCAAGCTCATCACCCCTAGCGCCAAAGTCAAAAGCCTAGGGGTCATTTTTGACTCCTTTATGACAATGAACGCACAAATAGGGTCAGTAGTCAGCGGATCTCACCATCTACTGCGCCTACTACGCAGACTCACTCTGTTCATCCCTAAAGAAGATTTAGCGGTCGTGGTGGGAGCAATTGTAAACTCCAGGCTGGATTATGCAAATGCTCTTTACCTCGGCCTCCCCAAGTACCAAATCGCTCGTCTGCAAGTCGTTCAGAATACGGCCGCCAGACTTGTGACTGGGAAAAAACCCTGGGAATCCATTTCACTGAGAGCCCTTCATTGGCTGCCAGTCAAAGACAGAATTACTTTTAAAGCTCTCTGTCTTACGCATAGATGTGTCCATGGGAATGCCCCCCTTTACTTATGCGAATTAATAAAAGCGCATAATCCCAATCGCGTTTTGCGATCCACAAATCAGAACCTACTCCAGGTTCCGAAAGCCAACTTCAAGTCCAAAGGAGAAAGAAGATTTGCGATCCAGGGTCCCAGACTATGGAACGCTTTACCAACCAGCATTCGGTTGGAGGAGAACCACCTAGCATTTAGGAAAAAGGTCAAGACTTTTCTCTTTTGATATCAAAGGAGACAGGAACAACAAGTGCCCAGAGGCGATTCAGTTCGCATGTGCCGCGCTATATAAGTTTTCATTCATTCATTCATTCAGGGCACATGTGAGGCTGCAATGGCTATATATATCCAAATCCCCAGGGGGCCATATTAAATCACCAGGGGGGCTACGATTAGCCCCCGGCCGGACTTTGGACATGCCCGCTATAGGCCATCAGTTTAGCGGTACGGAGGAAGTCTGGTGCTAGAAACATTGCCCTCACTCCGGCGTGCACGGCAATATGTAACAGGCAACGTGCAGAGCATGCGTGTATAATATGTTTATTGTTTTAATTTAAAGATTTGTCTTTAAAACCACTTTAGCATTAAGAACAAAGTGATATGTGTGATCTTGGCGAAAACATTTTTTGCTACAACAAATTTGACACAAACTAAAAGAATAAGCTTACCCATTCCTGATGCCAACAAATCTCCCATTGGGTTGAATTTATTGAGCTACAAGTAAAATAGAAAGAATGTAAAGCGGTTAGACATAACCTGTGCATTGTATTACACAAAAATATATGTTACAGGAACCAATCTATCCAATTTGTTATATCCCAGTCGTTTATGACTATGACTTTTAAAAAAATTTTTTTTTTATAATTGACAATTTTTATTAAGGTATAAAAGATACAATACAAAAATACACAACACAGAAATAAAAGGAGATAGTGGGATGAAACAAACACAGAGGAGGAGAGAGGTGGGAAATAAGAAAGCATCATTAGGCATCTGTAGGTAGCGTATGTGCATCCTGCAATTATCCAACAGAAGGCTTAGCTGGTTGACCGACCAAGGTTGAGGCTCGGCTCTAAGAGTGTGTGTGCCCAGCACAGTGGTAGTACATATAGGCCTGTCTGCAGGTCTCCATTTCTGACTCTTCAGGAAGGTTAATCCCACCCACCATGTAAAGCTAATGCTAGCAGAAAAAACAAAAGTGCACCTTTTCATGTAAAAGTAATATGTACCTTATATACTCAAGTATGAGTCGACCAGAATATAAGCCAAGGCACCTAATTTTACCACAAAAAAAAAGAGAAAACGTATTGAGTCGAGTATAAGCCTAGGGTGTCCATCTGCATGCCTCACTGTGCCCATGCCTCACTGTGCCCATAACTAGACTGACGTTTAACATGGGAGTCTATGGCAGTGGTGCCCTGTCTTTGAAAGAGAAAAAAAAAAAAAAAAAAAAAAAAAAATCGGTGCTCCCCAACCGTAGGTCCCCCAGACAGCAACTGTAGAAGATAAATTGGGCTACATGTGTGCCAAGTTCCAGGTCCAGGGGACCTACGACTGACACCGGGTCCCCAAAGTCACCAGAGAATTGACCGTTTAACATGGAAGTCTATGGAAGGGGTGCCCGGCTCGGTTTTGGAAAAAAAAAAAAAAATCTGTGCTCCCCAAGCCGGCCACTGTGAAGCCGCAAGCTGCCACAGGCAGGTGCCCACATTTAAGATGCCGCTGCCAAGGACTGAAGACCAGTGAAAATAAAACTGGAGTGTCCGTTTACTGAAAGTCAGCTGCTGACTTTAAAAGAGAAGCTCCAGTCAGATTTCAGAAACGTAAAAGTACATTGTCCACTCTAAAACCACAGGTACACTTTAAACCTTAAAGGCAGCACCATATGAATCAAGGATGAGGATAATGGTAAACAGAATATATCTTACAGAGACGATCCCGGAGGCATAAGGGTCATAAAGCTGGCAGACTATATTGCCAGTCTGCCCATCAAACACATCCACTGTGCGTAACTCATCTGCAGTGTACCCCGGGAACTGGGGATCTGGATATCGTCCGGCTACAATCAGGTCATAACGGGGATGCCACGAGGCCTGAAGTTAGAAGAAAAAAAAAACATATTAAACATATAAAACTTCAGGAGAGCTTTATAATCTATTGCAGACTGTGTAGTGTCTCTGGAAAGCCCCCCCCAATAATACAAATCTGTTAAACTGCTTAAAGAAAATTATAAGCAAAATAAAAATTTGCATTTTACAGACATAGCATTTTAGATGAAGCAGGGAATGGTTAAAACTCATCAGGTTTTTTTTTTTTTTTATGTCTCTGCCCCGGGTTTCACACGCGGGGGATGTGGGGGAACTGTGTTGGGCGGATATACCAGCGCAATCCCACCGCCTGTCAGAGTTACCGTACTGTGGTTTACTTCTCTGATGTGCTGAAAAAAATAAAAATAAAGTACTGCAAGCATCTTTTTTTTTTAACTTTATGAAATGCCTGTGTGACATTTCAATAAAGTTTGTTAAAATAAATAATATAACTAATGCACAGTGTGGTGATCCCGCCCATGACAACGCAGCAACTGTTGTTCCTGCTCTCAATGCAACGCATTTTACCTCATTTTCAGTCTCAATAAAAAGTAGTCATCAGAATATATAAGAAGCTGGGACAGAATGCAATAAAGACCAGAAAGGGTCTGTAACCCAACCTATTCATAACCTGAAAAAAAAAAAAACTGTCTTTCAATACACACTAAAGCCCAAATCTAAAGCCCAGGCCCCCCCCCCCCCCCCATTGTTTTCTCCTGCAGTATTTACATATTTTACACTTTTTCCGTGTACACATGACTGTTTTTCACTTCATGGAAAAAAAACTAAGGTTTTCTCGACGCGATTCCTCTCAAGCCTGCCCTGCATACACACGATCGTGATAAAAAATGCTCTAGCAAAGCACGGTGACGTACAACACGCACGACAGCACTATAAAGGAGAAGTTCCATTCGAATGGCGCCACCCTTTGGGGCGATTATGCTATTTTCCCATCTCATAACCTGCTTCTGAGCATGCACGTTTTTTTCCCCCCATCGTTAAAGCGTACACACGACTAGAAAAACAACGAAAAGATTTAGAGCAGGTTCTAAATTTTTAATGGCCATTTTTCTTGTCGAGAAAAATGCTCTGGAGCCTACACACGACCGTTTTTAAACGACAAATTGAAAAAATTGCATTTTCTGGGCATGAAAAACGATCGTGTGTACTTGGCATTAAAGTATAATTCCTGACAAATTAGGATAAAGTCTACTTTAAAACGTTTCAAATTTTCTGGTTACCTTTTTACTTGATTAAAAGGAGAAGTAAAGCTAAAGCTTTTCTGCCCTACTTACCCTATGGGATCATAGGAGTTCACTTATTTCTGTGCTCCTGTGATCCAGATTCAGTCTACAGCAGGCTAAAGTCCGCTGTCAGCTGATGTCAGAGAGCTGGTCCAGGCTCTACAGCAGTGAAGGCGAACCATGTCACCCCAGAGGTTTTGGAACTACATTTCCCATGATGCTCACCTACACCGCATGTGTGCATGAGCATCATGGGAAATGTAGTTTCAAAACATCTGGGGTGCCAAGGTTCGCCATCACTGCTCTACAGGGATCCCAACAACAATGTCAGTATCCACCTAGATCCCGGATCAGGATGCCACTGAAGACTGAACCAGCTGTTCCTGCCCCCTCCACAGCCCGGTGTTCCAGAGAGAGGTGGAGGGGCAATGCAGAGAGCCAGAGACTGACAGTCCTGGCTCTTTGCTCACTGAAGACCGAGGAATGAGTGATCAGCGGTCTTTGATCACTTGGTTTATCAGTCCAAGAGGCGGCAGGGGACAGACCAATGCTGCACCCACCTAGGGGAGTATGACTGTGTATGACACAGCATACCTGTAAGGATTTTTAAAAGAGAAGTGCGGGTTTACAAAAAAAAAACTGCAAATGTGTTAACTTTTTTTGACGCTTTAAGGCCAGTCATAGGATGCACAGGGTCCTCCCTGATTAGCTCCAGTAGTTAGCAGTCATCAATGATGCAGAAACAGGTTCAATGACATCAACACCACTCTCTGCATCAATATGCTACAAGTCAAGGGGACCATGGTGACACCCCATCAGGGGGCAGGTCCACGACACCCTACACACAAAGTATGCCCTGGGCATGATTTAACCCCCAAAAGTCTGAGGACATCTAGTGGTGGAACTTAATTACAACATCAGAGAGGTTTTTTTTTTACTTTTAATAAGTTTAATATCAAAAGAAAAAAGCTTGCAAACCTTAATGGCAGTCAGATGCTGAAACTGGCGATGTGGATGAGGAATAATACGCTGAGGCTTCGACCAGTCACTGGAGGAGTACACACGGATTTCACTGTGCTGGTCGGTGGTGAGAAGTTTAGCTCCATCACATGGACTAAAGTAAGCTGCACAAAAAGTAAAAAATGATGAAGATTTCCGTGTTCATACATGCATTTCCGTGTAGAGTAGGGTAGATGGCCCTGAGCTTTTATTTTTTTATGAAACACACAACAGGCTTTGGGATACAGCATTCAAATAAATAATATCAATAAACTATTAATGTTCATACAAATATATATTTGAAATTAAATCTTTATTTTATTTTTGGCAATAACAGGATGTAGGAGGATCCCTGACGGTCACAGGCTGTGTCACACCACTCCAACATGAGTCTTAAAGTGGTTATAAATCCTTGAATAAAACTCTTTGTGCCTCAGTTAAGCCTATATTAAGGCTTACCTGTAGCTACCCGGATATCTCCTAAACCTGCATGGTTTAGGACAGGGATCTCCATACTTTTCGAGCAAAGGGCCAGTTTACAGTCTTTCAGGGGGGCCGGATTGGGTAGAAAATGCTCCAGGGCCGAGTATCAGTGAGAATAAACATGGCCCCAGTGTTGCTGGGCAGGAGGAGGAGGAATAGTGCTCCATCATTGCTATTAGTCTAAGAAATAGTGCCCCATTGTTGGTGCAATTGGGAGGAATAGTGCCTCATATCATTGGAATCATTACTGCCCCAAAGGCCGGATGAAGGCTAGCAAAGGGTCACATCCAGCCCTTGGGCTGCAGTTTGGAGACCCCTGGTTTAGGAGATGTCCCCTGCATGTACCACAAACTGAAGCAATGGCACCTATGTGCCGCTGCTTCAGTCTGTGTGCCGTTACCGGCGGCTCCCGTGTGGGAGTGACGTCATTTCTGCTCCAGCCAATCACAACGCAGGAGCCGCGATACCTGAAAGCAAGCCCCGGGCGACATGTCAGCGGCCGGAAAGGGGGAGACCATACCGGCTGCGGGGGCTTTGATGTGAGGTAATTCATAATGAGCTAGTATGGTATGCATACTAGCTCATTATGCCTTTGAGTTGTAGTTTTTTTTCCTTTTCTTTTGGTTTACTTCCTCATTAATGTTAATGAATAAGAGGGGAGGTGAAGCCTCCAGCAAGATATAATATCCCATGACATTGTGTTTAGCTGGTTACTGACCACGGAGGAGCGGGGAGGGAATGGGCTATCATTTACTACTGTGTATATGCCCACGTTTGACGCTATAGTCACATTGGCTGCTCACATGTGATAGGGAGGAAATGCTCAGCATAGAAACTCACTGAAAACTGAGCATGTGTTCAAAAAAAGCACTTTTTGCTTTGTACTTACATTTTTTTCATTAAAAATGTATTGAAAGTGTAACACTGAGCATGTAAAGAGCTGGCAACACTGCAAAATCCACCACTTCACTGGGGACTTTGAGGAGAAAGAGAACAGCAGGATCAACCAGGTTTTTTGCAGAATACAGAAAATAAAAAACTCATAGTGAATGAGCAAATATGAACAGCATATAATACAGCATTTGCCGATAGTTTTTTTTTATGATGTGGGTTTAATGACACTTTATTTCCTGATAAACAGGACATACCAGAGTTGACTCCACGTGTGTGAGGCAGTGTATACAAGCAGCTGGACTTGTCCTTGATGTTCCTCAAGTCCCAGAGCTTAACTGTTTGATCCACAGAGGCTGTGGCCAGAAGCCAGTCACACTGAGGGTTAAATTCCACATGGGTAACTTTTTTCTTGTGTAGTCTCATCTTGAAGATCTGAAAAACAGTAAATTATTCAGATTCCAGGGTCATTTTTATCATACAACCAGTCTACATATGAAAGAGTAGCAGGAACTTCCACCAGACTTCCAGAAGCCTTGGGCTAAGCATATCCATTAACCACTTATAGGAACGCTAAAGTCAGGTTTTTTTTTTTAAATAATAAACACGTTATACTTACCTCCACTGTGCAGCTCGTTTTGCACACAGTGTCCCCGAACGTTGTCTTCTGGGGTCCCTCGGCGGCTGTCTCGGCTCCTCGCAAAAGCTCTCTTCCATCATGCAAGCGAGCTCGCATGGTGGAAAGCTTTTGCAAGTGCGCTCCCGTGATACAGCGGCGGCCATAGCCGCCGACTGTATCACTCCTCCCCGCCCTCCGGCGCGCCGCGTCATCCGCTGTTATTGACAGCAGCGCCAGCCAATGGCTGCGCTGCTATCAATCCGCCCAGCCTAGCCAATCAACGGCCAGGCTGGGAACCAAAGAGGATGACGTGGACGCAACCGGGAATTTCGAACGGTCAGGTAAGTACTGTCAGTAATTTTAATTCACAAAACCATTTTTTCCCCCAAAAAAAGGCGTTTGAAAAATGCGCAAATACCGTGCAAGATAAAAACAAAAAAATTATGATTTATGCATGTAGGAGAGAAGTGGCAAAATAGGCCTGGTATTGAAGTGGTTAATGCAGAGGATGCATTAAGGTAAAAAAACATTTACCTTTACAACCCCTTTAAGCCCCGGACCAAAATGCAGCTAAAGGACCAGAACCCTTTTTGCAAATTGGCACTGCGTCGCTTTAACTGACAATTGCGCGGTCATGCGGCGTGGCTTCCAAACAAAATTGGCGTTCTTTTTTCCCTCACAAATAGAGCTTTCTTTTGGTGGTATTTGATCACCTCTGCGGTTTTTATTTTTTGCGCTATAAAACACAAATAGAGCGACAATTTTGAAAAAAATTCAATGTTTTTTACTTCTTGCTATAATAAATATCCCCCCAAAAATATTATATATATTATATATATAAAAAATCCTCAGTTTAGGCCGATACGTATTATTCTACCTATTTTTTGGAGGAAAAAAAACGCGGCGATCAGCGTATTTTTTCATGACTGCGACATTATGGCGGACACGTCGGACAATTTTGACACATTTTGGGGACAATTGTCATTTTCACAGCAAAAAAATGCATTTAAATTGCATTGTTTATTGTGGAAATGACAGTTGCAGTTTGGGAGTTAACCACAAGGGGGCACTGTAGGGGTTATGTGTTCCCTGTGTGTGTGTTTACAACTGTAGGGGGGTGTGGCTGTAGGTTTGACGTCATCTATCGGGTCCCCCCTATAAAAGGGATGACGCGATCTATGCTGCCGCCACAGTGAAGCACACGGCTCTCCCCATTCTTCATCTCCGGGGACCGATCACCGCACTCCAGCGGCGATCGGGTCCGCGAGTACCACGGAACCGGAGCTTTGGACCGGGTCGCGGGAGCACTTCGTGGGCGCTCGCCTGTGACCCACAGCTGTGTAGTAGTACAGGACGTACCTGTACGTAGATCTGCACAGCCGTGCCATTCTGCCGACGTGGTTAAAGTGGTTAAAAGAGAAGTTCAGTCAAAGCTCGTTTGGTTGGACATCTGCTTTGGATCACATGCGTGCCGATTGTTTTGCACTTCTGTGACCCGTTTTCAGCAGAGAGTGGGCTAAAGTCCGCTCTCTGCTGACGTCATGGATATCAGTCCAGGCACCGCGTCATCCCAAAAAAGTCTGGATCTGGCTGGTGCCTTGACTGACACCCATCTCAGCCTCTCAGTGAGCCGCCGAGAGCCAGAGACGATGAGCAAGGACAATGAGCGAGGAGGGAGATAAGCAGAGAGCTGTGCCTGACAGTCATGGAGCTCTGAAAACCAAGTGATCTGTGATGTTCGATCACTCGGTTTTCGGGGGATGGGGGGGGGGGGTACAGATGCTGCATCCACCTAGGCAGGTAGAAATCTGCAATAAAAAAAACATCCATACTTCTCTTTTAAGATGTAAAGTCACCATCCATGCTAAACAAAATGGACAGAGGAGTCTTTCCTGTTGGATATTATATACAGACAGTTGCTGCTGCCATGGCAGTCAGAAAGCCCAATCAGAATGTTCTGCCCAACTCCTTCAATTTTTAAGTCAAAGTCTGAAGCCAGGATGAATGTTGACTGATTAACTACTTAAGGTCCGGAAGAATTTGACCCTCAACGACCAGGCCATTTTTTGCGATACGGCACTGCGTCACTTTACCAGACAATTGCGCGGTCGTGTGATGCTGTACGCAAACAAAATTGACATTCCCCCCCCCCCCCACAAATAGAGCTTTTTTTTTAGTGGTATTTGATCACCTCTGTGGTTTTTATTTTTTGCACTACAAACAAAAAAATTGCAACAATTAAAAAAAAAAAAGCTATACTTTTTACTATATGCTATAACAAATATCCCCCCCAAGATATAAAAGAAAAATCTTCCTCTGTTTAGGCTGCTACGTATTCTTCTACATATTTTTAATAAAAAAAATGGCAGTAAGCATATATTAATTGGTTTGTGCAAAAGTTATAGCGTCTACCAAAAAGGGAATAGATTTATGGCATTTTTTTTTCTTTACATAGTAATGGTGGTGATCAGCGATTTTTATATCGGGACTGCGACATTGCGGCAGACAGATCAGACACTTTTGACACATTTTTGAGACCATTGAAATGTATACAGCAATCAGTGCTATAAAAATGCACTTACTGTGTAAAGGTCGCTGGCAAGGAAGGGGCTAAAACAAGGGGGAAATCAAGGGGTTAAATGTGTTCCCTTTGTGTGGGGTTAAGATTTACTAGAGGAAGAGCCAAATCGCTGCTTCTACTTAGTAGGAGCAGACGATCTGTCTCTCCTCTCCTGACAGAACAGGGATGTGTGTGTTAATGCTTCAGTGTATGCGCCATTGGTTACGTCATCCCAGCTGATCGGCAAATCAGCTGTTGTGCAATGACGTACGGCGCATGCGCAGTTCGTCCCGGGTATTTTCGACAGAACACTGGCCGATGTCGCCCGACATTTGTTCCGTGTGTACTAGGCTTAAATACAGCATGTTAATGTCCTTACACTAAAGCATTAACATATAAATGGGCAGAACAGAGAGAGAGACACAAAAAGGCCGCCTTATCTACAGTCAATATTTAAAGGGCCGTTTAGCCAAATAGACCTCTTCAAAGACAAAGCGTTTAATTACATTTGAATGGGGGGGGGGGGAAGTTTCACATATTTGGAGAGGCATATTTATTTAAAATTGCCCTTTAAACTACTAATTGTAAATAAAAGACCCCATGGTCTCTCTGCTCTGCCCATGTGTTTGTTAATCAAAGTTTTATGGCACTTTAATGTGAAGAACTAAAGCTTAACCAATAAGAGGGCAAAAAGGGAGCCTATTGGCTCTTAATCAACTGTCCATATTCTAAAGGCCATTTATCTAAAAGGCTTGAGCTAAATGCATACTAATTGATGTTCAATCACTGGTATGTAAGAAAATTCTCAGCACATTCGACGACTTGATGAATATAATTAGAATGTACCGTAGATACTCGAGTATAAGCCGACCCGAATATAAGCCAAGGCACCTAATTTTACCACAAAAAAATGGGAAAACGTATTGACTCGAGTATAAGCCTAGGGTGTCCATCTGCATGCCTCACTGTGCCCATGGCTCACTGTGTCCATGACTAGACTTACGTTTAACATGGAAGTCTATAGAAAGGGTGCCCGACTTTGAAAAAAAAAAACGTGCTCCCTGGCCGTAGGTCCCCCGGACAACAAACTTTGCAAACTTGTAGAGGAAGAATGTGTGCCAAGTTTGGGGTCCAGGGGACCTATGGCCGGCATCGGGTCCCCAAAGTCTGGGAGATCAGGTGCAAAAAGGCGACTCGAGTATATACGGTACTTCAAAATTTTGTTTGCGTTAACATTCGATTTTGGAATGAATGTAATTTACGGAATGTAAAATCCATTTTTTTTTTTTAAATATATTTTTTTCCTCAGTTTAAACTGATACATATTGTTCTACATATTTTTGGTAAAAAAAATCAATAAAAAATAAAAATCGCAATAAGCGTTTAATTGGTTTGCGCAAAAGTTATAGCGTCTACAAAATAGGGGATATAATTATAGCATTGTTTTTTTTTTTTTTTTACTAGCAATGGCAGTGATCTGTGACCGTGACATTGCAACGGACACATCGGACACTTTTGACAAGTTTTTGGGACCATTCACATTTATACAGTGATTAGTGCTATAAAACTGCACTGGTTACTGCGTAAATGTGACTGGCAAGGAAGGGGTTAACACTAGGGTGAGTGATCCCTAGTGAGTGATTCTAACTTTAGGGGGAGGGGATTCACAAGGGGAGGAGACCGATTGGTGTTCTGGGAACACAACATCGGTCTCCTCTCCTCTCACAGGACATGGATCTGTGTGTTTACACACACACACACACACACACATACACACAGATCCATGTTTCTGCCGTGACTGCGGGCAGTCGCGGGTGCTCGGTAGACATCGTGGCCACCGGGCGCATGCCCCCTAGCCACCCGGGAAGCCCAGGATGTCATATGACGTCCACCCAGAGGAAGGGAGGGTTCCCGCTGACGTCATTTTACAATGACTCGGTAGGGAAGGGTTGAAATAAATCCAAAAACACTAAATGTAATATATTACTCGTGAGGTGGTGGCTGCATTTGTTTTTCCTTGTTAGGCCAAAAATATTTAGTAATTCATGGTGCTCACGAATTATAATGCACAAAACTCAACATGATCTAAAAAAAAGGATTTTTAATAACAGCTTACCTGTAAAATCCTTTTCTTGAAGTACATCACGGGACACAGAGCGCATAGCCATTACATATGGGTTATATGGGTACCTTCAGGTGTGGACACTGGTGTAATCAACTTCACAGGAAGTTCCTCCCTATATAACCCCCTCCCACTGAGAGTGCTTTAGTTTTGTAGCAAGCAATTTCTCTGAGGTTACACAATGTTCCCCAAAAAGAGGGGTGGGAGCTCTGTGTCCCGTGATGTACTTCAAGAAAAGGATTTTACAGGTAAGCTGTTATTAAAAATCCTTTTTTCTTTATCGTACATCACGGGACACAGAGCGCATAGTCATTACATATGGGATGTCCCAAAGCAATGCTCCATGAAGGGAGGGAGACCGTAAGGCCAAAAATAGCCAAACAGAAAATATATCAGGAGGTAAAAAATAGCTCCACCAACAGAAAAAAAGGGGCGTGAACCGGGCCAGAGGATTCTATACTGCTGCCCGTAGGACCGCCTGCCCAAATGCTGCGTCCGTAGCCTTTGCGACGTCCAACTTATAAAATTTAGTAAACGTATGTACGGAAGACCAGGTTGCCGCTTTGCAAACCTGTGCCATAGAGATCTGATGGTGTGCCGCCCAGGAGGCACTCATGGCCCTCGTAGAATGGGCTTTAACTGATAAGGGAGGTGGAACGCGCTTCAGACCATAGGCCTGAAAAATCAGCTGCTTAATCCACCTAGCCAAGGAAGACTTGGCAGCCGGCTGACCCTTCTTGGGGCCATCCGGGAGAACGAAAAGCACATCTGTTTTCCGAATCTTTTCTGTAGCCTTGAGATAGACCCTCATGGCTCGGACCACGTTCAAAGTATGAAGCAGTCTTTCCTCTCTGGACTGGGGAGTAGGAAAGAAGGATGGTAGGACTAGGTCCTGATTCAAGTGAAAACTGGATATGACCTTAGGAAGGAAAGAAGGTTGAGGCCGCAGAACCACTCTGTCCTTATGCAGAATCAGGTACGGTTCCCTGCAAGACAAGGCTGCCAGCTCGGAGACCCTTCTGGCCGAAGCCATAGCCACCAAGAAAACCAACTTTCGGGTTAGCAGCACAAGAGGGATTTCTGTCAGAGGTTCAAACGGCTGTCTTTGTAAAGCTGACAAGACCAGATTTAAATTCCAGGGGCAGAGGGGAGCTCTAATAGGGGGATTTACATGCAAGACCCCCTGCAAAAAGGTTTTCACACGCGAATGTGTGGCCAAAGGCCTTTGAAACCATATCGATAAGGCAGACACCTGCCCCTTTAGAGTACTAAGAGCCAACCCCTTGTCAACGCCAACCTGGAGGAATCGCAAGATCCTGTCAATAAAAAACTTGCGAGGATGCCCTCCTTGAGACTCGCACCACTCCACATAGGTTCTCCAGACTCTGTAATAGATATTTCTAGAGACTGGCTTTCTAGCTTGAATTAACGTAGATATGACTTGGGCTGAGAGGCCTCTGCCCTTAAGAATTAGGGATTCAGCCGCCAAGCCATCAAATTTAGCTGCTGTGAAGCAGGGTGGTAGATCGGGCCCTGAGACAGCAGATCTGGGCGCAGGGGGAGTGGCCACGGTGCCCCTACTGACATCCTCACGATGAGTGCGTACCAAGCCCTTCTGGGCCAGGCTGGGGCCACCAGGATCACCGGCCTGCGCTCCACCCTGATCCTTCGTAGAAGGCGGGGAATCATCTGTAGTGGAGGGAACGCATACAGGAGAGAAAACAGGTGCCAGGGGCAAACCAACGCATCGGTCCCGTAGGCCGAGGGGTCCCTGGCTCGGGATACGAATTTTTCCAACTTCTTGTTGAATCTTGTTGCCATGATGTCCATATCGGGAACTCCAAATCTTTGGCAAATCTCTTGGAATACCTGGGGGTGAAGAGACCACTCTCCCGGGAGTAACTGTTGACGACTCAAAAAATCTGCTTGAGAATTGTCTATCCCTGGGATGAATACTGCTGAGATGCAGGGTACATGGGCTTCGGCCCATGAAAAAATCAGGTTTACTTCCCTTTGAGCCGCTAGGCTCCTTGTGCCCCCCTGGTGGTTTATGTATGCCACCGCCGTGGCATTGTCGGACTGTATCCTTACTGGCAGACCCTGCAGGGGGAGAGTCCAGGCGACCAGGGCCAACCGAGCAGCTCTGATCTCTAGGAAATTGATGGGAAGCAGACTTTCTGCCTCTGACCACTGTCCCTGCTGGGTCCGTTTTCCTAAGATTGCCCCCCAACCTGTTAGGCTGGCATCTGTGGTTACTATTTTCCACGAGATGGGGCAAAAGGTTTTCCCTTTTGATAATTTTTGAGGGATCAGCCACCAGTACAGGCTGCGCCTGACTCCTGGGGAAGAACTAATGGACGGTCTAATGCCTGTATGGACTTGTTCCAAGCAGAGAGAATAGCTGCCTGCAGAATTCTGGTATGGATCTGGGCATAGGGCGCTGCTTCGAAGGCGGCCACCATCTTTCCCAGCAGTCGCATGCATAGGCGAATAGTCGGCTTCTTTTTGCCTAAGACTATTTGAATCGTTTGAATCAACGACCTGATCTTCTCTTGAGGTAAAAATACCCTCTGGCATTCTGTATCTAACCGAAAGCCTAGATATTCCAACTGTCTTGTGGGTTGTAACCTTGATTTTTCTTGGTTCACAATCCACCCGAACTCTTCTAGATGCCGCACTGTGCGGACTACTGCATGATTGAGGTTGGAAGCTGATCTGTCGATAACCAGGAGATCGTCCAGGTATGCCAGGACCAAGATGCCTTCTGTCCTTAGGACGGCTAGCACCGGGGCTAACACCTTTGTGAATACCCGTGGAGCTGTTGCCAACCCGAAAGGGAGGGCTACGAACTGGTAATGACTTTGATTTATCGTAAAACGAAGAAACTTGTGATGTGCTGGGTAAATCGGCACATGCAGATATGCATCCTTTATGTCTATAGATGCTAGAAAGTCGCCCTGATGCAGGCTGGCTGTCACTGAACGTATGGAGTCCATACGAAAGGTCTGAATCCTTAGAAAGCGATTTAGGCGTTTGAGGTCTAATATAGGCCTGACGTCGCCATTGGGTTTTGGTATAACAAAAAGGTTGGAGTAGAATCCCAGACCCCTTTCTTGGGTTGGTACTTCTACAATTACTCCTTGGAGCAAGAGGCGATCCAACGCCTTTACGAGAGAGGCCCTCTTTAACGGGTCGCTTGGAAGACTTGACCCCTGAAAATGAGGAGGGGGGATTTCTCGAAACTCTAGTTTGTAGCCTGAGGCTACTACGGACCGAACCCAAGAGTCGGGAATTCTGGCCCTCCAGACTTCGGAGAAAAACTGAAGTCTTCCCCCCACCCAAGAGAGTGGGGGCGCCCCTTCATGAATCTGACTTGATGACTGGTTTAGCTGGCTTGCGAGACCAGGGCCTCTTGTTTGCCGCGGCTTGTCCCTGTGGGCGGCTATTAACTGCTGAACGCCCGGGAGGCCGTCGATACTGACGGGAAGTCGAAGGGGCCGAGCCTGCAATGGCCTGTCGTTTAAACGTGGGCCCACGCGGTCTTTTCTTGACCGGTAAGGAAGTACTTTTTCCACTTGATATGGTGTGGATATATTTATCTAGGTCTTCCCCGAATAGTCTTCCCCCATGAAAGGGAAACCCTGCTAAAAGCTTTTTGCAGGGTGCCTCTGCTGACCAGTTCTTTAGCCACAAAAGGCGACGCATGTGAACCATCAGTAGAGATGAACGGGATGCCTGTTGGATGGAGTCCTTAATAGCATCTATTGCAAAGCAGAGAGCCCTAGGGAATTCTGCTAATTCATGAGTATGCTGAGCCGGCATGTCCTTTAATATATGTTTTGCCTGATCCTTCAGGGCCTGACAAACACCAATGGCTGCTACTGCTGGCTGAACCATGGCACCTACTGAGGTGAAAGCTGCTTTCAGTAGGGTCTCGAATTTTTTGTCGACCGGATCCTTGAACATATGGACATTTTCAACCGGACAAGTCAGGGATTTATTCACGCAGGAAATGGCCGCGTCCACTGTAGGGAGTGCCCATTTCTTTACATATTCCTCTTCCATAGGGTAGAGAATAGAGAATCTTTTAGGAGGGACAAAGATTCTATCAGGTCGAGCCCAATCCTGGTAAATCACGTTCCGCAGAAGGGGGTGCATTGGAAAAGACGCACAAGTTAATGGAGCCTTTAAAGAACCCAATGAGGATACCTCCGGGGCTACTAGTTCTAGCACTGGAAGTTTAAAGGCAGTGCGAACCATATCTGTCAAAGACTGGATCCACAGGCTCTCCGCTTGAGAGGCCGAAAAATATTCATCTATAGTGGAATTTTCCCTGTCTGAACCGTCGGGACTTGGGTCTGCCTGATCCCCTTGTGGGTCCCGTTCCTCTGAAGAGGAGACCTCCGCATCTGAAAACCCCACACTGGGTGAGGGGGATCTAGCCCGCTTGCTACTTGGGCAAGGACGGGAAAACAACGCAGTTAACCTTTTCTCTAGCCCACTCATGGTGGCTGCTAGCATTTCTTCCGTCACGTAAACGGGAATGGGTGGATCGGGGGCCGCCTCTGCCCCCAGCACCCCCAATGGCTCTTGTACTATGCCACTCGGTGTCCTAACTGGCGAGGGTGGGGCCGTAGAAGTCTGGCCCAAATCCTCTGACCCCGATGGAGACCCCTTTTGCTTTTTGGCACCTTTAGCAGCCTTGGCTGGTCCAGATCCCTTTGGAGCCATTGTACAACCTTAGGTCACCCCTATAGCCAACACCTGACTGTTGCAGCTAGGAGTAACCAATATGAGGGCAGGTATGAGGAAAATGAAAAAGAACTAATTTCTCTCTTTTTCCCTTTTCTTTTTTTTTTTTCAAAAATTTTTTATTTTTTTTTACCCGCCTGGGAGGTGGCAATACTGAGGAAACCTGTGAGTATTGACACACCAATGCCCGTTAGCCGGAGTCCAAGGTAGACTCAGATACTGCTGGATCTAAGGCTGAGTCCCTTTAAGCAAAAAACTTCCTTTTTTTTTTTTTTTTTCTGGTCAATAGTGGACCTAAGTCCTAGACCTGAAGATCCACAAAACCGCCACTAGGTGTCCCTGTGTGGCCAAAAGACCCAGCTGCACGCTCTGTATCCTTTCTTCCTCTGCCTCCAGGAGGGAAAGACCAGCCAGAGAAAAGTTTTCCCTTTAAACAGACCCTGACGCTGCTGGCCCGCCCCCCCGACGCACGCCGACGCTATAAAAGGCGGCATGCGCGCGCGCACACGCGTGCACCACGCTGAAACCACATGGAGGAAGCAGAGCAGAGGAAACAACATGGACCAGCGTTTAGGCAGCACCAACAGACACCAGGTAAGCACTAATCTTATTGTAGTGCACACATAGCGAGGAAGCTGTCCCCATGGGCTTCCTAAGAAACAGGAGTTTTTACCAGCAATTTCCTCTTAAAAACATGTGGGGTTGCAGTATCAGTGTTAACAGGCAGACCTGGGGTGAGTAGCAAATATATAACTTACACAAGTATACATATATCTACATGTTATCTGGGTAAACATTAGTATCCCATCCTGCCTACACAGACATAGTGGAGATAGTGGCTGATGCACAAGCATACTGTTAGCCAACCCAGAACCCCCAGGGGGATACCTACTGTCGAACCAAGTCCCGCAGGTTCCCTCTTACCTGCTCCACGCCGCAGGGTATTGCAAAATGCAAGAGGCCCAATCTTCCCCCATCTCCGTGGGTATTGTCTTGGACCTTCAGGGACCGGGGTCCTGTGTTAAGGAACCCACACCCCTGGACCTATATAGCATCCTGGCATCAGTAGCGTTTAGTTCTTGGAAGAGACTAAGGCACTGGAGCCCAGAATCCAGCCCTCCAAGGAGAGGCATTATAGGCAAAACCCCACTCCAGCAGGGCCCGGGTACCGTACACCTTGGCTTTGAAGCACTTCGGACGGATCCGGCTAGCTATCCTGGGTCCCGAGACCTCCGAGGGACAGCTAGACGTGACCAACACCTAAGACACTGGCGAAAAAACTAAAGCACTCTCAGTGGGAGGGGGTTATATAGGGAGGAACTTCCTGTGAAGTTGATTACACCAGTGTCCACACCTGAAGGTACCCATATAACCCATATGTAATGACTATGCGCTCTGTGTCCCGTGATGTACGATAAAGAAAGTAAGGTAAAAAGAGATGAATCTGCGCCACAGACAACTTAAATAAAATAGTGAACTGGTGTAATAAAAATAAAATAAATTGTGATTAAGTATTGAAGTGGCTGCCCCTACATAAAAAACCCACCTGGGTGGGAGTAGATATTAAGTGAAAAATAGCAGGTAATGGCGCCTACTAGAAATAAGGTGCATAAAGGAATGTGCAAATATAAATATAAAATGTATCTGTCCAAAAAAGTGCTGGTCTTTGAGTGATGTCAAGGTATAGTTATAACATATACAGTGCGGAAAATAAGTATTTGAACACCCTGCTATTTTGCAAGTTCTCCCACTTGGAAATCATGGAGGGGTCTGAAATTGTCATCGTAGGTGCATGTCCACTGTGAGAGACATAATCAAAAAAAAAAAATTCCAGAAATCACAATTTATGAATTTTTAACTATTTATTTGTATGATACAGCTGCAAAGAAGTATTTGAACACCTGTCTATCAGCTAGAATTCTGACCCTCAAAGACCTGTTAGTCTGCCTTTAAAATGTCCACCTCCACTCCATTTATTATCCTAAATTAGATGCACCTGTTTGAGGTCATTAGCTGCATAAAGACACCTGTCCACCCCATACAATCAGTAAGAATCCAACTACTAACATGGCCAAGACCAAAGAGCTGTCCAAAGACACTAGAGACAAAATTGTACACCTCCACAAGGCTGGAAAGGGCTACGGGGAAATTGCCAAGCAGCTTGGTGAAAAAAGGTCCACTGTTGGAGCAATCATTAGAAAATGTAAGAAGCTAAACATGACTGTCAATGTCCCTCGGACTGGGGCTCCATGCAAAATCTCACCTCGTGGGGTCTCAATGATCCTAAGAAAGGTGAGAAATCAGCCCAGGACTACACGGGAGGAGCTGGTCAATGACCTGAAAAGAGCTGGGACCACCATTTCCAAGGTTACTGTTGGTAATACACTAAGACGTCATGGTTTGAAATCATGCATGGCACGGAAGGTTCCCCTGCTTAAACCAGCACATGTCAAGGCCTGTCTTAAGTTTGCCAATGACCATTTGGATGATCCAGAGGAGTCATGGGAGAAAGTCATGTGGTCAGATGAGACCAAAATAGAACTTTTTGGTCATAATTCCACTAACCGTGTTTGGAGGAAGAAGAATGATGAGTACCATCCCAAGAACACCATCCCTACTGTGAAGCATGGGGGTGGTAGCATCATGCTTTGGGGGTGTTTTTCTGCACATGGGACAGGGCGACTGCACTGTATTAAGGAGAGGATGGCCGGGGCCATGTATTGCGAGATTTTGGGCAACAACCTCCTTCCCTCAGTTAGAGCTTTGAAGATGGGTCGAGGCTGGGTCTTCCAACATGACAATGACCCGAAGCACACTGCCAGGATAACCAAGGAGTGGCTCTGTAAGAAGCATATCAAGGTTCTGGCATGGCCTAGCCAGTCTCCAGACCTAAACCCAATAGAGAATCTTTGGAGGGAGCTCAAACTCCGTGTTTCTCAGCGACAGCCCAGAAACCTGACTGATCTAGAGAAGATCTGTGTGGAGGAGTGGGCCAAAATCCCTCCTCCAGTGTGTGCAAACCTGGTGAAAAACTACAAGAAACGTTTGACCTCTGTAATTGCAAACAAAGGCTACTGTACCAAATATTAACATTGATTTTCTCAGGTGTTCAAATACTTATTTGCAGCCGTATCATACAAATAAATAGTTAAAAAAATCATACATTGTGATTTCTGGAATTTTTTTTTTTGATTATGTCTCTCACAGTGGACATGCACCTACGATGACAATTTCAGACCCCTCCATGATTTCCAAGTGGGAGAACTTGCAAAATAGCAGGGTGTTCAAATACTTATTTTCCGCACTGTATATAAAACAAAATAAATGAATAAAGTGGTTGAATTAATATAAATGTAAAAATTAAAAGATAATAATCCATAAAAATCCAATTCCTAGTGATAAATATTTCCAAAATAAGTGTTGCAAAATTAAATGATGATAATAATAATCAAAGAAAAGTCCAGTATTATAAAAAATATATATTTTCAAGATTGCTTCCGAAAAATAATGATATAAGGTGATATGTGCTTCATGCAGGTATAGCCGTCAGTGGATCACTCAGTGCTCTCCCCCAATGGTCCCGCACTCACCGGATCCAACTACCCCTGCAAGGGTAATAGGCTTTCTCAATAAGTATCCACACTTCAATGAAAAACTGCCTGGTTTCCTCACATGGGGTCTATCCAACCATTCAGCCGCTCATAGAGAAGATAAGATGAAACGAAAATGCCCAATAGCGTGATACCGTTTTGTAACAAGTAAAATTTATTCTTGATAAACAATGGGTACTCACAATTTACATGTAGTTAAAAAGGCCTTTAGAGAATGTGTGCTGTGGCTCTGAGGAACGTTCGCTCTACCGGTTTCGTCGTTCTGACGTCATCAGAACGACGAAACCGGTAGAGCGAACGTTCCTCAGAGCCACAGCACACATTCTCTAAAGGCCTTTTTAACTACATGTAAATTGCGAGTACCCATTGTTTATCAAGAATAAATTTTACTTGTTACAAAACGGTATCACGCTATTGGGCATTTTCGTTTCATCTTATCTTCTCTATGAGCGGCTGAATGGTTGGATAGACCCCATGTGAGGAAACCAGGCAGTTTTTCATTGAAGTGTGGATACTTATTGAGAAAGCCTATTACCCCTGCAGGGGTAGTTGGATCCGGTGAGTGCGGGACCATTGGGGGAGAGCACTGAGTGATCCACTGACGGCTATACCTGCATGAAGCACATATCACCTTATATCATTATTTTTCGGAAGCAATCTTGAAAATATATATTTTTTATAATACTGGACTTTTCTTGGATTATTATGATCATCATTTAATTTTGCAACACTTATTTTGGAAATATTTATCACTAGGAATTGGATTTTTATGGATTATTATCTTTTAATTTTTACATTTATATTAATTCAACCACTTTATTAATTTATTTTGTTTTATATATATGTTATAACTATACCTTGACATCACTCAAAGACCAGCACTTTTTTGGACAGATACATTTTATATTTATATTTGCACATTCCTTTATGCACCTTATTTCTAGTAGGCGCCATTACCTGCTATTTTTCACTTAATGATCTAAAAAGTGGTTGTAAAGAAAGGCAAAATATTTTTCATCTTAATGCATTAGTATTGTATCTTTTTTTGTACATTCAGACAAAATTACTTGTATGTAATGGATTATTGCCTTGAATAATGTATTGCTATATGGCTGTGCAAGCTAATAAATAGCCAACAATAAAATAATAAAAAAAAACACATACTTGTGATTAAATAAATAAATATAACATATCTGAATGTGAGTGTTTGCAATCATTAGGCAGCTACACCTCCTAAACATTTCTATCTCAAACTTCCAAGAGCAGGGGTAGGCAACCAGGGGCCCAGCAGCTGTTGGGGAACTACATTTCCCATCAGGCATTGCAAGGCTGGCAGTTACAATTACTCCCAGAGGCTAGATGGAACTTGTAGTTGTGCAACAACTGGAGGGCCCCAGGTTGCCTACCCCTTGTCCTAGAGCAGTGATGGCGAACCTTGGCAGCCCAGATGTTTTAGAACTACATTTCCCATGATGCTCATGCACTCTACAGTGTAGTGGAGCATCATGGGAAATGTAGTTCCAAAACATCTGGGGTGCCAAGGTTCGCCATCACTGTCCTAGAGTGTACCATGTTCCCCTTTTTACATATCTCTCCCTGTACTCAGAGATCACCCAGAGCTATATGCATGCTAATAAAATTGCCAAACTGACAGACTCCTCCTTCCTTCAGCTTGGCTCAGCATTTTTTTTCCTTTTTGGGATAAAGTGGTTGTAAACCGTAAAAAAAACAAAAAACAAAAAAAGACCTGCAAGACAAAGGCATAATGAGCTAGTGCATAGCATACTCTTTCTCTGCCTCCTATCTTCGTTTCTCGGGTCCCACGTACTGTCGGTAGTAGAGGTTTTATCTCAGTTGGGCAACCAATGGACCATGGAGTCCAGGCTGTCATTTTTTCAATCTGATCTTTAACAACCAAGACAAGGTTCTCCTTAACCACTTGTCTACTGGGCACTTTGACCCCCTTTCTGCCCAGGCCAATTTTCTTCTTTCAGCACTATCACAGTTTGAATGACAATTGCTTGGTGATGCAACACTGTACACAAGCTAAAGTTTTATCTTTTATTTTTCAACAGATAGAGCTTTCTTTTGGTGGTATTTAAATCACCACTGTTTTTTTATTTTTTGCTAATCAAAAACAAAAATTTGGAAATAAAAAAGTTTCTTAGTTTTCTGGGCACTGATGAGACTGTGCAACCCTCAAAATTTACACGCGCCTGCTCGCCTTTTGCGAGTACATTTTGAGGGCGGGCGAGTGTGGGCTGCCTGGGAGCAGGGGGGGGGGCGAGCAAGGAGAGGAGAGGAGCCGCCGCGTTGTTCAAAGCTCGGGGAACATTACAGCTTTCAATTCAATAGCTATGTTTCCCCGCTGCGAGCTGTCATATACAACCCCTTCCCATCCCAGGATTGGACGGGTGATCTGTCTATCAAAGTTTCCCGGACAAGGGGGGAGGGGCTGTATATGACAGCTTGCAGCGGGGAACCGAGGTATTGAATTAAAAGCGGTTATGTTTCCCGCTTTTTAAACAACCAGGCGGCTCCTCTCCTTTCTCTTACCCAGCACAGGTAGGCTGCAATTGTGGGGGAACTCTGGCTGCAATTGTGGGGGAACTCTGGCTGCACTGGGGACACATGCTGCATTGGTAGGCATTGGCAGGCAGCATTTTTGGGCACAGATAAAGTTGTTAACATTTATTTTCATAACTTAATTCTGCATGAAACATTTAAGTGTAATTTCATGAGATTTATGAGGGCGCGTCTAGGGGCGGACATGGTTGGGGTTGACCGGCGCAACTGGTGGCGCATACGCCTTGAGGCCTGGCTAGTAGCTCAGGGCTTGAAAATTTGAGCCCTGGTGATAGCACTGAGGATCAGTGCACCGATAATCAGTGTAGAGGTCCCCTGCGTGGATTTGACGATTATCGGTTTTCCTCTGCTCACGTGCTGTCAGCATAAGAAGAGGATTTCCGATAATCGACAAATCTTAGAAAAAGGGGGAGGGAACAAACCTGGGGACTTTTTAGGTGTCAAATCAGAAAACAGATTACAATTGATGAAATGTAATACATTTTATCGCAATAAAACATGATAAAAGATTGTTTTCCTTGTTTATATCATTTGTTCTATTAGAGGCATATACAACCACTACCACTTGACATGTTTCGCTTCAAAAAGCTTCTTCAGGAGATTCATGTGTACTGTATTATATTCTATAGATAATAAAGAAACAGGAAACAAAAAAAAAACTTAAAAAATAAAAAAAAAGGACAAACCCTGTTTACACTGATCAGCTGTGATTGAAAACAGCTGATCATATGGTAAAGAGCCGTCGTGATTGGAAGCAGCTGATCACAGCTGCTGATGCATGCCGCAGAAGTGCGAGCACGGAAGGACATCACATGACGGCCTCCAGGCAAAGTGCAATCGTGCTGTAGCCATCATTTAACTATTGCATGGCCGTGAACAGGGTTATCCTGAGAAACCATTGCATATTTGGGGGGCACAGTCTGCTTCCACATGGTCAGAATAAAGGGATTTTTAATAACAGCTTACCTGTAAAATCCTTTTCTTGGAGTACATCACGGGACACAGAGCGCATAGTCATTACATATGGGTTATATGGGTACCTTCAGGTGTGGACACTGGTGTAATCAACTTCACAGGAAGTTCCTCCCTATATAACCCCCTCCCACTGAGAGTGCTCTAGTTTTGTAGCAAGCAATTTCTCTGAGGTTACACAATGTTCCCCAAAAAGAGGGGTGGGAGCTCTGTGTCCCGTGATGTACTCCAAGAAAAGGATTTTACAGGTAAGCTGTTATTAAAAATCCCTTTTTCTTGATCGTACATCACGGGACACAGAGCGCATAGTCATTACATATGGGATGTCCCAAAGCAATGCTCCATGAAGGGAGGGAGACCGTAAGGCCAAAAATAGCCAAACAGAAAATATATCAGGAGGTAAAATAGCTCCACCAACAGAAAAAAGGGGCGTGAACCGGGCCAGAGGATTCTATACTGCTGCCCGTAGGACCGCCTGCCCAAATGCTGCGTCCGCAGCCTTTGTGACGTCCAACTTATAAAATTTAGTAAACGTATGTACGGAAGACCAGGTTGCCGCCTTGCAAACCTGTGCCATAGAGATCTGATGGTGTGCCGCCCAAGAGGCACTCATGGCCCTCGTAGAATGGGCTTTAACTGATAAGGGAGGTGGAACGCGCTTCAGACCATAGGCCTGAAAAATCAGCTGCTTAATCCACCTAGCCAAGGAAGACTTGGCAGCCGGCTGACCCTTCTTGGGGCCATCCGGAAGAACGAAAAGCACATCTGTTTTCCGAATCTTCTCTGTAGCCTTGAGATAAACCCTCATGGCTCGAACCACGTCCAAAGTATGAAGCAGTCTTTCCTCTCTGGACTGGGGAGTAGGAAAGAAGGATGGTAGGACTAGGTCCTGATTCAAGTGAAAACTGGATATGACCTTAGGAAGGAAAGAAGGTTGAGGCCGCAGAACCACTCTGTCCTTATGCAGAATCAGGTACGGTTCCCTGCAAGACAAGGCTGCCAGCTCGGAGACCCTTCTGGCCGAAGCCATAGCCACCAAGAAAACCAACTTTCGGGTTAGCAGCACAAGAGGGATTTCTGTCAGAGGTTCAAACGGCTGCTTTTGTAAAGCTGACAAGACCAGATTTAAATTCCAGGGGCAGAGGGGAGCTCTAATAGGGGGATTTACATGCAAGACCCCCTGCAAAAAGGTTTTTACAAGCGAATGTGTGGCCAAAGGCCTTTGAAACCATATCGATAAGGCAGACACCTGCCCCTTTAGAGTACTAAGAGCTAACCCCTTGTCAACGCCAACCTGGAGGAATCGCAAGATCCTGTCAATAAAAAACTTGCGAGGATGCCCTCCTTGAGACTCGCACCACTCCACATAGGTTCTCCAGACTCTGTAATAGATATTTCTAGAGACTGGCTTTCTAGCTTGAATTAACGTAGATATGACTTGGGCAGAGAGGCCTCTGCCCTTAAGAATTAGAGATTCAGCCGCCAAGCCATCAAATTTAGCTGCTGTGAAGCAGGGTGGTAGATCGGGCCCTGAGACAGCAGATCTGGGCGCAGGGGGAGTGGCCACGGTGCCCTTACTGACATCCTCACGATGAGTGCGTACCAAGCCCTTCTGGGCCAGGCTGGGGCCACCAGGATCACCGGCCTGCGCTCCACCCTGATCCTTCGTAGAAGGCGGGGAATCATCTGTAGTGGAGGGAACGCATACAGGAGAGAAAACTGGTGCCAGGGGCAAACCAACGCATCGGTCCCGTAGGCCGAGGGGTCCCTGGCTCGGGATACGAATTTGTCCAATTTCTTGTTGAATCTTGTTGCCATGATGTCTACATCGGGAACTCCGAATCTTTGGCAAATCTCTTGGAATACCTGGGGGTGAAGAGACCACTCTCCCGGGAGTAACTGTTGACGACTCAAAAAATCTGCTTGAGAATTGTCTATCCCTGGGATGAACACTGCTGAGATGCAGGGTACATGGGCTTCGGCCCATGAAAAAATCAGGTTTACTTCCCTTTGAGCCGCCAGGCTCCTTGTGCCCCCCTGGTGGTTTATGTATGCCACCGCCGTGGCATTGTCGGACTGTATCCTTACTGGCAGACCCTGCAGGGGGAGAGTCCAGGCGACCAGGGCCAACCGAGCAGCTCTGATCTCTAGGACATTGATGGGAAGCAGACTTTCTGCCTCTGACCACTGTCCCTGCTGGGTCCGTTTTCCTAAGATTGCCCCCCAACCTGTTAGGCTGGCATCTGTGGTTACTATTTTCCACGAGATGGGGCAAAAGGTTTTCCCTTTTGATAATTTTTGAGGGATCAGCCACCAGTACAGGCTGTGCCTGACTTCTGGAGAAAGAACTAATGGACGGTCTAATGCCTGTATGGACTTGTTCCAAGCAGAGAGAATAGCTGCTTGCAGAATTCTGGTATGGATCTGGGCATAGGGCGCTGCTTCGAAGGCGGCCACCATCTTTCCCAGCAGTCGCATGCATAGGCGAATAGTCGGCTTCTTTTTGCCTAAGACTATTTGAATCGTTTGAATCAACGACCTGATCTTCTCTTGAGGTAAAAATACCCTCTGGCATTCTGTATCTAACCGAAAGCCTAGATATTCCAACTGTCTTGTGGGTTGTAACCTTGATTTTTCTTGGTTCACAATCCACCCGAACTCTTCTAGATGCCGCACTGTGCGGACTACTGCATGATTGAGGTTGGAAGCTGAACTGTCGATAACCAGGAGATCGTCCAGGTATGCTAGGACCAAGATGCCTTCTGTCCTTAGGACGGCTAGCACCGGGGCTAACACCTTTGTGAATACCCGTGGAGCTGTTGCCAACCTGAAAGGGAGGGCTACGAACTGGTAATGACTTTGGTTTATCGTAAAACGAAGAAACTTGTGATGTGCTGGGTAAATCGGCACATGCAGATATGCATCCTTTATGTCTATAGATGCTAGGAAGTCGCCCTGATGCAGGCTGGCTGTCACTGAACGTATGGAGTCCATACGAAAGGTCTGAATCCTTAGAAAGCGATTTAGGCGTTTGAGGTCTAATATAGGCCTGACGTCGCCATTGGGTTTTGGTATAACAAAAAGGTTGGAGTAGAATCCCAGACCCCTTTCTTGGGTTGGTACTTCTACAATTACTCCTTGGAGCAAGAGGCGATCCAACGCCTTTACGAGAGAGGCCCTCTTTAACGGGTCGCTTGGAAGACTTGACCCCTGAAAATGAGGAGGGGGGATTTCTCGAAACTCTAGTTTGTAGCCTGAGGCTACTACGGACCGAACCCAAGAGTCGGGAATTCTGGCCTTCCAGACTTCGGAGAAAACTGAAGTCTTCCCCCCACCCAAGAGAGTGGGGGCGCCCCTTCATGAATCTGACTTGATGACTGGTTTAGCCGGCTTGCGAGACCAGGGCCTCTTGTTTGCCGCGGCTTGTCCCTCTGGGCGGCTATTAACTGCTGAACGCCCGGGAGGCCGTCGATACTGACGGGAAGTCGAAGGGGCCGAGCCTGCAATGGCCTGTCGTTTAAACGTGGGCCCACGCGGTCTTTTCTTGACCGGTAAGGAAGTACTTTTTCCACTTGATATGGTGTGGATATATTTATCTAGGTCTTCCCCGAATAGTCTTCCCCCATGAAAGGGAAACCCTGCTAAAAGCTTTTTGCAGGGTGCCTCTGCTGACCAGTTCTTTAGCCACAAAAGGCGACGCATGTGAACCATCAGTAGAGATGAACGGGATGCCTGTTGGATGGAGTCCTTAATAGCATCTATTGCAAAGCAGAGAGCCCTAGGGAATTCTGCTAATTCATGAGTATGCTGAGCCGGCATGTCCTTTAATATATGTTTTGCCTGATCCTTCAGGGCCTGACAAACACCAATGGCTGCTACTGCTGGCTGAACCATGGCACCTACTGAGGTGAAAGCTGCTTTCAGTAGGGTCTCGAATTTTTTGTCGACCGGATCCTTGAACATATGGACATTTTCAACCGGACAAGTCAGGGATTTATTCACGCAGGAAATGGCCGCGTCCACTGTAGGGAGTGCCCATCTCTTTACATATTCCTCTTCCATAGGGTAGAGAATAGAGAATTTTTTTAGGAGGGACAAAGATTCTATCAGGTCGAGCCCAATCCTGGTAAATCACGTTCCGCAGAAGGGGGTGCATTGGAAAAGACGCACAAGTTAATGGAGCCTTTAAAGAACCCAATGAGGATACCTCCGGGGCTACTGGTTCTGGCACTGGAAGTTTAAAGGCAGTGCGAACCATATCTGTCAAAGACTGGATCCACAGGCTCTCCGCTTGAGAGGCCGAAAAATATTCATCTATAGTGGAATTTTCCCTGTCTGAACCGTCGGGACTTGGGTCTGCCTGATCCCCTTGTGGGTCCCGTTCCTCTGAAGAGGAGACCTCCGCCTCTGAAAACCCCACACTGGGTGAGGGGGATCTAGCCCGCTTGCTACTTGGGCAAGGACGGGAAAACAACGCAGTTAACCTTTTCTCTAGCCCACTCATGGTGGCTGCTAGCATTTCTTCCGTCACGTAAACGGGAATGGGTGGATCGGGGGCCGCCTCTGCCCCCAGCACCCCCAATGGCTCTTGTACTATGCCACTCGGTGTCCTAACTGGCGAGGGTGGGGCCGTAGAAACCTGGCCCAAATCCTCTGACCCCGATGGAGACCCCTTTTGCTTTTTGGCACCTTTAGCAGCCTTGGCTGGTCCAGATCCCTTTGGAGCCATTGTACAACCTTGGGTCACCCCTATAGCCAACACCTGACTGTTGCAGCTAGGAGTAACCAATATGAGGGCAGGTATGAGAAAAATGAAAAAGAACTAATTTCTCTCTTTTTCCTTTTTTTTTTTTTTTACCCGCCTGGGAGGTGGCAATACTGAGGAAACCTGTGAGTATTGACACACCAATGCCCGTTAGCCGGAGTCCAAGGTAGACTCAGATACTGCTGGATCTAAGGCTGAGTCCCTTTAAGCAAAAAAACTTCCTGTTTTTTTTTTTTTTCTGGTCAATAGTGGACCTAAGTCCTAGACCTGAAGATCCACAAAACCGCCACTGGGTGTCACTGTGTGGCCAAAAGACCCGGCTGCACGCTCTGTATCCTTTCTTCCTCTGCCTCCAGGAGGGAAAGACCAGCCAGAAAAAAGTTTTTCCCTTTAAACAGACCCTGACGCTGCTGGCCCGCCCCCCCGACGCACGCCGCCGCTATAAAAGGCGGCGTGCACGCGCGCGCGCATGCGCGCGCGCACACGATCGCGCGCACCACGCTGAAACCACATGGAGGAAGCAGAGCAGAGGAAACAACATGGACCAGCGTTTAGGCAGCACCAACAGACACCAGGTAAGCACTAATCTTATTGTAGTGCACACATAGCGAGGAAGCTGTCCCCATGGGCTTCCTAAGAAACAGGAGTTTTTACCAGCAACTTCCTCTTTAAAACATGTGGGGTTGCAGTATCAGTGTTAACAGGCAGACCTGGGGTGAGTAGCAAATATATAACTTACACAAGTATACATATATCTACATGTTATCTGGGTAAACATTAGTATCCCATCCTGCCTACACAGACATAGTGGAGATAGTGGCTGATGCACAAGCATACTGTTAGCCAACCCAGAACCCCCAGGGGGATACCTACTGTCGAACCAAGTCCCGCAGGTTCCCTCTTACCTGCTCCACGCTGCAGGGTATTGCAAAATGCAAGAGGCCCAATCTTCCCCCATCTCCGTGGGTATTGTCTTGGACCTTCAGGGACCGGGGTCCTGTGTTAAGGAACCCACACCCCTGGACCTATATAGCATCCTGGCATCAGTAGCATTTAGTTCTTGGAAGAGACTAAGGCACTGGAGCCCAGAATCCAGCCCTCCAAGGAGAGGCATTATAGGCAAAACCCCACTCCAGCAGAGCCCGGGTACCGTACACCTTGGCTTTGAAGCACTTCGGACGGATCCGGCTAGCTATCCTGGGTCCCGAGACCTCCGAGGGACAGCTAGACGTGACCAACACCTAAGACACTGGCGAAAAAACTAGAGCACTCTCAGTGGGAGGGGGTTATATAGGGAGGAACTTCCTGTGAAGTTGATTACACCAGTGTCCACACCTGAAGGTACCCATATAACCCATATGTAATGACTATGCGCTCTGTGTCCCGTGATGTACGATCAAGAAATGAAATTTAGCAGCTGCACTTCTACTTTTGGTCACCAAAGAGTAGAAATCACAACAGCTGTGAGATAAAAGTAGATTTGCTTTAGTTCCTGCACATCGGCTCTGCTTCTCTATGTGCCTGGCTTTGTACGTTTTTAAAGGCACTTTTATGGGCCAAATACAGCACTTACCTCCTTTCCACAAGTCTCCAGGAGCACCACATTGCCCACATTGTCTCCGGTTACCACGCTCTGTCGACTGGCAGACACATCCAGGCTGCAATACCACATGCTGGTGGGACACAAAAGCATAAAACGGGTCAGATATAGATTTTTTTTTTGTTAAGACAGCAATTTTAACATTATAGAAAGATCTCCATGTGATACAGTGATTGGTTAGATTATGGTATCGCCATCAATAAAGTACTCTAACCCTATGTGCCACCGTTTGTTGTTTGTGTGCCCCAAAGGCATAACTAAAAGAATCAGGCGTGACATAGAAATGGACGCAATATATATTATATATAAAAATAATAAAAAAAAAAAAAAGGAGCCGAGTGAGATCAAAATAAGAAAAAAAAAAAAAAAAAAATACTAAATTTTATATATATATATATATATTATATATATATATATATATATATATATATATATATATATATATATATATATATATATATATATATATACACACATACACACAGTATATAGTGGTAAGGTGGTGTGTAGGGAATTAATGCAAACCAACTGCTTTGCCCTGATTTAATTCAATGGAAATCGACAGGTATTTTTAGTCCTTGTTTGAGATTGGGACTCCTGCCCTGCCTTGCCCTACCTACAGCCCCACTTACGCCCAGTCCTCTGTGTTTGTATACATCTGTACGGTTCGTCCACCCAAATCTTGGAGGATGGTGC
Organism: Rana kukunoris; assembly: GCA_029574335.1. Taxonomy (NCBI): domain Eukaryota; kingdom Metazoa; phylum Chordata; class Amphibia; order Anura; family Ranidae; genus Rana; species Rana kukunoris. The sequence goes on along the minus strand of CM056059.1, from coordinate 178,878,949 downwards.
TACCCGCTACTGACGACGTGTAGATCTGATTAGAGTTGAACGGGTCGAATTTCATTCCTGTAATACAGCCGCCAGCTCCAATCTGGAAAATACAAGGATAGTGATGAGTATGGCTCTCAAGATCAGAAGGGAACTGTGTAATACACCATGCAACCAAATCTGCTACCACTTCCGTACCACCAGACAGTTACTAGAAGAGTGGGAAGATTAATGAATTGCGAGAACATTTAACAGAGCCCTCACAGTTCATTGAGGACTACAAGCCGTCTGCCTCAATGGCTGATAGTAGTTGTAGTTTATTCATTCACAGAACTCTGCAAATGAATAATGCAGCCGTGTGGGTATAGTCCCGCATATAAATTGTGACAGCAGGGGTGGGGAGAAGATCCCTGCCCACTAACACATCGAGGGGTGCGGGAAGGTGCTCTTTGGTTACATGTTACACCCTAAATACAGGTGTAACCTGTGACCAAAGGTGAACTTCTCCTTTAATTTCACTTTGAATCGATTGTTTCGTCCATGCTGGCCTCAACAAGCTATTTCCAGTCTGGCCGCTGTGTGTGCCGTAATGTAGTAACACTACAGCAGTTTGGGTGACTTCCAGCCTGCTGCCGGAATTAAAAAGAGAGCTGGGCCGAGTGCTTCTCCACCATTCAGCAGAAGCCTTGTATTTTTATCAATGATCACAATGCTTCCTCTGACTGACCGAGGTGGGAACTGTGAGAATATCCACCCACCTCTCCACGTTCGAATCACAAAAAGCCTTGTATTCAGCGATGGTCAAAGAAAAAAAAAAAATCACCAAGAATTTTTTTTTGATCCCCACCACCCACAACAGGGCTGGGTCCCCAATTGCCTCTTTGTAAATGGCCCTTGAAGTAAAGTCCTTTTGAAGGAAAAAAACAAAAAACAAATAGGACTTATTCTAGGACTACAAGGCAATAATACAAAATTTCACCGGTTATGGCAGGGTACATGGAATATTTAATTGCAACTCAAGGTCTTGTTAACATAAGATGCAAGCAAGTCCCCCATCACAGAAATATTCAGCTTTCATTTACTTATTAATACCCCCCCCCCCCCCCCCGCAAGATTGCAGAGACTTTAATGCATCCAGAAAAACCACCACCATCTCTCTGAGGTACCTATTGTCTCAGGTGTATCCGGACCAAGATGTAACCCAGAGGTGGGAGCCTGCTAGAAAGCACAAGGGCCCAATCATCTACAGCCAAAGCATTCCCTGGCCCGCAGCCGTACATATACAAACAATTTAATGCAGTGTGTGGTGTATGGTCTGAGCACTAACAGGCTGCCCCCCACCCCTTCAACCTCTGCAGCAATGCTGGCAGCGCTCATATGTCTATTTCCCAAAGACAATCTCCGGATATGATGCTGAGCACGTGCACTCAACTCCATAGAAGTCAATGGAAACTAAAATACACCGTTCCACATTGATATACCGCATGTATATTGCAATACCACATGTGGCCAGAGGTAGGAGGCCCCGTGGAGTCTCGGAAAGGCTCGGGAACTGAGTATTTCTGAGTTTTTTCAAACGACTCCGGCGTCCCTGCACCTCTGGCCAAATGCGGTACTGCACACCGCTGTGGCTTGAATCCTGCTCGTGTTGAGAGGCAACACTCGCAAACCGAGTCAGGATTTAATTTTTTAAACATGCTCGTATTGCAAAACGATCGTTGAATCGGTGGTTCACCCTAAATATACTATGTCCCATGCGATCCAGCATAATTGCTCCACTTACTGTGTAATCATTAATTTTCATTTATCTCCCCGCGGTGGATGGCGCCGCTATAGCTCGTCACGGCTTCCGAAAATAGCCGATTTAGGACTCGGTATTTCCGGCGCTATACGGCGCCTGCGCACAGACCTAGGAACTGACTGCGCAGGCGCCGTATTTCTCCGAGTCCTATGGCTATGGCGCGTCACTCCCTCCGAAAAAAGACAAAATAGGACTCGGAGGAAATACGGTGCCTGCGCAGTCGGCTCCTAGGTCTGTGCGCAGGCGCCGCATAGCGCCGTAAATACCCGAGTCCTAAATCGGCTATTTTCGGAAGCCGTGACGGGCTATAGCGGCGCCATCCACCGCGGAGGAGATAAATTAAAATTAATGATTACACAGTAAGTGGAGCAATTAAAAAAAAAAAACAGCATACTGGCGCTGACGCCAGTATGCTGGATCGCATGGGACATAGTGTATTTAGGGTGAACCACCGCTTTAACCGCGTTACTCACAAGCTATAGATGATTGGCACAGCGATCAATGGGCCGTGGTTGCTAAAAAGGGTGAAACTCTGCATGTTTTACATGCAACAGTTGCCCATTATGACTGGTCCAAGCCAAAGTCACATCCAAGTCTCACCCATCCAAAGTTGTGTCAAAGTTGCACTCCAAAGTCAAGAGCCTAAGGGCCAATTCACACCAGTGCGTTGATCTGCGTTTTAGCGCAGCTGTAACATGCAGATCAACAGAAGGAGATCTAAAAAATGATTTTCAATAATGCTACGCTGGCATTTTAATGAATGTCAGTGCGCAGTAAAACACGGATAAAATGGATGGAGATGCATTTTCAATACATTTTAGCGCAAGTCAGCGTGAATTGGCTCTTATGGAACGGCAAGGATTGTGAGTCTCATAAGCTTTAACAGTTTGAGAACTACAGCCTCCTCTTATCACCGTCATCCTCATCGCACTTACTCCAGGAATGAGTGTGCTGTTCAGGTCCTCATAGTCCCATAGAATGATGTCCCCTCCTTTAGACCCCACAGCCACCGTGTTTGGGTGAGCGGGGTGCCACTCAAGTGTCGTGACTCTCCTGTCAAAGGGGCTGTTGGTCCGATAGAGAATGTAGGAGGCCAAGGAGCACAGGAATGGAGTTTGGAGGCACTGTGGGGGAAAACACATGTAAGAACCAAGCCTGGCACACAACAAAGATAAGCCAACCCCCAAGGATAACTTACCTTTGCTCGAACATTTCCGCCCACCGTACTCTTGTACAGATAGTGAACAATGTTTTTATGTTTGTCTGCAAATTTCTTAAATTTAACGTCAGCTTTTGAATCTGTAAGAAGAGTATTGATCACTTATTCTTAGAGCAAAAGTACATACAATGGTCATCCTTGATATTCTGCCCAATTACCTTTACTGCACTCCGGATCTCCCAGTTCTTCTTGAGCAGCATTTTTCTTTCGGACGGATTTCTTGGACCCTGGCTCGGAGCTTGTGTCTCTGTCACTATGTTTTAAACCTATAAAAAGGAGAAAATTGATCACATCAAATCACAGAACAAGAATGCACACAATTGGTCACCCGTAGAATCCTGCCTTTTTACCTGCATTGTGCTCTGGAGTTTCTGGTCCTTCTTTTGCTGCGTTTTTTTTCCGCCCCGCTTTTTTAGACTCCGGCTCGGCACTTGTATCTTGGCCTTCGTGTTTTAGGCCTGTAAGAAGACGTTTCATCGCATCATTCACTCAGAATAAAAATGCATACAATGGTCATCTGTAGAGCTGTGCCTTAATACCTGCACTGCACCCTGGAGCTTCTGGGGACTCTAGAGCAGCTTTTTTTTTCCGGCTGCATTTCTTAGCCCCTGGCTCGACACTCGTATCTTGGTCTTCATGGTTTAAACCTGTAAGGAGAGGAGTCATCACATAATTCAGAGATTAACCACTTCAATACTGGGCACTTACGCCCCTTTCTGGCAAAGCCAATTTTCAGCTTTCAGTGTTGTCGCCATTTAAATGGCAATTGCGCGGTCATGATACACTGTACCCAAAACACAATTTTATCATTTTGTTCCCACAAATAGAACTTTATTTTGGTGGTGTTTGATCACCTCTGTGGTTTTTATTTTTTTGCTAAACAAATGAAAAATAATAATAAAAAAAAAAAAAGACCAAAAAATATTGTTCCGGTTATTTTGTAAACAAGTATGTTTTCTCCTTCACAGATGGGCACCGATAATGCAGCACCAATAAATGGGCACTGACAGACACCGACGATGGGCACTGGTAGGCGGCACTGATATGCAGCACTGATGGGCATTGATAGGCGACACTTATGGGCACTGAAGGGCTGCAAAGATGGGTACTTATTGGTGGCACTGATAGGCGGCCCTGCTGGGCACCGATAGGCATCCCTGGTGGCACTGGCAGGCATTGTGGGTGGGCACAGATTTGCATTTTTCTGGTGGTCTAGGGGGAGCATACCTGGTGGTTCAGTGGGGTGGCCATCCTGGTGGTCCTGGGCGGGATCCAAGGAGGGGGCTGCGCTGATAAATTATCAGCACAGACCCCCCCCCCCTGTCAAGAGAGCAGCCGATCGGCTCTTTTCTACTCGCGTCCCTTCCTGGCTCTTCCTGTTTACATCATGATCAGCCATGATTGGACACAGCTGATCACGTGGTAAAGAGCCTCTGAGATCGGTGTAGCGGTGTGTCAGACTGACACACCACACCATTGACCGACGCGATGCGTGCACCACCATGGGCGAGCGGCGGCTGTTATCATGCTGGACGTCATATGACGTCCAGTCAGGATAACTGAACCACCGCCCGGCCATCATTTTGCTATAAGCCAGGCGGGAAGTTGTTAAAAATGTATACGATGGTCATTCTATATAATTCTGCGTTATTACCATTGCTGCACCCTGGAGCTTCCAGTCCTTCTTGAGGAGCCTTTTTTTTCCGGCATTTCTTAGCCCCTGGCTCAACGCTTGTATCTCGGCTTTCATGTTTTAAATCTATAAAGGAAAGGATTTATCACATCATTCACTCAGATTTAAAATGCATACAATGGTCATCCACATAATTCTGCGTTATTACCATTGCTGCACCCTGGAGCTTCTGGTCCTTCTGGAGGAGCCTTTTTTTTCCGGCATTTCTTAGCCCCTGGCTCAGCACCCGTCTCTTGGCTTCCATGTTTTAAATCTATAAAGTAAAGGCGTCATCACATTGTTCACTCCGATTTCAAACGCATATGGTCATCCATATAGTCCTGCCTTATTACCATTGCTGCACCCTGGAGCTTCTGGCCCTTCTTGAGGAGCCTTTTTTTTCCGGCATTTCTTTGACCCCGGTAAGGCGCCCATATCTTGGCTTTCAGGTTTTAAACCTGTAAGGAGAGGATCACATCATTCAGTCAGGAATTAAAACCGCATCTAATGGTCATCCATTTAAAGGGGAGGTAAACCTTTCTGTTTTTTCAACTTAATGCAACCTATACATTATGGTTAAAAAACATCTGATAATTGGCAGCCCCCCCATTTACTTATCCGAGTCCTCGAAAGTCGAGAGTGCGCTGGATCTCGGCCCAGTCTTTTTGGCTTTTCATTGGATAGATTCATAGCAGCGCAGCCATTGGCTCCCGTTGCTGTCAATCAAACCAAAGATGCGGGCGCCGTGGGCGGGGCAGAGTCCGGCATTCGTGTCTATAGATGCAAATGCTGGACTTGGGAGCGCACCTTCTATGTAACCCCCTTGGGAAAGCGCTTTCCAGAGGAAGTTATCTGATGCAGGGAGGAGCTGAGACAGCCGCCGAGGGACCCCAGAAGATGTGGATCGGGGCCGCTCTGCAAAACGAGCTGCACAGTGGAAGCAAGTATGACGTGTTCGTGTTTTAAAAAATTAATTGAACCTTTACAATCACTTTAATTCTGCCTTATTACCATTGCTGCACCCTGGAGCTTCTGGTCCTTGAGGAGACTTTTTTTTGCGGCAGTATTTCTTAGAACCCGGTTTGGCGCTTGTATCTTGGTTTTCATCTTTTAAACCTGTAAGGAGAGGATTTATCAGATCATTCACTCACACAACAAAATTCATTGGCCCTCTATTAAATTGCTGAGCCCAACGAGACGTTCCTGGATCTATGGCACTTGTTGGTACGGTCTACCTTTTGGATTATGTGCAAATATTCAGAACAGGTACAACCTACACTTACATGTTTGTTCTGTTGGATTTACACTTTGGATGGACTTTATTGTGATTGATACATGAGGATATAACTCCCATTTATTCAGTCCAGTTTAATGTATGTTGATCAAAAGAGCAGTTAGTGGGGGGGTATTTAGAGGAGGAGAAGTAGGGCCAAAGCAGTTTTTGTCCTACTTCTGTGGGTCACAGGAGTGCACTTCGTTCTGCACTCCTGTGACTGTAATTCAGTCAACAGAGGGCTAAAGTTCACAGTCGGCTGACTTCACTCAGCTGATCCAGACTTTAAAAAGGACAAGTTTGCTTTTACAAAAAATAAAATGCACTTTTTTTTTCCCGGGTAAAATAAAAAAAAAAAATTAATTATATACATTTTTGGGTTAGGGACCCATAAAGCATTGCACCCACAATCATTAGATCGTGGATGCAATGCTATGGTCCTGCAGACTGTGTGTGTAGCTGTTTGCCTGTACCCCTGATATGGACAGGCAGTTACCACACTCTGCAAGGCGGCAAGGGGGTTAGTTTGCTGGCATACTCACGTGCGATATAGTGGCAGCCATAGTCGCCAAATGTATCACTCGGCCCTGCCCCTGCTTCATTGATTTGATTGACAGCAGCGGGAGCCAATGGCTGCACTGCTATCAATCTCCAATAAAGAGTTGCCTCAAGCTGGGGGGAAAGCATTGCGGGATCGCGCCCACGAAGGTTCATGGCTCAGGTAAATAAAACGAGAGGGGGGGGGGCTCCGAGAGTGCAAGGTGTTTTCGCCTTAATGCATAGGATGCATTAAGGTGAAAAAATACGAAGCTTTAGAAACCCCTTTAAAGTTCATGTGGGTGTAAAGGCAGGTGTCACAATACTTTTGACAATATAGTGTCTATACAAGAACATGTGGAGGATTCCTCAGTACTACTACAAACAGAAATCAAGCTAAATAAGTAAAAACTGATCTCGGCTATCACATGAGATTTCCAAAAAAAATTGTTATCTACTTTAATTTACTTAAACATACAAGTCATATTTAATAAATAAAACAAATAAAAAATAAACTTGTCTATGGTGATTAAAAGCAAAGCATGGGAATTCAAAAAACAATCAATCATACTCGCCTAGGTGGACGCAGCTCAGTCTAATGCTGCATCTATCCCCTGCCGTCTCTAAAACTGAGAACCGAGTGATCTCATGACCACTGATTGCTCGGTTCTAGCTTCAGTGAGCAGAGAGTTGGTTGGTGATAGTCAATCACCATCTCTCTGCTCTGCCCCTCCAGTGCTCATTGGAATGCTGGGCTGTCGAGGAGGTGGGAGTTCCGACTTACAGGCTGTAGCATGTTGCATTTTTAACATGTTACACCCTGAAAGTGGGTGCAACATATTACAAAAGGTGAATTTATCCTTTAATGTCGGGATCCACCTAGATGCCTGACAAGCAGCCGACTCAGCCTCTCATCACTCGGCAGGCAGCCTGAGCCAGGCACTCCCGCCTCCCTCCACGGACCAGCATTCCAGTGAGCACTGGAGGGGCAGAGCAGAAAGATGGTGATTGACTGTCACCGACTCTTTGCTCACTGAAGACGGAGAACCGAGCAATCAGTGGTCATCAGTTGTCATTAATTCACTTGGTTCACAGTTTTAGAGATGGCAGGGGATAACTGCATTAGAATGAGCTGCGTCCACCTAGGTGAGTACGATTGTTTTTTGAAGAAAAACCATAGCCAGGTTTTTTTATTATTTTTAAATTAAATATGACTTGTATGTTTAAGTAAATTAAAGTAGACAGCAAATTTTTGGGGGAAATATCATGTGATAGCCGAGTGGTTGGTTAAGTCTAGATCAGGTTTTATTTATTTAGCTTGATTTCTGTTTGTAGTACCGAGGAATCCTCCACATATTCTTGTCTAGACGCCATATTGTCAAAAGTATTGTGACGCCTGCTTTTACACGTACTGGCATCCCAGTCTTAGACCCCATACACACTATACAAATTTTGTCATACAAATTGAAACTCTTAGAGTTTGACCTCCATATTATTTGGTTTTGGTAAATCTGAAGGAAAACAAATCTATAGAAAATTGCCCAGTGTTTATCCATCTTTAGTCCGTAGGGTTGAATATTGAGTTGGCCCACCCTTTGCAGCTATAACACCTTCAACTCTACTGGGAAGGCTGTTCACAGGGTTTAGGAGTGTCTATGTCAGCCGTTTTGCAACCAGGGTGCCTTGGCAAAATGCTTAAAAATCTAAAAAAATATAGTGTATATGGCTCGGGACCTTGAGGTTTCTTTGCAGCAGTGTTTTTAACCATTTTATTTGTGGGACTTTAATACCTATTACCTCAGACCTAACAATTAGAAGAAATAAAAATACATAAAAATACATAAATAAAACGCTATTTTTTGAGTCTTCTAAACATTAGGAAGATTAAATTCATGACATAAAACTCACAGATAAAAAATACATACAACAGTCATCTGTACAGCTCTGCCTTATTACCTGCATTGCACTCAGGAGCTTCCGGTGGTTCTTTTGCTGCCTTTTTTTTCCGGCCGCGTTTCTTAGGTCCCGGCTTGGTGCTTGAATCTTGGTCTCCTGGTAAAGGGAAGATTCGTCACATCATTCAGTCATAGAAGAAAAACTACTTAAAATGATCACTCGTGTATTTCTGCCTTAAAGTGATATTAAAGGCTTTTTTTATTTGTTTAAAAAGAATAAACATGTCATACTTACCTGCACTGTGTAGTGGTTTTGCACAGAGCAGACCCGATCCTACTGTTCTCGGGTTCCTTGCCGGCGCGCCTGCCCCCTCTCTCTTGCCCCCACAGCAAGCAGCTTGCTATGGGGAAACGGAGCTGCTGCTTTGCCCCCGCCCCCTCCTCATTGGCTAACAGCAGCAGGAACCAATGATGCCCGCTGCTGTGTCACAGCCAGTGGTGGCTGCTCCAAAAGGGGCGCCGCCCCCCTAATCTCCATGCGCCCGGCCCCAAACGCATGGTTTTCAACGGGGTTCATTTTGTTTTTTGAAGCACATGATTACAGCCAGAGGCTCCAATTGGCTTCAAAAAGGGTGGGCTTGGGGGGACAGGGCGCTGCACCCCGAGCCCACCCAGTTGTGTGACAATAGCGAATATTCGCTATTGTCTTCCTGCTTCTTCTCCCAATCAGGAAGCGGGTCTTAAGACCCAAATTGGCTGAGAGGAGGAGCAACTGTATTGGCCGCTAGAAGAAGCAGGGTGGAAAGCCACCCAAGCATCCACGAAGCAGCCGAGAAGCAGTGGGGAAGCCACTCACAAACCTGGATGGGGTAAGTAGTGGGGGACGATCGACAGTGACGGCAGGGGGTGGGGTGTTGATGGCCTGCCCCAATAAAAATGAAGCACCAGCTGCCACAGGTCTCAAGTAATCAGGAGAAAGAGTCCCGGGCAGCCAACGTTCTCGTGTAACATCACAGGGTCCAGATGGGGCTCAAGCAAGTACACCGAATAGAAAAAAAAATAAAAATTCTGCCTTTAGAACCACTTTAATACCTGCGCTGCACTCCGGAGCTTCCGGTGGTTCTTTTGCTGCGCTTTTTTTCCGGCCACGTTTCTTGGGCCCTGGCTTAGTGCTTGAATCTTGGTCTCCTGTAAAAGAGAAGGTTCATCTCATTAGGTCATAGAACAAAAATACATAAAATTATCACTTGAGTATTTCTGTCTTAATACCCGTGCTGCACTCTGGAGCTTCTTTTGTAGTATTTTTCTTGCAGGAGGATTTTTTAGATCTCGGCTTAGCGTTTGTATCTTGATCTCCATCTTTTAAACCTTTAAGGGGAAGATTCATCATATCATTAGCGCACATAATATACATACAAAGACCATCTGTGTAAAATGCGCCTTTATTACCTGTGCTGCACTCTGGAGTTTCCAGCGCAGCATTTTTTTTCCTGCAGGTTTTCTTCGACCCTTTGACGTTTGTATTTCGGTCTTTATGATTTAAAACTAAGGAGAGGATTCAAAACATCATTCACTCACAATACAAAAGAAAGAGACAATTCCTATCCATACATTTCTGACTTATTACCTGCATTGCACTCCAGAGCTTCCTTTGCAGCACTTTTTTTCCTGCCGGAGTTCTTAGCCCCCGGCTTGGCACTCGTATCTTGGTCTCCATTTTGTAAGCCTGTAAATATAGTATCCATTACATAATTAAAAGAAAAGTATGGCCAAAGCTTTTTTTTTTTTGTCGTACTTATGTGGGTCGCAAGGAGTACACCTTTGCTCTGTAAAGATCCTGACCATATTGTCGGGATCCAACCAGCTGCCTTGACAGCTGGCTCCAGTGCCTGACTGAGAGCTGAAGCCAGCCAGTCCCTCCCCTACCTGGCGCTCCAGGTGAGTGGTGACTGCCAATCACTGCTTTCCGCTCATGCAATCGTTAAGCTCTCGGTCTAAGACCAAACGTGGGACAACTGCAGTATAACACCAATGTTGTAGCAGATAAGAGAGTATAAGGGGTGTTTTTTTATTTTTTTATTAACCCCAAATTTTCTTTTTTTTTTTTTACTTGACACCGACCACCCCATGCACATTTACTGTGGCAGGTTGGCCGCTCTGTGCAGAATCAAGTACTGGTACAAGATTCTGCACTTCCGGGTCTAGGGTGCACACATGTGCTACTTGGGACAAGCTCCCACCGTGTCTGCTGGGACCTATCGATCATTTGAGGTACAGGCAGAATGGCCATCTGCTTATGTAAACAAGGAAAATTGCCATTCTGTGACAAGGGAAAGCTAAGACAGGCAGAAACACAGATCTTTGCCTTCCCATAGTACAAACCACCCCGACACAGTTAGAAAGCACTCTCTAGGAGCACATATAACCCTCTGATCACCTGTTTAACCCCTTCCCAGCCAGTAATTAGTATGGTGACCATGCATATTTTTTAGCACTGATCACGGTATTCGTTTCACTAGTTCCCAAATAGTGCCAGTTAGATGTCAGATTTGTCCACTGCATTATCACAGTACTGCTATAAGCCGCTGATCGCCGTCAAAGTAGGGTTGTCCAAAGTGAGGGTTATCACCTTAAGACCAAGTACAAGTACCGATACTTTTTTTTCAAGTACTCGCCGATACTAATTACCGATACTTTTTTTTAATGTCATGTGACTGTGGCACGTGTCAGTATTTTTATTTTATTTTACCATTTTTTGTTATTTTTTACTATTTTTTTCAGTGCTTTCTTCTTTTTTTGGAAGGGGGGGGGATGGATGTGTAAGTGTGCTTTTTTATTTACATTTTTATTATTTTTTTAAATTCATTTTTGTTATTTATCGGAATTGTTCTTTTCTTTTTTTTTATCAGCCCTGTTGGGGGTCCTTGGTGAGATATCAGGGGTCTTAACAGACCCTTGAAATCTCCCCTTTGAGATTCCCCAGTCTCTTTCTCTGCAGCCTCAGCTAAAGTGAATGGAGAGAAGCTCCTCTTCATTCATAAACTGAAACATTGTAAACACAGGTTACGATGCTCAGTTATGTGAATGGACATTCGGAAAAGGTAGGAGCCGGGTTTAGCGGCTCCTACCTCCACTCTCCATCCTGACAGATCGAGGGGTGGAGGGGGACATTGAGGGGACACAGCACGGAGGGGGAGAGCAGCAGGAGGGGGACACTGAGGACGGAGCACAGACTGCAGCAAGGAGAGGGACAAGAACCCGGAGGGGGACACAGAGTACTGACAGCAGCACGGAGGGGGACATGGAGCATGGAGGGGGACACGGAGGGGGACACAGGAACAGTCAGCGGTGATCGGTGCGGCTTTGGAGGGGGGGGGGGGGAGTAACAAGCACTAATCACAGCTGTATAAAACGAACTAAAGCAGCTGAAAAGGGGGCAGATCAGTGCTTGCAACTCCCCCGCCGCACCGATCACCCCTGACTGCCCAGGTATCAGGTGAAGCATTGGAGCATTTCCCAGAGTACAAGTATTCGGGGAAATGCTTGGTATCGGTACATCCCTAGTAAAAAGAAAACAATTCCAAAATTCTATCCCATAGTTTGTAGACCCTATAACATTTGCACAAACCAATCAATATACGCTCATATTTACAAAAAAAATATAGCAGAATACATATTGGCCTAAATAAATGGACATTTGATTTTTAAATTTGTTTTATTGAATGTGTTTTATAGCAGAAAGTAACATACATTTAAAAAAAAATAATTGAAATGGTCGCCATTTTTTTTTGTATATAGCGCAAAAATAAAAAATAAAAAAAACGCAGAGGTGATCAAACACCACCAAAAGAAAGCTCTATTTGTGGGGAAAAAAGGACAAAATTTGTATTTGGGTATAGCTTCCCACAACTGGGCAATTGTCAGTTAAAGTAACGCTGTGCCGTACAGCAAAAAATGGCCTGGTCAGGAAGGGTGGTAAACATTTCCGAAGCTGAAGTGGTTAATTTATAGAGCAATACATAAAATGGCCATGCATGTAATCCTGCCTTATTACCTGCACTGCATTCTGGAGTTTCCGAGGCTTCTGGTGCAGACTTTTTTTTCCGGCAGGATTTCTTGGACCCCGGCTTGGCTTTTGTATCTTGACTTTCATGATTTAAGGCTGTAAAGAGGGGATTCATCATTCCACTCGCTCAGAGCAATAGAACACACAAACTCTCCATCCACAGAATACGGCTTTATTACCTGTGCTGCACCCTGGCGCTTCCTCTGCTTCCTCGGCAGCATTTTTTTTCTGGCAGGATCTCTTGGACCCCCGCTCAGAGCTCGTATCTTGCTGTCTTTTTCTCTTCCCTGGCGACACCTCCTCTTGATTCACCAAAGGTGGCTCCAGCGTCTTTTTTCCCTGGGCGGCCTTTTTGGGGGGCATCTAGGGATGATATTAAAGTGTTAACAATAACCATTGACAGTTGGTCTTGGATAAGTGCAAAAAGAAAATACCTGCACCTGTTTTTATGGGCAGCCAACTGCAACAGATTAGCAAAATTCTGAGACAGATTATTAGTCCAAACTAGGCATCAATTAATGCTGGATTGCGGTCAGGACCAGGCCACTCTCCCATCTGAGCCACGGTGGCCGCGCCACTAGGAGCCAGATGTAAAGTAGGAGCAGTGCTGTGGGGGGGATGTAAAGTAGGAGCAGTGCTGTGGGGGGGATGTAAAGTAGGAGCAGTGCTGTGGGGGGGATGTAAAGTAGGAGCAGTGCTGTGGGGGGGATGTAAAGTAGGAGCAGTGCTGTGGGGGGGATGTAAAGTAGAAGCAGTGCTGTGGGGGGGATGTAAAGTAGGAGCAGTGCTGTGGGGGGGATGTAAAGTAGGAGCAGTGCTGTGGGGGGGATGTAAAGTAGGAGCAGTGCTGTGGGGGGGATGTAAAGTAGGAGCAGTGCTGTGGGAGGAATGTAAAGTAGGAGCAGTGCTGTGGGAGGAATGTAAAGTAGGAGCAGTGCTGTGGGAGGAATGTAAAGTAGGAGCAGTGCTGTGGGGGAATGTAAAGTAGGAGCAGTGCTGTGGTGGAATGTAAAGTAGGAGCAGTGCTGTGGGGGAATGTAAAGTAGGAGCAGTGCTGTGGGGGAATGTAAAGTAGGAGCAGTGCTGTGGGAGGAATGTAAAGTAGGAGCAGTGCTGTGGGGGAATGTAAAGTAGGAGCAGTGCTGTGGTGGAATGTAAAGTAGGAGCAGTGCTGTGGGGGAATGTAAAGTAGGAGCAGTGCTGTGGTGGAATGTAAAGTAGGAGCAGTGCTGTGGGGGAATGTAAAGTAGGAGCAGTGCTGTGGGAGGAATGTAAAGTAGGAGCAGGGCTGTGGGGGAATGTAAAGTAGGAGCAGTGCTGTGGGGGGATGTAAAGTAGGAGCAGTGCTGTGGTGGAATGTAAAGTAGGAGCAGGGCTGTGGGGGAATGTAAAGTAGGAGCAGTGCTGTGGGAGGGGATGTAAAGTAGGAGCAGTGCTGTGGGAGGGGATGTAAAGTAGGAGAAGTGCTGTGGGGGGGGGGGGGGAGCAGTGCCAGGGAAGAGGAAAGATGTGAAGGAGGGTAATGCTAGGGAAGGAGGAGGGGGTAGTGTTGTGGAAGGGTTGATGTGAGGGGGCAGAGCACACTATTATAGAGGGGGGGGGTTGTGAAGAGGGAGCAGTAGTGTGGGGGGAGGGTGATGTAAAAGGTTTGGGTAGGGTTAAAGTAAAAGCAGTGCTGGGGGGGGGGGCTGTGATGTGAAGTTAGGGAGGGGACCTGTGATGTGCTTCGGACTGAGACACTGATGTAATATTGCGATATAAATGTGTGTGTGTGTGTGGGGGGGGGGGGGGGGTCTGAGTCATTGACCAAACACGCAACAATTGGGACCTCCGCTGGAAGAACATTTTACCGATCAGACCTCCGTGGATTGCAATTCATATCGCCCCTCTCGGAGTAAAAGCCCTCCAGAAGCCCGTAACATTGCTACTTTATAACAGATCAGAGAGGAACTTGTGACTTTAGATGCAACATTGTAATAAAACCGTCACAAACTGTCACTGCTCCTGTAAAGCATTGCCTTCCCGTACACAAAATTATTAAATGTTTTGCGGTGCGTTTAAAATAAAAGGGTAAACCTGTATACAATGCACAGAAGTAAGAAAAGGTCCACCTTGCTAACAGCCCCATAAATAAAAAAAACACAAAAAACTAAAAGCACACACAGAACAAAAACAAATAATCTTTTTTTGTTGAAAAAAAAAAAAAAAAATACTTACCTCGGATTCTGGCTTTTGCCTGCTGCAGATATGCAAGTGATGTCACTTTACCTTACTGCTGGCTCTCGGAAAAGTTGGGTGATCAAAATACCCGAGCGTGTGCTCCAGCATAGAGATTTACTAAAACTGGAGCACGCAGAATCTGGTGCAGCTGCGCGTGGTAGCCAATCGGCTTCTAACTTCAGCTTGCTCAATAAAGCTTTGACAAATAAAACTTGAAGCTGATTGGCTGTGTACAGCTGCACCAGAGCCTCTGTCTCTGGTGTCATGCTTGTGGCTGTCAGTCTTGCTATGCCTCATGGGACTTGTAGTTCTGCAACAGCTGGAGGTCCGCTTATTGCATATCCTTGCACTAATTATTTAGTCTTGGCTTCAGACACACATTAAAGTGGAGTTCCACCCAAAAATAGAACTTCTGCTTTTAATAACCCTCCTCCCTCCCTTTCAGAAGATGATACCCAAGACAGGTATTTTCACCCACTTCTGGGCATAGACTCCCGTGGGAGTCACGTCACTTCCCGTCCCCCGCGGTGTATCCTGGGAAACACACAGGTCCCAGGAGAGAGCCGGGGCCAGAGAGAGCCGGGGCCAGAGAGAGCCGGGGCCAGAGAGAGCCGGGGCCAGAGAGAGCCGGGGCCAGAGAGAGCCGGGGCCAGAGAGAGCCGGGGCCAGAGAGAGCCGGGGCCAGAGAGAGCCGGGGCCAGAGAGAGCCGGGGCCAGAGAGAGCCGGGGCCAGAGAGAGCCGGGACCAGAGAGAGCCGGGACCAGAGAGAGCCGGGACCAGAGAGAGCCGGGACCAGAGAGAGCCGGGACCAGAGAGAGCCGGGACCAGAGAGAGCCGGGACCAGAGAGAGCCGGGACCAGAGAGAGCCGGGACCAGAGAGAGCCGGGACCAGAGAGGGCCGGGGCCAGAGAGAGCCGGGGCCAGAGAGGGCCGGGACCAGAGAGGGCCGGGACCAGAGAGGGCCGGGACCAGAGAGGGCCGGGACCAGAGAGGGCACGCCGGCTACTCGCGCATGCACAGAAGGGAACCGGGCAGTGACGCCGCAACACTTTACTTCCCCGATACCCTCACCGAGGATGGTGGTGGGGGCAGCCGAGAGACGAGCGCTTGCTCGGCATAGGTTGCCGACATCATGGGCTCACTGGACAGGTAAGTGTCCATTTTTTTAAAGTCAGCAGCGGCAGTATTTGTAACTGCTGGCTTTTTAAAAAAATAAAAATTTGGGTGGACCTCTGCTTTAACACAATAACAAAAACAACTAAAATTAAAACAGATTATTAATGCAACAAAAGTAACAGGTTGCACAGGTTACATCCTTAGAGAAATAAGGAAAAGCAACATGGAACATTAGAGGAATTATTCAAGTGGGAATACAGAAGATGATTTGTGAAGAAGTGGGCAGACTGAACATTGATATAATGCAGCCTTCAGAAACAAATGCCAAAGAAGAAAGGGCATTGTACGCCCATCTTCTAGAAATAGAGGAGGGATCACTAATCCCAGGAGCCAGGTAGCCAACGCTCCTTACATACGACAGCTGGCAGAGGAACCTTGGAGGTTTTCCCTAGTACCCATCATCGATGGAGAAGGCTCCTGGATTGGACAGTCTGCCTCCTGAACTACATATTCATTTGTCCACTCTGGCTGAAAAATGATGAAACCGTCAAAAGCAGATTGTAAAAGAAGGAAAGGTGTGATTTCCTGAGAGATGTGAAACTAGAACCACAGAGGGCAAAAAGTGGCATTAAAAAGTCACTCCGTACTCTGGAGGCTTAAAGTCCAGCCTGAGCTTGTTCGCTGGGCATCTCCTATGGGTCACACTCACAGCAGGGCAATTTATTTTGCACTCCTGTGACCCGTATTCAGCAAGTCCCTGTGACAGCAATAACAGTGATAAAAAAAAAAAAAAGAGAAGTGTAAATTTTGTTTTTTTGAATGTACAGAATATTGCCAGACAATCGAGAGGTAGCTGAAATTTCAGTATCGTATCGGCACTAAAAAAGCGATATCGGTCAATCCTAAAGCCTTAGGAGCACTCTGCACATGCTCAGATATGATATGTACAGTTTTTTTTTTTTTACTTGGCAGAGTGCATGTGATCAGCACTAAGCCAATCAGCACTGTCCAGACAGAGTGTCAGGGGTCATGCAGCCTCATAGAATGAGCTTTAACCAGACACTGACAGAAGTCACAAGACTGCTATATACTGCTGATGAGAAAAGGCACTTAGAAGTTTATATTTACTAAAATAAATTGCATTTCCATGTTCTGTGGGAGATCAGATTATAGTGAACGCAGGGTCCTTGGCTTAGTAACACTTTAAGGGTAGAATAAACAGAGGAAAGAAAACACAAAAAAAAATAAAAAAAAATAATGAACAATAGGGAGTGGATTAAAATAAATAAAGTGGCAACGCAGGAAATCAACAAGAACCAGACTATACGCAGCAGGCACAGTCATTATTCCAAAGTTTCCCAAAAGAAAAGAACAGGAACAACTGGATCACAAAAAAAAATCTTATTCCGATGAGTAAAAGGAAAAGAGAAACAGATCAAAAGGATGCGTTAAGTGAAACCGAAAGAAACAAACTACAGTCACTCTATACAGTACACAAATCAGAAACAAGAAGTGAAACATGGAACATGTACATAGAAGTTAAAGGGGTTGTATACCCGCAATTTTTATTTTATTTTTTCCACCTGAAAGGCAAAAGCCATAATGAGCTAGTATGCACCGCACACTTACCTCGGAACGAGGTGAAGAGAACTTACCTGGTCCACGCAGAGCAAGATTTCATCTTGACTCGGCGTGTCTTCCGGGTATCACGGCTCCAGCGCTGTGATTGGTTGGAGAGGCAATGTTTTTTAATTCGGCAAGGCCCGGCAGCTGCCGGCCCTTTAGCCAAGGATCCCCCCCATACAGGTTTAGGAGATATTCTTTATACTTACAGGTAAGCCTTATTATAGGCTAGGGTTGTCCCGATACCACTTTTTTAGGACCTAGTACAAGTACTGATACTTTTTTCCAAGTAGTCGCCGATACCGAATACCGATACTTTTTTAAAATGTGTCCCCAAATGCAGCCATGTCCCCCACATATTGCAGCCATGTCCCCCCCACAGATGCAGCCATGCATGTCCCCCACATATTGCAGCCATGTACGTCCCCCACATATTGAAGCCATGTATGTCCCCCACAGATGCAGCCATGTATGTCCCCCACAGATGCAGCCATGTATGTGCCCCACAGATGCAGCCATGTATGTGCCCCACAGATGCAGCCATGTATGTGCCCCACAGATGCAGCCATGTATGTCCCCCACAGATGCAGCCATGTATGTGCCCCACAGATGCAGCCATGTATGTGCCCCACAGATGCAGCCATGTATGTGCCCCACAGATGCAGCCATGTATGTGCCCCACAGATGCAGCCATGTCCTGTCCCCCATATTGCAGCCATGTCCTGTCCCCCATATTGCAGCCATGTATGTCCCCCATACCTGTAGTAGTGCCGCTGCATACCGCCGCGTTAAACCCCCCATTGCATTACAGCGCGCAATACAAGCTTTCTTTTGAATACTTGTAATGCGCGCCGCGCCATGTATAGACACTCCTCTTCTCTGGATTGGACGGATCTGTCCAATCCCGAGAAGGGGAGTGTCTATACATGGTGCGGCACGCATTACAAGTATTCAAACGAAAGCTTGTATTGAGCGCTGTAATGCAATGGGGGGGTTTAACGCCGCGGGGGGGAAGTATTCTATTTAAGTATCGGGGGTATTTGCGGGAGTACAAAGTACTCCCGCAAATACTCGGTATCGGTCCCGATACCGATACTAGTATCGGTATCGGGACAACCCTATTATAGACTTACCTGTAAGTGAAAGTGGTAGTATAGAGTATACTACCACTTGAAGAAACTAGCAACAAATCCAACATTATAAAATGAAATAAAAAAAAAAAAGGGTAATAACTACAGAGAATGAGATGCTACACAGCAGATGGAAAGAATATAAGAAAAAAAAACTCTATGGAAGTAGAAGCCCCCCCTCCCACCCCTCAGAAGAAGAAGCCACCCCCCTCAGAAGACGAAGCCCCCCCCCCCCCAACCTGAGGCTAGATCGATAAATTAGGAGAAAAAAAAAAAAAACAGTAAATCTTGGGTGACAAGGGAGTAGAAGACTCCATGACCTAAGCCTAGATAATTAGCAAATTATGAGATAATGAAAGCAATACAAATCTTGGGTAACTTGAGGCTAAATAACAAAATTATGAGAGAACGAAAGCAAAAAAAATTATCTTGGGTGACAAGGCCACAGGCACTTATGATATACGGATTCAATGTGTTAAAAGAGCAGGAAAGAATATTAAAACATTTCATCAAACCACAAGAGGCATTTTATCAAGGTGAGAAAATTCCTGAAGACGTCAAAAATTGGCTGGAATAACGTCATCAACAATATAGAACAAGTCCACCTGAACAAGTCTAAACTACTACTAGATATTCCTGAAGAATGGTCTATAGACTATTTTAGCAGTTATCCCGAAGAAAAAATGTAATGTGAAGGACTATCAGGCAAGAGCCTTCGCACCACAAACAATAAAGGAATTATCAAACATAATCCAACACATAATACTATCTATAGATGGCTAAATGGGATTTCGCTGGATTCCTCCATCTGCTAAACAGTGTGGATGAAGGAATCTCCACTGCCAGCTATTGTCTAGGGTGCGTGCACAGAATGGAAATTTTAGTGCTGAAACCGAAAACGAAGGATGCACTAGGTCGAAAACCGAAACCGACAGTTTTTAAAACCTATTTATATTATATTTAACTTTTTAATTAATATCATCAATTTAAATTAATATAAAATGTATTGTTGCCTATTGCTGGCACCTTTAGTGTCTCATGTCCTCCGTCTTTAACCATCTCCTGTACCGTGTCCTCGGTCTCTAACCATCTCCTGTACCGTGTCCTCGGTCTCTAACCATCTCCTGTACCGTGTCCTCGGTCTCTAACCATCTCCTGTACCGTGTCCTCGGTCTCTAACCATCTCCTGTACCGTGTCCTCGGTCTCTAACCATCTCCTGTACCGTGTCCTCGGTCTCTAACCATCTCCTGTACCGTGTCCTCGGTCTCTAACCATCTCCTGTACCGTGTCCTCGGTCTCTAACCATCTCCTGTACCGTGTCCTCGGTCTCTAACCATCTCCTGTACCGTGTCCTCAGTATCTAACCATCTCCTGTACCGTGCCCTCAGTATCTAACCATCTCCTGTACCGTGTCCTCAGTATCTAACCATCTCCTGTACCGTGCCCTCATTATCTAACCATCTCCTGTACCGTGTCTGCAATCTCTTGCCTAAACTTAAAAACACACTGCTAATAGAGGTGCACCAAATGAAATGTTGCTGATACTAACAGACATAGTAGGAGGGAGATGATCCGAGACTGCAGACATAGTAGGAGGGAGATGATCCGAGACTGCAGACATAGTAGGAGGGAGATGATCCGAGACTGCAGACATACAGTGCAGAAAATAAGTATTTGAACACCCTGCTATTTTGCAAGTTCTCCCACTTGGAAATCATGGAGGGGTCTGAAATTGTCATCGTAGGTGCATGTCCACTGTGAGAGACATAATCCAAAAAAAAAAATCCAGAAATCACAATTTATGATTTTTTAACTATTTATTTGTATGATACAGCTGCAAAGAAGTATTTGAACACCTGTCTATCAGCTAGAATTCTGACCCTCAAAGACCTGTTAGTCTGCCTTTAAAATGTCCACCTCCACTCCATTTATTATCCTAAATTAGATGCACCTGTTTGAGGTCATTAGCTGCATAAAGACACCTGTCCACCCCATACAATCAGTAAGAATCCAACTACTAACATGGCCAAGACCAAAGAGCTGTCCAAAGACACTAGAGACAAAATTGTACACCTCCACAAGGCTGGAAAGGGCTACGGAGAAATTTCCAAGCAGCTTGGTGAAAAAAGGTCCCCTGTTGGAGCAATCATTAGAAAATGGAAGAAGCTAAACATGACTGTCAATCTCCCTCGGACTGGGGCTTTCATGCAAAATCTCACCTCATGGGGTCTCAATGATCCTAAGAAAGGTGAGAAATCAGCCCAGGACTACACGGGAGGAGCTGGTCAATGACCTGAAAAGAGCTGGGACCACCGTTTCCAAGGTTACTGCTGGTAATACACTAAGACGTCATGGTTTGAAATCATGCATGGCACGGAAGGTTCCCCTGCTTAAACCAGCACATGTCAAGGCCCGTCTTAAGTTTGCCAATGACCATTTGGATGATCCAGAGGAGTCATGGGAGAAAGTCATGTGGTCAGATGAGACCAAAATAGAACTTTTTGGTCATAATTCCACTAACCGTGTTTGGAGGAAGAAGAATGATGAGTACCATCCCAAGAACACCATCCCTACTGTGAAGCATGGGGGTGGTAGCATCATGCTTTGGGGGTGTTTTTCTGCACATGGGACAGGGCGACTGCACTGTATTAAGGAGAGGATGACCGGGGCCATGTATTGCGAGATTTTGGGCAACAACCTCCTTCCCTCAGAGCTTTGAAGATGGGTCGAGGCTGGGTCTTCCAACATGACAATGACCCGAAGCACACAGCCAGGATAACCAAGGAGTGGCTCTGTAAGAAGCATATCAAGGTTCTGGCGTGGCCTAGCCAGTCTCCAGACCTAAACCCAATAGAGAATCTTTGGAGGGAGCTCAAACTCTGTGTTTCTCAGCGACAGCCCAGAAACCTGACTGATCTAGAGAAGATCTGTGTGGAGGAGTGGGCCAAAATCCCTCCTCCAGTGTGTGCAAACCTGGTGAAAAACTACAAGAAACGTTTGACCTCTGTAATTGCAAACAAAGGTGACTGTACCAAATATTAACATTGATTTTCTCAGGTGTTCAAATACTTATTTGCAGCTGTATCATACAAATAAATAGTTAAAAAATTCATAAATTGTGATTTCTGGAATTTTTTTTTTTGATTATGTCTCTCACAGTGGACATGCACCTACGATGACAATTTCAGACCCCTCCATGATTTCCAAGTGGGAGAACTTGCAAAATAGCAGGGTGTTCAAATACTTATTTTCTGCACTGTAGTAGAGGGAGATGATCCGAGACTGCAGACATAGTAGAGGGAGATGATCCGAGACTGCAGACATAGTAGAGGGAGATGATCCGAGACTGCAGACATAGTAGAGGGAGATGATCCGAGACTGCAGACATAGTAGAGGGAGATGATCCGAGACTGCAGACATAGTAGAGGGAGATGATCCGAGACTGCAGACATAGTAGAGGGAGATGATCCGAGACTGCAGACATAGTAGAGGGAGATGATCCGAGACTGCAGACATAGTAGAGGGAGATGATCCGAGACTGCAGACATAGTAGAGGGAGATGATCCGAGACTGCAGACATAGTAGAGGGAGATGATCCGAGACTGCAGACATAGTAGAGGGAGATGATCCGAGACTGCAGACATAGTAGAGGGAGATAGTCCAAGACTGCAGACATAGTATAGGGAGATGATCAAAGGAAGACGTTCCTCTAATCAAAAATATAAGATTACTACAAAACACAAGTCTGTTTTCTGTCTCGGGTATGTCAAAAACAACAAAGGGATATAAAGTAGTAAAACTAAGGCTTGAAAATTAAACAATGCAATGCAAGGGATATGCAATTAGCGGACCTCCAGCTGTTGCAGAACTACAAGTCCCATGAGGCATAGCAGGGCTCTGACAGCCACAAGCATGACACCAGAGACAGAGGCATGATGGGACTTGTAGTTTTGCAACAGCTGGAGGTCTGCTAATTGCATATCCCTGCAATAGACCAAGTAACCCACTTCCAACCCCTTGGCATATGGATCAATTAAAAGAACAAAAGTTGAGGTTAGATTTGTAATCCCCAAGGCCAAAGCGTCTGGAGACACCAAGACCTGAGGAGGAACGATCTCCTTTCAACAAACATAAGCCTGGATCATCCTCAAGTACGGAAGAGAATTTCATTTTTTTTCCCACAATGTCATGAAAGATGAAGATTCGCCAAGATACAACGTCACAAGGAAAACCAGAAGAACGAAGTCAAGAGCTGGGACCACCAAGACCTGGCGGTACATTAGAGGGAACAATAGCCCTCCAATCACAAAGAAAAACACTGCTACCATCGCAATCAGGTCCGTTCCCTCGCAAGATCTCTAAAAAAATAAGAAGATCACAAGATTTAAACTGTGGCTCTCCAGGAGGATCTTGAGAATTCAGCTGGTCAGGAACGAAGAGGTTCTTCAAAGAGTCAATGTAGCCAAACCACATGAGTTATAAGTGATCATCAGTCACAAAATATCAATGGTATGGCCATGAATCGCAAGAATCCTGAGTGGGGAGGTAAAGGGAGAGGCAAAACACGGGGACAGAGGACATCCGGGAACTGGCCGGCAGACGTGATGTAAAGCACAAGATTCACCTGGTAAAAGTCAAGGCCAAATAGACAGCGACGGTGGAAGAAAAGTTCCAAGTCGGAATTCACCAAAGAACATAAGCTGACCCAGTAGAAGAGATGGTGATAACCGGCTACACGATACAACCGGCAGGCAACTTTCTGTAGAACCAGCAGTATCAGTACAAGCCACCAGTCATCAGTGCCAGCAGTATCAGTACAAGCCACCAGTGCCAGCAGTATCAGTACAAGCCACCAGTCATCAGTGCCAGCAGTATCAGTACAAGCCACCAGTCATCAGTGCCAGCAGTATCAGTACAAGCCACCAGTCATCAGTGCCAGCAGTATCAGTACAAGCCACCAGTCATCAGTGCCAGCAGTATCAGTACAAGCCACCAGTCATCAGTGCCAGCAGTATCAGTACAAGCCACCAGTCATCAGTGCCAGCAGTATCAGTACAAGCCACCAGTCATCAGTGCCAGCAGTATCAGTACAAGCCACCAGTGCCAGCAGTATCAGTACAAGCCACCAGTGCCAGCAGTATCAGTACAAGCCACCAGTCATCAGTGCCAGCAGTATCAGTACAAGCCACCAGTCATCAGTGCCAGCAGTATCAGTACAAGCCACCAGTCATCAGTGCCAGCAGTATCAGTACAAGCCACCAGTCATCAGTGCCAGCAGTACCAAACAGCCTTACCAGCCAGCAGTACCAGTACCCACCAGCAGTACCATTACAAGCCACCAGTGCCAGCCAGCCTTACCAGTTCGCAGTACCAGTACCCGCCGGCAGTACCAGACCAGCCAGCAGCACTAACCAGCAGTATCAGACAGTACAAGCCACCAGTCATCAGTGCCAGCCGTACCAGTCAGTAGTACCAGTACCCGCCAGCAGCACCAGTACCCGCCAGCAGTACCCGCCGCCAGTATCAGCCCGTCCGCAGTACCCGCCGCCAGTATCAGCCCGTCAGCAGTACCCACCAGCCTTAGCAATATCAGCCAGCCGTACCAGTCAGTAGTACCAGTACCCGCCAGCAGCACCAGTACCCGCCAGCAGTACCCGCCGCCAGTATCAGCCCGTCAGCAGTACCCACCGCCAGTATCAGCCCGTCAGCAGGACCCGCCGCCAGTACCAGCCCTGGAGGACAGTTGGCAGCAGCCACCAGCCATAACCAGCTGGGAGACAGCAGCAGCCAGCTGCAGGAATCCTGAGGACTAAGGTGCGGATAAACCGCTGTTCATCAGTGTAAAAGCAGCCGAATGCCGCATATACAGGGTCGGAATTTCCGACAAGAAAAGTTTGATGTGAGCTTTTTGTCGGAAATTCCGACCGTGTGTAGGCCCCATTGGATATTTTCTGTCGGATTTCCAACAGCAAAAATTTGATTGCTGGTTCTCAAATTTTCCGACGGGAAAAGTTATTGTCAGAAATTCCGATCGTCTGTATGCAATTCCAAACGCATAAAAATCCTACGCATGCTCGGATTCAATTTGACGCATGCTCATAATCATTGAACTTCATGTTTCTCGGTTTGTCGTAAGTGTTGTACGTCACTGCGTTCTTGGCCGTCGAAATTTCCAACATTTGTGTGACCGTGTGTATGCAACACCATTTTGAGCCAACATCCATCGGAAAAAAATCCACGGGTTTGTTGTCGGAATTTCCGATCGTGTGTAAACGACAATAGGCACCTTTTCACACAATCGCTTCAATCGGATCCACCTGTGTGTTTTTCTCCAGACTCTCCATTCACCTATAGAGAGCGGCAGATGTAAACAGACTTGTGCGTTTACACCCGCCGATATGCAATTCGATCTGCTTAAACAAAAAAAAAAAAACATAAGGGGGGGGGGGGGTCTGTCCCCTTCTGTCTGGGCGGATCGGAGGGTCCTTAGGGTCGCTCAAGTTGCCCTCCCTCCTCAAAAGGTTGGGCACCCCTGGGTTAGATCCTGGATTGGGTTATTAATGCCACATTTCATAAGGATTTCCTCTTACATCCTGTTACACCACCAGGACAGGAAGTTGAGGGGGAGGCTTTCTATGGGGACACAATAGGGGTTTTGAAGCCGGCAGAACACATTGCAATAATTTGTATAATTTCCTTTAGATCTTCCAACAACTATGTAATACGAGAGCCTGTCGTATCAGATACACCTTGACTTGACTGCCAATCACAGTTTGGTAGATCTAAAGCTAGCTGTACACTATACAATCTGATTGCCTAATCGCCTATTTACCAAACTATGCAACATGCAGGCAGACCATTGTGCTACTTAGCTGATGGAGATTGTATAGTGTGTGTGGGCAGCTTAAGGGTTTCCATACACGTTACAATTTGATCAAACAGCTTTTGATTTACTAAGACTATGCAATGCAAGAGCTTACTTATTCTGTCCAATCATATTGTACCCAAGCATGCAGACCATAGTTGTTGGTAGATCAGATTGCACAGTCTATGACCAGCTTCATAGGAGATTGTACGATCAGACTGAGCATGCATTTACATGAAATAATACAATCTCCGGTCAGAAGATCAGAGCACACATACAGCGACCGACACCGATCACATCTCCTGCACACAACTTTCCCACATACACTGTGTGCACAGACACAGGGGGCATAACAAAGGAAACACGTGACCCAGCCAGAGAGGGACTACAACCCCCAGCAGAGGATGCAAGATCTGCCCGAGACTTCTGCTCCCCCTGCAGCTGCACACACACACAGAAGGTGTACTATCAGTCCTAGCGATCCCAGGCACGGGCCCAGCACGGCCCGGTGCCCCCTCCATACCCCCCCGGGGTACCTGTCACTCTCCCGGTTTCCAATATACAATCCTCGGGGTATTCCAGCAACCTATGGGCAAAATGTCGCTTAGGACAGTCCACGCATGCGCAGCAGACGGACCTGACCTCTGATCGCCCCTCCTATCACAAGTCTACTACTACTTTGATTGGCTGGGCGGGAATGTATAGCGCATGCGCCAGAGCAAGGATCAGCTTAGAGTAGAAGGTGGGGCGGGGAGAGCAGAGACGGTAGAGGGGACCGCCAGGGGAAATGAAACGGGGCTTATACTCTGTGGGCAGACAATGGAGGATATGCATGGTGGGCATGCTACAGAGGATAGGCAATGGTGGATATGCATGCTACAGAGGACAGGCATTCGTGGATATGCCTTATGGGACATGCAATGGTGGATTTGCACTTTGGACATGCCATAGAGGACAGACAACGGAGCATATACACTATGGGCATGTTATAGAGGACAGGCAATGAAGGATATGCACTGTGGGCAGGCAATGGAGGATATGCACTGTGGGCAGGCAATGGAGGATATGCACTGTGGGCATGCAATGAAGGATATGCACTGTGGTATGCCATAGGGGACATGCAATGGAAAATATACACCGTGGGCATGCCATAGGGGGCAGGCAATGGAGAATATGCACTGTGGGCATGCTACAGGGGACAGGCAATGGAGAATATGCACTGTGGGCATGCTACAGGGGACAGGCAATGGAGGATATGCACTGTGGGCATGCTACAGGGGACAGGCAATGGAGGATATGCACTGTGGGCATGCCATAGAGGACATGCAATGGAGCATATGCACTGTGGGCATGCCATAGAGGATTTTCAATGGAGCATATGCACTGTGGGCATGCCATAGAGGACAGGCAATGGAGGATATACACTGTGTGCATGCTACAGAGGACAGGCAATGGAGGATATGCACTGTGTGCATGCTACAGAGGACAGGCAATGGAGGATATGCACTGTGGGCATGCTACAGAGGACAGGCAATGGAGGATATGCACTGTGGGCATGCAATGGTGGATATGCACTGTGGGCATGCTACAGAGGACAGGCAATGGCGGATATGCACTGTGGACATGCCATAGGGGACATGCAATGGAGCATATACACTATGGGCATGCCATAGAGGATATGCACTGTGGGCATGCTATAGTAGCTATGCAACGAAGGATATGCACTGTGGGCATGCCATAGGGGACATGCAACAGTGGATATGCACTGTGGGTATGCCATAGGGGACAGGCAATGGAGGATATGCACTGTGGGCATGCCCTAGAGGACAGGCAGTGAAGGATATGCACTGTGGGTATGCCATAGGGGACATGTAATGGTGGATATGCACTGTGGGCATGCCCTAGAAGACAGGCAATGGAGGATATGCACTGTGGGTATGCCATAGGGGACATGTAATGGTGGATATGCACTGTGGGCATGCCCTAGAAGACAGGCAATGGAGGATATGCACTGTGGGCATGCCCTAGAGGACAGGCAGTGGAGGATATGTACTGTGGGTATGCCATAGGGGACATGTAATGGTGGATATGCACTGTGAGCATGCCATAGGGGACATTCAATGGTGGTTATGCACTGTTGGCATGCCATAGGGGACATGCAATGGAGGATATGGACTATGGGCATGCTATAGTAGACATGCAATAAAGGATATGCACTGTGGGCATGCCATAGGGGACAGGCAATTAAGGATATGCACTGTGGGCATGCCATAGGGGACAGGCAATGAAGGACATGCACTGTGGGCAGGCAATTGAGGATATGCACTGTGGGCATTCCATAGAGGACAGGCAATGGAGAATATGCACTGTGGGCATGATATAAAGCAGCCTTTTTCAACTGGGATGAATTGGCAAAATGCCTGAATATTTATACAAATCAGCAGGTGGATGAAGCCTGCCTTTTAGTTACACAAAGCCACAGATTTTCATTGTGCACCTTTACAACCTTCCAGTTCATGGCATTCTACAAGCCAATGGTGTCATCAGTTGATGAGGAGGATGTTGGGTGCCTGCACAGCATGCTTGGTTTGACCCTCCCCCATCCCTCTCCATCAGCACTGGGGTCACATTAGCTGAGTGAGGGAAACATGGAACATTGGCATACTAGTCAGTACCATGTGCTAAGATGTATTTGAGAAGTATAAATCATTCTAACATTGGGTGTACATGTGTGACTTTTCCTGTGCGATGTAAAACTATTTGTTATTTTTTTTTTCTACATTATAGAATGGGATGCCTTGACTGAAAAAAGGTTGATAAACACTGATATAGAGGACAGGCACTTGAAGATGTGCACTGTGGTAGTCTTGAAATGTTATAGATGGGCAGCTCCTCTCCTCATATTGATCAGTGGTTCCAAATTACAGCGGTTGTAAAGGTTAGAAATTTTTACCATAATGAATTCCCTGCGTTAAAGTGATTGTAAAGTCTAGTTTAAAAAATAAATAAAATAACAAACATGTTATACTTGCCTGCTCTGCTGCAGTGGATTTGCACAGAACAGCCTGGATCCTCCTTCTCGGGTCCCTCTTCAGCTCTCCTGGCCCCTCCCTCCTGTCGATTGCCCCAGCAGCAAGCAGCTTGCTGCGGGGGCACCCGAGCCGAGCTGCAGCTCCACGTGTCCATTCAGACACGGAGCTGTGTTTCAGCCCCGCCACTCTCTCTCCTGGCTAACTGACTTTGATGGCAGCAAGAGCCAATGGCACAGCTGCTATGTCTCAGCCAATCAGGAGAGAGAGTCCCTGACAGCCGAGGGACTTGTGGACATCGCTGGATAAAGAGGGGGGTTCAGGTAAGTATTGGGGGGATACTGCATTGTTTTTTTCTTTTTTTTAGCGGGTAACTGGCGAGGAAGAAAAAGATGGCAATGGCGATGACTACGAGGGGAGGAAGAAGATGAGAGCGGTGATGACTACGCGAGGAGGAAGAAGACGACACTGGGAGATGACAGCACAGGGAGAAAACGTCAGCAGAAAAAGGCAAGAGCATCGGGAGAGATGGCGGCTCAGAGCTATTTTACTAATAAAGGAATTGTCCAAAAACTTGCTCTTTTATATTTATTTTTTACTTTTCACCACTTTTTTGGTGAATGGGTAGGGGTACGAAATACCCGATACACATTCACATTTTTTAATTTTGGCCTGGGGGGTCCCCTCCGAGTCCATACCAGACCCGAAGCACCTGGGAGGGGAACCCTGCGCGTTTTTTTTTATTTTACGTGAATTTTTTTGCCTGCAATTTCTTTTCCCTGACAGCTGATGACTCATCGGTTGCTATGGACGTGGCAGCTGGCTTCCCGACCCCTCCTTAACAACCAGCTTTATACAGTGCATTTAAAGAGTGTTTTTTACGTAAAATGCATGAAAATGACATGAAAAACCACATAAAGCTGGTTTAAAAATGCAGAATGCACTGAAAAACGTGCCTATAAAGTGCATCAAATGCAGCTGCATAGGTGTGAACCTAGACTTAAAGGGGTTTTAAAGGTACAATTTTTTTTTTCCTAACTAGCTTCCTTTACCTTAGTGCAGTCCTCCTTCACTTACCTCATCCTTCCATTTTGCTTTTAAATGTCCTTATTTCTTCTGAGAAATCACACAGTAATGCAAGGCTTTCTCCCTGGTGTGGATAGGGTTGCCACCTGTTCGGGATTCACCCGGACAGTCCGGTTTTTACATGCTCTGCCCGGGTTTCTGACTGCCTGTCACCCGGACACCAGCCACCAGGGCACCCTCAAAAATTCTTATAACACCCCCATAAAAGCATAATCTGAAATTAAGATCCATAACATGTATCAGAATTTCACCTATATTTACATATATGCAACTTTTTGGGTGGAAACAGCCCTAATTACAAGGGACTTGTTTCTCTCTGTGGAGGGATACAGAACCTCCCGGCCGCATAAGCCGATGCTCTGTCTCTAGTCCCGGCTGCTGGAGCCCTTGCCAGGACTGTTCACTCTGACAGACTGAGATGCATTGGAGAGAGCTGAGTGAGTGAGTGTGGGCGGGAAGAGGAAGGAGCTGCACGGAGTGTGAGGGGACAGAGAGGGGAGGAGAGAAGCTGGCTGCCCATTACAAAACTATTCATGTAAGTTCAGTATTCATCTCACAGCATGTTGTGTCATGTGTATTTAGTCATGTTTGTTGTGTATCTGAGTGCATGTATGTATCTCAGTGTGTGTGTATGTATATAATTGAGCACATGTACTGTACATATGTGAGTGTGTGTATATATATCTGAGTATATACAGATGTGTGTGTATATATACCTGAGTCTGTATGTAGGATTGTATGCATGTTTCTTAGTATATATATAATCTCAGTATGTGTGTATGCATGTATCTCAGTATATATTTAATATGTGCATGTACTGTATGTAATTAAACATATGTATATATCTGGGTGTGTATGTATATATCTCAGTATCTGTATACATTTGAGTATGTATGCATGTTATTAAAGCTGCTTTCACACTAGGGCAGGGGTGGCGGTAAAGTCGTTTTTGCAGAGGTAGCTGCCAAAAAAGGGTTAAAACCTTGGCAGTTTCTTCGAGCTGCCCATTCATTTCAATGGGCAGGAGCGGTGTACACACCGCTCCAAACATGCCGCTTGCCGGAGTTTTTTTAACGTTCCGCCAGCGCATTGTGAAAGCCAAGGGCTTTCACACTGAGACTGCAGGGGAGCCGTTTTTCAGGTACTATTTTTTTAGACCAAAAGCGCCTGAAAAACACCCCAGTGTGAAAGGGGTCTAACTGAACATATTTCTATATCTGAGTATGTAATTTACTATATATACAATGTATATGGAATAGTGTGTTAATTGTTTTTAAGTTTATGAATGTATGGGAAGGATTATTAATTAAAGGTTAAGTTCAACTTTTGGAGAAAAAATGCCCATTTTATTGGAGGTAAAAATGTGCAAATATATATATATATATATATAATGTGTGTAACCTGTGAATAAACGACGCAGCCTTGTGGGCACACACTGTCATTAGGGGGGATGCTGAACATGTTACGGGTATAACATGTAACTTGTTCAGAAGGGTGAACTTAGCCATTAATTTTAGTGGCCAAGGGGTAGTAAAACCCATGCTAAGGGAAGAGGGCTGTGCTGGGAGATGGAATTTGGTGGGGAAGGATTTGTGCTAGAAGGAGGAATTTGGGCTTAGAGGAAGGATTTTTTTTAGAAGTCTTGTCCATCTCACTACCCCCGTGTCCACATAGTGTATAGTAAAAAAATGTTGTGCGCCAGTAAAGTGTTCGGGTTTGGCTTGAAGAAAAGGTGGCAACCCTAGGTGTGGAGTGTCACGCTCGCCCCCTCGCTTGGACTACAGGAGAGTCAGGACACTCTCTACGTTGCAGATAGAGAAAGGAGCTGTGTGTTGGTGGGCATCCTGAGGCCGGAATCACACTTGTGCAGTGCGAATTTCAGCTCTGTAATCTCTGCAGATAGATAAGGGAAGTGTTCAGCAGATTAGCAAGGTTTTGGCTGCGAATTTGGAGACCTGGGAGAAGTTACGGGTGAGAGGAGTGTGGGGGAGAAGTGTATTGAGCTGAATGACAGAAATTCCTGAAGAGAACTGAACACATCTGCTAATCAGCTGCGTACCCATAGAAGATAATGGGACTGAATTTGCACCTGAGCCGCACTGCAAGGCATAAAATCTGCACACGCTTTTTCTGCAATGCGCAGTGCGAATGCATCGCACATATGTGAACCAGCCTCATTGAAAACAATGTATTTAGAAATGTTCTGCGTATAAGACCTTACTCTCCTGTAGATCAAGGGAGGGGGTGAGCACGTCACTCCACACCAGGAAGAAAGCCTTGCATTACTGTGTGGAGTTACAGACAGAAGAACAAGAAGTGAGGATTTCTCAGAAGAAATAAGGACATTTAAAAGCAAAATGAAAGGATGAGGCAAGTAAAAGAGGACTGCACTAAGGTAAAGGAAGCTAGTTAGGAAAAAAAATGTACCTTTACAACTCCTTTAAAGTAGATGTAAGCCCTCCATACACCCAATAAAGTGAACAGCCTCAGATGATACACAGGGATGAACCAAATCTCCCTACATAGGTTGTCTTCACATTTATATACTGTTTAGAAAGTTCAGATCGTGTTAGGAGATTTTCTCTTCCTGTTTTCATGTTCACCAATTCTGATGCAATACGCACCTGAAATGGACCCAAAGACGCACAGGACCCTTTTCCAATGTGGACAGCGGCTGCCACGGAGCTGTGTGAACCGGCTCCTTTGTGAAATGGTCACAGTCTCCTGTCATGCGGAAAAAACAAGCATCCAATTTGCATAAATGTAAACCCAGCCTAAGAAATAGAGCTCAGGCAGAAGGATCCAATGACTCTGAATACAGAGAGTTTTCCTGAGTGACAGCTCAATATGCAGTATGGGACTCGCCATTAGGGTTGTCCCGATACCGATACTAGTATCGGGACCGATACCGAGTATTTGCGGGAGTACTTGTACTCCCGCAAATACCCCCGATACCTAAATAGAATACCCCCCCCCCCCCCGCCGCCGCATACCGCCGCGTTAATCCCCGCGTTAATCCTCCTTTCGTTTGAATACTTGTAATGTGCGCCGCGCCATTTATTGACACTCCCCTTCTCGGGATTGGACAGATCTGTCCAATCCCGAGCAAGGGGGAGTGTCTATGCACGGATCCCTGTATAAACACTCCCCCTTGCTCGGGATTGGACGAATCCGTCCAATCCCGAGAAGGGGAGTGTCTATACATGGCGAGGCGGGCATTACAAGTATACAAACGAAAGCTTGTAATGCGCGCTGTATTGCACGGGGATTAACCGGGCAGCGGCGGCGGCATCTACTACAGGTATGGGGGACATGGCTGCATATGTGGGGGACATGGCTGCATATGTGGGGGACAGGACATGGCTGCATATGTGGGGGACAGGACATGGCTGCAATATGTGGGGGACAGGACATGGCTGCATTATGTGGGGGACAGGACATGGCTGCATTATGTGGGGGACAGGACATGGCTGCATTATGTGGGGGACAGGACATGGCTGCAATATGTGGGGGACAGGACATGGCTGCATTATGTGGGGGACAGGACATGGCTGCAATATGTGGGGGACATGGCTGCATTTGGGGACACATTTAAAAAAAGTATCGGTACTTGTACTCAGTCCTAAAAAAGTAATATCGGGACAACCCTACTCGCCATCCTCCATAAAAAAAAACTGGGATTCATCCACAAAAAACAAACAAAAATGTAGGTGTTCAAGGAGTGTGTCACAGCAGCTGATTCTAAAGACTCCATAGGTGTGCGCAGCCTGTTGCATTAGGGTGTGCACCTGAAAGCTCAAAAACATGGTACTGATCTCTCACTGTGTTCATTCAGAAAGGGAAGGGGGCGGTAAATGACATTACCCCTTCCCCCACTCATCCTGAAATATCCCACTTCAGAATCTAATGGGAGATGTGGGAAGCGCAGCCATTCTGTGGGAGGGGACACCAGGCAGCAAGGGGAATCTGCACAGCAGGGAGTGATTATGGTATGCCTGGGCACACCCTGTGCGCACGCCTATGAAAGACTCGAACACACAATTGGACTTCCATCGGACAAATCCGTGGATTTTTGTCCAAAGAGCGTTGGCCGCGAACTTGTTCTGCAGATACAGATGGCAGAACTCTTTCATCCAACATTCACGAAACTGAGGCTACAATTCACACAGGATCACCAAAATTGTACAATAGAAGGTTGGAAAAACGTTGCCTGGTCTGGTGAGTCTCTTTCAGCTGCGTCATTCAGATGGTCAGGTCAGAATTTGGTGTTAACAACATGAAAGCATGGATCCATCCTGCCTTGTATCAATGGTTCAGACTGGTGGTGGTGTATTGGTGTGGGGGATATTTTCTTGGCATACTTTGGACCTCTTAATACCAACTGACCATCGTTTAAAGGCCCCGGCCTACCTGAGTATTGTTGCTGATCATGACCATCCCTTTATGACTACAGTGTCCCCATCTTCTGATGGCTCCTTCCAGCAGGATAATGTCACAAAGCTCCAATCATTTGCCTGAACCAATTGTAATATAAAGTACAGTAAAACCTTGGTTTGAGAGCATTTTGCAAGGATAGCAAACTGTTTTAATACATTTTGCCTTGATATACATGCAATGTCTTGATATAAGAGTAGCGTCATGTCACAACTGATTTTAAAAAGAAGAGATGAGCCTCTAATGCCCTGTACACACGATCGGTTCGTCTGATGAAGCTGACTTTCATCAGTCTTGCCCACACACCATCGGTTAAAAATCCGATTGTGTCAGAACGCGGTGACGTAAAACAACGACGTGCAGAGAAAAATTATGTTCAATGCTTCTGAGCATGCGTCGACTTGATTCTGAGGATGCATGGATTTTTGACGGATGGATTTCCCCACAGACGATCGTTTTTTTCTATCATTTTTTTTAACCATAGGAAAATATTAAAACAGGTTCTATTTTTTTTCACTGATGGGCCCACACACGATCGGTTCATCCAATGAAAACGGTCCATCAGAGTAAAGTAAAGCCCATTATGTGACACTTACCTGCAGTAGAAGCCTGCAATGTTGCCTCACTTCCTCCATGGCAGCGAGAGTCTATCTACACCCCTCTTCTTCTTCTTCCGGGGGCCGCAAACACTGGCTCTGTGACTGGCCGGAGACAGGTGACATCACTCCCATGCATGAGTGTGGAAGCCGCCTTTAACGTTTTGACCCCGGATTGAAGCGGCATAGCGCGCTATATCAAGGCGGCGCATGCGCAGAAGTAGGCATCGCTTGGGGAAATTGCAAATATCTCCAAAACCGTAGATATTGCAAGCACCTACAGGTAAGCCTTAATCTAGGCTTACCTGTAGGTGTAACTTCTCTCCAAGGATTTACAACCACTTTAAGTGTACTGTTTTAAGTATAAAAGGATGTTTAATTTGTGTTAACTTGGCAATCTTATTAAACGTCACCCATAGAAATACATTCTCTTTACCGTGATTGGAAACCAGATTCAAAATAGCTGTGATCACATTGTTTATCGTCATATTAACTTCCCATCACGGCAATTGCAAATTGACGGTCACAAGGTGGCTCTACAATGCCGGGAGGACTTCTCCGTGCTTCCCGGACTCTTGGGGGGCGGCTGTGATGTCTACCAGGTACCCGCGATCGGCAGTTACAGAGGCAGGGACATAAGATCCACGTCCTGTCAGGAAGAGAAGACCGATGGTTTGTCCCTTGTACTTAGGGACACACCATCAGTCACCTCCCCCAATCAGTCCCCTTCCCCCACAGTAAGAATCACCTAGCAGGGAACACATTTAACCCCTTGATCGCCCCCTAGTGTTAACCCCTTCTCTGCCAGTCACATTTATACAGTAATTAGTGCATATTTATAGCACTGTTCGCTGTATACATGTGAATGTTCCCATGTGTTTTATTTCTTTGTTTTTTTATTGTTGAACTGGATGGACTTGTGTTATTTTTCAACCTAGCTAACTATGTGTCCGCCACAATATCGCAGTCCTGACAAAAGGAGATAACCACCATTACTAGTAAAAAAAAAAAAAAGTCATAATTCTATCCCCTACTTTGTAGACGCTATAACTTTTGCGCAAACCAATCAATATACGCTTACTGCGATTTTTTTTTTTTTTACCAAAAATATGTAGAAGAATACATATCGGCCTAAACTGAGGGAAAAAAAATTGGGATATTTATTATAGCAAAAAGTAAAAAATATTGGATTTGTTTTTCAAAATTGTCTATTGGTTTATAGCGCAAAAAATAAAAACCACAGAGGTGATCAAATACCACCAAAAGAAAGCTCTATTAGTAGGGAAAAAAGGATGTCAATTTTGTTTGAGAGCAATGGCGCACAACCGTGCAATTGTCATGCAAAGCGTGACAGTGCTAAAAGCTGAAATTTCTCTTGGGCAGGAAGGGGGTATATGTGCCCAATAAGCAAGTGGTTAAAGAATAAGTTCACCTTTTAAAAGAAAAAAAAATGCACATTTTTTCGCAGGTAAAAAAAAGTGCATTTATTATTAAAATATATAATGAATGACAGGAAAAATGTATGAACAACGAGGATGCCCACCATCACGCTTGTACTTTATTGAAAACTACAAGCCATCAGCTGCTGAGGATGTTGGCACTTGAAGTATATTCATTTACAGAACTCTGTGAATTAATGACTAAGACATGTGGCTGGAGCCCCGCACGGTTGCGGTCTTTTCAAATTTTGACAGGGGGTGCTGAGAGAAAATCCCCCAGCCCATTGTCACAATAAGAAGGGGGATCAGGAGGAGAGCTGCCTCAGCGGGAACATTGCTTTGTGCTCCGAGTTCACCTTTTTTAAAGCCTATTAGAGACTATGGGGGTTATTTACGGAACTTTGCACCAGTGTTGCCAACCTACCAGATTGAAATTTACACAACACCCGAAATTTACTGGCGCAGCCACGTTTTTACTGGCATTTCACAGAAGTTATTAAATTAAATTTTTAGGTGCAATTTTCAGTATTTAGGCTACAAACAAGTACGCTAGGCAAATCGCAATGTGATTTAGGGTAGATATTAAGGTAAAAAAAACATATTTTTGTTATTTTCGATATAATAAGGGCAAATTATTTAGCCACATCACCAACTGCCTTCAGTTGGTGCCCCTTTTTATGCCAGCTGTGGGTGGGGCCCAGTGCAGACGGGGTATGGGAGGAGGACACCCTTGTTCAGCGAGATGCAGAGCTGTGCTAAAGAAGAAAACCCCCCTGTGGGGCTGAACTGCCTGGGTGGGTGGCACCCTTGTGCCAGATCACAAAAGTGATTTTTATAAATATTGTTATTATATCTTTTCATGTGTCAATGTTGTGTAGTGAGTGTACAGCTTGTATAACAATGTGAATTTGCTGTCCCCTCAAAATAACTCAACACACTATGTAATGTCTAAACCGCTGTTAACAAAAGTGAGTACACCCCTAAGTGAAAATGTCCAAATTGGGCCCAAAGTGTCAATATTTTGTGTGGCCACCAATATTTTACAGCACTGCCTTAACCCTCTTGGGCATGGAGATCACCAGAGCTTCACACGTTGTCACTGGAGTTCTCTTCCACTCCTCCATGACAACATCACAGAACTGGTGGATGTTAGAGACCTTGCGCTCCTCCACCTTCCATTTCTTTAGCAACGAAGTGGTCATCTTGGAGGTGTGTTTGGGGTGGTTATCATGATAGAAAACTGCCCTGCGGACCAGTCTCTGAAGTGAGGGGGATCATGCTCTGCTTCAGTATGTCACAGTACATGTTGGCATTCACGGTCCCCTCAAGAAACTGTAGCTCCCCAGTGCCGGCAGCACTCATGCCGCCCCAGACCCAGACACTCCCACCACCATGCTTGACTGTAGGCAAGACACCCATGTCTTTGTACTCCTCACCTGGTTGCCGCCACACACGCTTCACACCATCTGAACCAAATCAGTTTATCTTGGTCTCATCAGCCCCCCCAGGATATGGTTCCAGTAATCCATGTCCTTAGTCTGCTTGTCTTCAGCAAACTGTTTGCGGACTTTTTTGTGCATCATCTTTAGAAGAGGCTTCCTTTTGGGATGACAGCCATGCAGACCAATTTGATGCAGTGTGCGGCATATGGTCTGAGCACTGACAGTCTCACCCCCCACCCCTTCAACCTCTGCAGCAATGCTGGCAGCACTCATGTGTCTATTTCCCAAAGACAACTTCTGGATATGATGCTAAACACATGCACTCAACTTCTTTGGTGGACCATGGTGAGGCCTGTTTTGAGTGGAACCTGTCCTGTTAAACTGCTGTAAGGTCTTGGCCACCGTTCTGCAGATCAGTTTCAGGGTCTTGGCAATCTTCTTATAGCCTAGGCCATGTTTATGTAGAGCAACAATTCTTTTTTTCAGATCCTCTGAGTTCTTTGCCATGAGGTGTCACGTTGAACTTCCAGTGACCAGTATGAAATAGTGAGAGCGATAACACCAAATTTAACACACCTGACACCTTGTAACACTAATGAGTAACGTGGCTCCGGGAAGGGAAAATGGCCAATTGGGCCCAACTTGAACATTTTCACTTAGGGGTGTACTCACCTTTGTTGTCAGGGGTTTAGACATTAATGGCTGCTACTTGGCCTAATTGGGGGCCGCTTTGGGGGGTGACTGATGGACGATCCACTTGGTGTCAAGTGACTAATTTTCTAGTGTAGCACTACCCCCGAAGGAGCTGCTGGATATTTTCCGGCGGCACGTTACCTCTATTTCCTCGCCGTCCAGGGTACTAGATGAGAGCTGAAAAAGTTCAATGTTCACACTTTGCACTTCTTTTTCTAAGATTTATTTGCTGAACTTTGTAATAAAATAAAATAAGTGGATGAAGAGGTGGAAGTGTAACAGGTTCAGGTGCGTAGTTTCAATCCGGAAACACTCCTGCTTCCAGTGACACAGCTTTCGTCGCCACTCTAGCCAGAGTGAGATTTGCGCACCCAGATAGGTTTCTCTCACTAGCCTAACAGCCGGAATGACACACGGAAAATGGTACAGTCTCTGCCACAGACCTTCCCACAGTTGGAGACACTTTTCGGTCCGGAATCCTCACAGTACAGGATTCAGCACCAGGACCTCCTCAGAGTAACTTCTTGTAGAACTTGAAACTGACAGGCGCTCACCATCAAGACTTTCAGTAAACGGTGCATCTTTTGATAAAGTTCAAGGCCTCTCTTGACACCAGCCTCATGCTAGGTCCTCTTCAAGATAGGTGTGAGGGCTTACCTTGAGTGGAGTCCATTTTGGAGACTTGTAAGCTCACCCTTGCAGGTACCCACAGCCCACGGTAATATGGTAAGACACTACCTGGGCTGTGAGTCTGTGCACGGGGGCCAGATAGGGATTAGCCAAGGATAGTCAAGTATAGCCGGGCCCAGGATTCCAGAATTCAGAGTAAGGTCAGAAGCCGGGGTCAGTCTTGTAGCTGAGTAAACGGGGTACAAGCCGTAGGTCAAGGGCTGGAGAAGGCAGGGAAAAACCAAAAGTACAGGCCGGGGTCAAAGGACAGGAGACAGCAGCATTCCAGGGTACGTAAGCCAAAAAGGTCAGAAGCCGGGGTCAGTCTTGTAGCTGAAGATAACCACAGGAACCGTTGGCACAGACAGGACGATCAGAGAACAATGGACTGACGCCTCCCTCATAGTAAGGCAGGGCTTTATACCCTGGTTGATTAGGAAACCAGCCTCAGCTGGACTAGGATAGACAAGTGCAGATAGTAGGGAGATCAGAGACAGGCAATCAGCACATAGTTCAGAACCAGGCTCCGATGGACAGCAAGTAGAATATCAACTGAGAAGTGGCTCAGAGGCAAAGACCCAGAGCAGCAACGGGGAGGTCCTGGGTTCAATTCCACCCAGAGCCACCTGGGGCGCGCCCACACCTTGCTGTCCGTTTGGCACGGTAGCGACCACGACAATAGGTCCTTCATCAATCGGCTTCCTCCCTCAGGACGGACAGCACAGGATCACCTTCCAATCAGAGTTGCCTTAATGAGAGGCCACACCTGGGCACTACCCAGGGGCCCCAGCTGCATGGGGGTCCCCTGCACTTTCCCCAAAGCAGCTAGTCCTTGAGCCCACGATGCCCCAAAATTAGAGGCCCCATGATGGCACTGAGAGTGATGGATACACAGGGGAGGCAGTCTGCCCCCTACCTACTTGTTTAACTG
Organism: Rana kukunoris; assembly: GCA_029574335.1. Lineage (NCBI taxonomy): Eukaryota > Metazoa > Chordata > Amphibia > Anura > Ranidae > Rana > Rana kukunoris. Next base: position 178,839,232 of record CM056059.1, on the reverse strand, counting down.
CACTGTCATCATTGTAGGGGACCCAGAGCATTACTTTGCCCAGGGGCCCATGATGCTATTAAGATGGCCCTGCTTCCAATGCGTAGATCTGCCTACTGGGCCTACCCAGAAGATCACAACCCCAGACTAACGTGGTCCCGGAGCCAGGATTACAGGAACACGCACCCCTGGCCAGGAGGGCCACACACGGGGGATGGTGGGACGACAGACTTAGGATCGACGTCTGTCCCTTAAGTACCCCTCCCCAGCATGCACAGCGGTACAATCAACTCCCATTGATTGACTGCCGAGGGGAAATACTCAAATCACCTTGACCTAGCTGCTGCTACCCTTGGCCTGGAGTAACAACTACACCCCAGATGAACAGTAGTGGTCACTCACAGCACAGCCATGGCTGGAACAGAAGCCAAATTTGCTCAAAATCACACATGTCTGAGTAAACTAACTCTCAGACTTTCCTCTAAATTTACAGCAGCGCCGACTCAAAAAGGAGCAAGCCGCTACACTAGTATTCACCACTGGATTGTATGTGTATAGCAATATGTTTACAGAGGATATGACTGGGTATTTTTTACATATTATGTGTTATATTTCTTTTGTCCACTAGAGGTCACTGGTCACACACACTATATTTGTGTTGTTTGTATTATTATCAGGTGCCATATTGAACACTCCCACTAGGGGCACTATTTTTTAATGTATGTTCATATTGTATAGTAAGTTTATTAGCTCTTCACATTTATTCTTTTTTATTGTGGTCTTCTAATAACAGTTGGTGTTAGGCAGCAACCTCTTACGCTTAAAACTTACAGCATTCTCAAGATAAATTCTTAGCCAACAAAAAACCTAAACCTGCACAACCAGTTCTACCCAAAATGGGTATCAGTTTGAGCCAACTAAAGGAGTCACAATTGGTTTCTACGTTTTACTATCCTATGAAATCATTGTCAAAAACATAGATGCTGAAGACAGTTTATCTTTCTCAAGTGTTCTATTTTTAGGGTCAGGTTCCCACCCTTATACATATGGGCCTGGTAGCTGTCAGAATATAATGAGCATTGCCAAAGAATGACTGCAGCTGATTGATTGCTGGAGAGGCTGCATTTGATGGGCGCTGGTGAGGCTGCATTTGATGGGCCCTGGTAGGCTGCATTTGATGGGCGCTGGTGAGGCTGCATTTGATGGGCACTGGTAGGCTGCATTTGATAGGCACTGGTGAGGCTGCATTTGATGGGCGCTGGTGAGGCTGCATTTGATGGGCGCTGGTGAGGCTGCATTTGATGGGTGGCTGGTGAGGCTGCATTTGATGGGCACTGGTGAGGCTGCATTTGATGGGCGCTGGTGAGGCTGCATTTGATGGGCGCTGGTAGGCTGCATTTGATAGGCACTGGTGAGGCTGCATTTGATGGGCGCTGGTGAGGCTGCATTTGATGGGCGCTGGTGAGGCTGCATTTGATGGGTGCTGGTGAGGCTGCATTTGATGGGCGCTGGTGAGGCTGCATTTGATGGGCGCTGGTGAGGCTGCATTTAATGGGCGCTGGTAGGCTGCATTTGATGGGTGCTGGTGAGGCTGCATTTGATGGGCACTGGTGAGGCTGCATTTGATGGCGGCTGGTGAGGTTGCATTTGATGGGCGCTGGTAGGCTGCATTTGATGGGCACTGGTAAGGCTGCATTGGTGAGGGCTGGTGAGGTTGCATTTGATGGGTGCTGGTGAGGATGCATTTGATGGTGAGGCTGCATTTAATGGGTGCTTTATTAAAAAGGTGGGGTTATACATGGGCAGGGCAAATGAGGTAGAGTCAGGGGTGGAGCCAAGGGGTTGGGCGGCAAAATTAGGTTTCGCCTAGGGTGTCAAAAATCCTTGCACCAGCCCTGTCACTGTTCTTCCAAAAATCAGCCTGCCTTCGAATTTTCAGATCCCAGGATGTTGGGTGGTATGGTGCCAACAGGGCCACCTAGTGTATGGCCAGCTTAAAAGGGTATAACCCATCACTTTGGAAAGATTTTTTTAAATTTTCTGCCTTGTCTCTGGACTTGAAAAAGTGGGGAATTCTTTCCAAAGCAAAAATAAAAAAAAATGACAGTTGTTTTGGATGTAAAAGCCAACATGTTGTAATTGTTGCGGATATAGAAAAAGTTGCTGCACCACTTCTAGTTGTGTGTCTCCAACCCCCCCCCCCCCTCCATTTTTACCCCTTTTTTAAGATTTTATTGAGCTGACACCAGGAAACCTGGGCCGCTGATAAGGCAGTACAACCAGCCAGTGGTGGCAAAAAAATATCACTGCAACCCCCCCCACCCCTACCGGCGGCACCTAACCAGCACAACCCCCCCACCCTGTGGCATTTAACCAGCAACCCGACCCCCCCACACATGCCTGCCCGCTCGTTGTCTGCAAGGCACTTACCCCATCTTCCCATGCCATCTTGGTGGCGGGTGACAGCGAGCTGTCGGACAGGCAGCAGGTCAGGCTGCGTGTGACAGAGGCGAGCTGTGGGACCGGCGGCAAGCTGTGGGTCAGGCGGCAGCTCCTGTGTCCTCCATGCTTCCGCCATGTGTCTCGTTTCTTTTGCTAGGCTTCCAATAGGATTGCATGTCCTTTCTGCCAATGAGATGACGGGTTTCAGAGGATTAGTGTGACGATAAAGAATAATAATTTGTCATTAGACATGTGACAGAGGCTCTTTACCGAGATCGGTGTAGTGGTGTGTCAAACTGACATGCCGCACGACCGATCGCTATGATGCGCACCCCCACGGGTGCATGGGGGCTGTTATCCTGCTGGACATCATATGACGCCCAGTCAGGATAACTGAACCACCGCCCAGCCATCATTCTGCTATAGGCCAGGCAGGAAGTGGTTAAGGGGATGTGGCAAGGGGTGTATCCTATGACTACATACTTTTGCTAATAGGTGTCCCTCATTCCTATCGCAAAAAGTTGGGAGGTATGACAAAGGGCCAGTCTCAGTGGCCCTTTACCATGTGATCAGCTAGTCACATGAAAACAGACTTGCCAGTTATTAGCAATTATTTTCCGACATGCTGTCTCTGTGTGAGGAAAGCAGAGCCAATAACTGGCAAAGCTGCCATGGCACTGTGAGTACATTCTTTAAACTAATAATCAGGGCACTGTTCATCAGTGCGGATCAGTACAGCTTATCAGTTCCGCCTATCAGTGCAATCTTATTAGTGTAGCTCCATCAGTGCAGCCTCATTAGTGATGTGCCCATCAGTGCAGCCTCATCAGTGCAGTCTCGTTAGTGCAGCCTTATCAGTGCCCATCAGTGCAGCCTCATCAGTGCCCATCAGTGCAGTCTCGTTAGTGCAGCCTTATCAGTGCCCATCAGTGCAGCCTCATCAGTGCAGCCCCATTAGTGCTGTTCCCATCAGTGCAGCCTCATCAGTGCAGCCTCATCAGCATAACTGGCAAAGCTGCCATGGCACTGGCACTGTGAGCAATGGCACTGTGAGTACATTCTTTAAACTAATAATCAGGGCACTGTTCATCAGTGCGGATCAGTACAGCTTATCAGTTCCGCCTATCAGTGCAATCTTATTAGTGTAGCTCCATCAGTGCAGCCTCATTAGTGATGTGCCCATCAGTGCAGCCTCATCAGTGCAGTCTCGTTAGTGCAGCCTTATCAGTGCCCATCAGTGCAGCCTCATCAGTGCCCATCAGTGCAGTCTCGTTAGTGCAGCCTTATCAGTGCCCATCAGTGCAGCCTCATCAGTGCAGCCCCATTAGTGCTGTTCCCATCAGTGCAGCCTCATCAGTGCAGCCTCATCAGCATACATCAGTGGAACAAAAATTACTTACCGGTATTTGTGAAATTTTAGCAAAAAATTCAAAACCCAGTGGTGATTAAATACAACCAAAATAAAGCTCTATCAGTCTAACAAAAATTATAAAAAAAAATTATGGGTACTGAGTTGCATGACCGCGCAATTGTCATTCAAAGTGAGACAGTGCTGAAAGTTGAAAGTGGGTAACTCACTGGTGACAAAGCTGAAGATTTTTGCACCGACGATGACTTATCAATGTCAGCATGAATTTCAATTGAAAGGTGAATATATCACGGCTGTAATTTACTGCAAAACATTGGGATTTCGTGTTATACAATGTAATTCACCTAAAACAATTACGCAGAGCTGCCTATAGGAGGCGCTCTTTACTCACTTTACTGACAAGTCGATTTGTAATGCCAAGTAATAAATTAGCTCTGGTTACCGCACTGTGGGTGGATCTTCCCAGGAATCTATTTTAATTTCTTTATGGATTAGAAAATGTAACCTTTTAAATTCCCCGATTTACTAAAAAAAGAGGCTCGAAAGTATGCGCTGATGTGTCTTCCTTTGGACCTGTTACTTTGTTATTTCTAGTGATTAAGAGAAGCAATTAGAGACTTGATTTAGGGTTAGAGGGTTAGGGTTTAGGGGGTTAGGGTTTAGGGGGTTAGGGTTAGGGGGTTAGGGTTAGGGGGTTAGGGTTAGGGGTAGGGGGTTAGGGTTAGGGGGTTAGCGTTAGGGGGTGGGGGTTAGGGGTTAGGGGTAGGGGTAGGGATTAGGGGTTGGGGTTAGGGGTTAGGGTTAGGGTTTAAAAAAGAAAAAAAACTGACTGCTGGATTCTGACTGGTTGCGTTGAATTGGATCTTTATTTTGTAGGGATTTTAAAGTAGAAAAACATCTGCTGGTGTTGCTGTGCACTGCGATGCATTACGCAACGCATTACACAACGCATTCCTTCTTTTTTTTTTTGTTTACTTTAATAAACCTGAAAGTTTATTTAACTCTATGCTGACCTGCTCAGTGCGGGACAGTAAAGCAAGTCGCATCACACTGCATAATAATGCAAACATGTCCTGCTTTGTTTCCATGCACACCGACACACCGACACATAGCACATTGGTGTGAACAGAAGAAATAGGACGTAAGGCAAATTGCCATGTCTATGCATTGGGCAAGGCTACCTAGCTTTTACCTACTTCCTCTGTTCACCAGGCTCAGGGCATTCTCAGTGCCAGGTAATGTGACTAATGGCATGACATTCCTTATGTGGTCTCTGCCAATTGGCCAACTCTGCCTAATGCCCCATACACACGATCACTTTTTGTGATGAAAAAAAATGTCATTTTTTAAAATGTCATTTAAAATGATGGTGTGTGGCCAAAATGTCATTTTATGTCTTCTGAAAAATGACCAAAAAAAAATTCGAACATGCTCGAATTTTTTATGTCATTTTTCAAAATGTCATTTTTTGTGTCATAAAAAATGATCGTGTGTGGGCAAAACTACGTAAAAAATTCCGTTTTAAACCCGCACATGCCCAGAAGCAAGTTAGGAGACGGAAGGTAAAACTACCATTCATAATGGAGTAAGCACATTCATCACGCTGTAACAGACAAAACAGCAGGAATCGTCTTTTACTAACAAGTAACCATCTAAAAGCAGCCTCAAGGCAAATAGAACTTCCCCTTTAGAGAGCCATCACTTTGTTCATCATTTTCCAAAAATGATGGTGTGTACGCAACGTCATTTTTGAAAATGAAGTTTGAAAAATTTTGTTTTTTTTCATGAAGAAAAATTACATTTTTTTTCATCACAAAAAGTGATCGTGTGTACGGGGCATAAGGGTTGGTCCCAAAGTATTGATCATGTGATCTGGTTCTGGAACAAGCTACATGCCTTGAAAGTAAAAAGGCAGTTAACCTGTGCCGAGTGGGTGTATGCATAGCTATGGCAGCTGGGTTTTAACTTTGAGCCGTTGCACATATGTATCCACGGGGAAAATCTTTTCTGTGCTGAGAGCGTGCACACTGCACCATTGGCGTGTGCACAGGGTGTACCAGATGTGTCTGAGCACACCCTAATTTGGGGTAACAAACATAGGTGTGCGCAGTCTATTGCATTAGGATGTGCGCCCCAAAGCTCAAACACACACTACTGATCACTCACGATGTTCATTCAGAAAGTGATGGGGGTGGTTAATTACATATTTAACGCCCCCTTTCTTCTACTCATCCTAAAACATCTTTGCAGCAACAGCTGGCGGGAGAGGAGGAAAACTGGTAGCACTTCAGGGGAAGGAGGGAGCCAGGGAAGTAGGGGGGAATCTGTGCTGTAATGGGTGATTAGGGTGCACCTGCGCACACCAGTGCTGGGGCAAGGTAATTTGGTGCCCAGGGTGAAGATGGCAAACTGCGCCCCCCCCCCCCCAATTATCCTTACTGTTACCGTGAATTCAGCCTCACTGTGCCCATGAAGGCATCCTCACTGTGCCCATGAATGCAGCCTCACTGTGCCCATCTATGCAGCCTCCCTGTGCCCATCTATGCAGCCTCACTATGCCTATGAATGCAGCCTCACTGTACCTGCCATTACAGCCTCACCAGTGCCCATGAATGCAGCCTTACTGTGCCTGTGAATGCAGCCTCACTGTGCCCACCATTACCGTCTCACTATGCCCACTATAGTACCGCCCCTCTAGACTGTCTTTTGTGATAGGCGGAACACTTCTATCACACAAGCCGGTCTAGGAGGGCAGGAATTTGTTCCAGCGCGCCCACCGAACACAGACACAGCCAGCTCCGCGTACGTGATATACACAGGAGGGGGAGAGGGGAACGGACAGGCGGGACTTGCCGGCACTTCACCTGCGTCCCCCTCCCGCCTGCAAATTGTATCGCCCAGGGCATCCGTCCCTTCTGCCCCTGCCTTGTACCGGCCCTGGCGCACACCTATGGTAACAAATCAGAATTTTCCTCCTGCACCAGCTGGAAGCTTGCTTCTCCTCCTTTCTATCTTGCCAGCATTTAACTGCCACAGGAGGTTTATACAGGGGATCAGAACCAGCATATGCCATATGCCACACCCTATCCCTGTTCCTCTTTTTTCTACTCCCCTGGCCACCCTGTGTGACTTTTTTTTTTTTTATATTCTACAATGCAATTACGTTCTATAACATCAGGTGTCCCCATCACAGTGCCCTTTTACATCAGGCATTCCTGCCAGAATGCCTCCTTACATCAATTGTCCCCATCAGAGTCCTCCTTAACATAAAATAAGGGTCACGTTGATTGGCAAATTTTATGTTAAGGGGCACTCTGATGGGCACAAGAAAATGTGTCCATCAGTGTGCCCCCTAACAAAATATGCCTACCCCTTGAAATTAAATATGCCCATCAGAGTGTCCCTTAACATAAAATATGCCCAGCAGCGTGCCCCTTACCATAAAATGTGCCCATCAGAGTGCCCCTTAACATAAAATATGCCCATCAGCGTGCCCCTTAAAATAAAATCTGCCCATCGGCATGCCCCTTAACATAAAATATGCCCATCAGAGTGCCCCTTAACATAAAATAAGGGTCATGCTGATGGGCACCTTTTATTTTAAGGGGCACTTTGATGGGCACATTTAATTTTAAGGTGCACGCTGATGGGTATATTTTTAATGTGCACGCTGATAGGCACATTTTATGTTAAGGGGCACTCTGATAGGCACAACAAAAATGTGTCCATCAGTGTGCCCCTTAACAAAATATGCCCATCACTGCGCATATTAAAAATGTACCCATCAGTGTGACCCTTAACAAAATATGCCTATCACTGCGCATTTTAAAAATATACCCATCAGCGTGCCTCTTAAAATAAAATTGGTCCATCAGAGTGCCCCTCAACATTAACAACATATGCCCAGCACTGTGCACAATACAAATATGCCCTTTAGTGATTACTAATGGCCCACATACCTTAATGGAGGAGGGCACTAAAATACCGAAGGGGGTGGAAGCTGAGACATAAGAAGCCAGAACCCGGGAACCGCGAGCAGCAGGGGCGGAGCGCACGTGATGTCACGCCCCTACTTGCAAGGAGAGCCAGGGTCGAACCCGGGAACCGCAAAAAGCAGGGGGCGGGGCGCGCGTGTGAAGTCACACCCCTAATCACTGCCTGTGAGTCACCCCTAATCTGGACCTGCAGCGAGGAGCAGGGGGCAGGCGCACGCAGCGTCACTCGTTTCTGGTATTATTACTCTTGCACGCATGCACGAGAGTGACGTCATCGTGGCTCCGGCCATTCACAGCGCCGGAGCCAAGATACCCGAAAGTAACGTCGCCGCCGGACCGCTGTGGGGGCTTCGATCTAAGGTAAGTAATTCATAATGAGCTAGTATGCTATGCTATGCATGCTAGCTCATTATGCCTTTGTCTTGCAGGGTTTTTTATTTTATTTATTTTTTTGCATTGGGTTTACAACCACTTTAAGACCGCGTACACATGACCAAATAAATCTGCTCAAATCGGTCGGACCGATTTGATTAGATTTGTCTGCTGGCTGTTTTGGTTTGATCGCTGTACACACGATCAAACCAAAATCCCCGCCGGCAGACAGCCCGGTGACGTGGCGGTGACGTTGACGCTGCCACGTCACCGCACCAGGAAGTAAAACACTTCCGAGAATGCGTCGAATCCATTTGACGCATGTGCGGGCAGATATGTCTGCTGGTTAGCGTACTAACCAGCAGACATATTGGGCTGACGGGTTCCCAGCCGACAGATTTTAAAGCAGGCTTTAAAATCTGTCTGCTGGACAAATCCGTCTGCTCGCCCGTACACACAATCTAATCTGTCTGCTGAGACGGTCTGTCAGACCGTTTCCAGCAGATACATTTGATCGTGTGTACGCGGCCTAAGTGTGAACATACAAGAAAATGGATAAAAGATCAACTTTCACTGATATAGAACACAACATTACTACACAAAATCATGCTAATAATATGCTGGAAATGTGAAAGGGAGGAGGGCTTGTTGTTACACATATGGTGGCGGTGGCCTCTCATAGCATATTTCTGGTCAGAAGTTCACCATGTCATCTCAGCTGTTTCTGGCAATACTGTACAACAGACACAATATTTAGAGCACCGTTCACCCATTCCTGGAAAATCTAACCGTGCACGTGACTAACGCAACTAGAATGTACATACCTGCAGGCGGTCTCTCTCTCTCTCACCTAGCATGGCGGACTGGTTCACCAGACTCAACAAAATGTCAGAAATGGAGGAACTTATTATTATAGCTCAAGACATCTAAATATACCAGCAACTGGGCATGCTAGCATTTCTTCAGAACAACAACAACAACAATACAAAAACAAGCCATGACCTTCCCGGTTCAAAAAGACAGAGCAGCAACCCTTTTCAGTCATAGATATCTCCCATACGTCAGATGACCATGATTGGGTCAGTCTCTACCTGACCCTTTAGTGGGGACAATGGCACATTCCTCCTGTGGACCACCCCGCTGCATACAATACCTACACTGCCTTCTTTCTTCTTATCCTCACTTCTTCTCTTTTTTGTCTTTCCTTCTCTCTCTTTTTACTCTATGTGATTTACCCTCTTCAGCAAGACCAGACTCCTTTATTCTCTCCTTTGATGCTTAATCCCACCGATTTAGGATCTCCTCTGAAAGTGTTACTAAACCCACAACAGTAAAATCAGTCTGTATATTCAGTAAAGCATGCTTGTTATACTCACTGTGGAACCTAAGGGGTTAATCCTCTGCATTGTGTAAAAAGGCTGTTGGATCCTGTCTTCTCTGATCCTCCACTTCTTCCACAGTCCACAATCCATCTCCTGATAAGACAAAGGCCAGGGGATAAGCTCAGTTTGGTGTATGTTGCTGGAGAGTTTTGTTTTTTCTTGGGGGAGTACATGTGATCAGCACATGGCCAATCAGCACTGTCCAGACAGAGGATCAGGGGTCCTGCAGACTCAAAGGACAGCCAGAAAACTTCTCCTACAGGCATTAAAGTGGAGTTCCACCCTAAAAATGAATTTTCTATAAACAGCTTGCCTTCAATGTAAAAATAAAATTATTTTACTCACTTCTAAGCAGATTTCGTAATCTGTCTAGTTCCTGGTCCTAGGTGATTCAATTTCCTGTCTTAAGACCCCATTGCCTCCTGGGAAATGAGTCATCATTTCCCAGGAGTCTCTAGGCATTTACTGTGCTTAAAAATCGCCCAGCATACACCGCTCCCTGAAAACCAGGAAGAAAAGGGAACTGGGCTTCACATGCCCACACACATGATGGATACAGGCACAACATGAGCTGGAAGATATAAGGCAAGTGTTTGCAATGATTTCTGGAATGATTGGGGAGCTATCAATATGTTTTAGGGACTATTTAATGTGATTAATTTTAGCATGAAAAAAATAATATTTATGCCCGGAACACCGCTTTAACCACCGACCGTTGCATGTACATATACGTCGGCAGAGTGGCACGGCTGCGCAAAGCAACATAACTGTACGTTGCTGTAAATTTGCCGCAGCGCAGGCACGTGCTTGTCCCTTCCGCGTGCTCAATGTCCACCGGGTGCCTGCAGTTGTCTCATGGAGCGGCAGAATGGGGAGATGCCTATGTAAACAAGGCATTTCCCTGTTCTGCCTAGTGTCATCGGGAGCAGTGATCACTGTCATGTCACTTGTAGCCCAGCCCCCAGGGGTGCACTACGTAGAGGGTGCAAAGTTTAGGGGTGCTTTACGTAGAGGGTGCAGAGCTCAGGTTTGGTCTACATAGAGGGTACACAGTTCATGGGTGCTCTATGTACAGAGTGCTGGAGTGCATTACGTACAGACTGCAGAGTTCAGTGGTGTGCTGTGTGCAGAGTGCAGGGTTTAGGCTTGTGCTATGCACAGTGTGCAAAACCAATGGTGCTCCGCCAAGTTATGGCTGCAACATGAACCTATTAAAAAATATGGGGATATGGTCATAATGGGCTTAGCCCACTTACTGTGTCAAAGTACCCAATTATCAGTGGGTCCTACCCTAGTAATAGACTGAAAGATCCTGCATCTCAACCAAACGATCCGTCAGATGGATGGAAAATAGGGTCTTTATTCATCTGGAGTTTGCGAAGAAGATCGGATTGGATAGCAGTGGGTGTCAGTAGACATGTCACCGCTGACATATGCTGCTCCATAGGGCCGAACGAAGCATCCGATCAGGTCCGTGAAAAACAAATCAATACTAAATTGATTGAACCGCGCTCCCTAATACTTATTTAAAGTGCAATTGTGTAATTATATAAAACAATTTAAATAAAGCACCAGACTAATGCCCTGTACACACGATCAGAATTTTCGATGGGATCAAAATCGATGAAATTTTCCGTCGGAATTCCGTTCAAGCTGTCTTGCATACACACTATCAGACCAAATTCCAACCGTCCAAAAAGCGGTGACGTAAAACACTACGACGAGCCGAGAAAAATTAAGTTCAATGCTTGACTTGGTTCTGAGCTTGCGTTGTTTTTTCTCCGTCGGAGTTCCACACAGACGATCGGAATTTCCATCGGAAAAAAATCAAACATGTTCTATTTCTAAACTCTGACGCCGCGTACACACGGGGAGACATATCCGCTGAAACATGTCCAACGGACCGTTTCCAGCGGACATGTCTCCTTGGATTTTGGTCCGATGGCGTGTACACACCATCGGACGAAAATCCCCTCGGACTGAGGACGCGGTGACATGGCGGTGACGTTGACGCCGCCACGTCACCACTCCAGGAAGTAAAATACTTCTACGCATGCGTCAAATTCATTTGACGCATGCGGGAGATTTATGTCCGCTGGTTAGGCGTACTAACCAGAGGACATGTCCGACAGACAGGTTTCCAGCGGACAAATTTCAAAGCATGCTTTGAAATTTGTCCGCTGGAAAAACCTGTCCGCTAGGTCGTACACACGATCTGATATGTCCGCTGAAACTGGTCGGCGGACCAGTTTCAGCGGACATGTTCGATCGTGTGTACGGGGCCTCACAGAAAAAAGTCAGATGGGGCCCACACATGAAAAAATTCTGCTTGACTTTTTCTTTGGAAATTCCGATCGTGTGTACAAGGCATTAGAGAAGAAAAACACCAACATATGCAAAAATATATGTAAATAATGTATATAAAGTCCAACATAAAATGAATGCTAAATGTTCAAACAGTAAATTGCATCTGAATCTTCAGATTCTCGATGTGCAGTAAGAAAAATGACTGTAGATCTTCCACCACCAACACCTTCCACACATCCTACTCACCAGACTTACATGACCCCTATTACATGTAGTCAAAAAGCGCTTATAGATATTGCCATCAGAAGTTCTATGGCCACCTCTAAAGGGGGTGTAAAGGTAAAAAAAAAATCCCTAAATCGCTTCCTTTACCTTAGTGCAGTCCTCCTTCAGTTAACTCATCCTTCCATTTTGCTTTTAAATGTCCTTATTTCTTCTGAGAAATCTTCACTTCCTGTTCTTCTGTCTGTAACTACACACAGTAAAGCAAGGCTTTCTCCCTGGTGTGGAGAAAGCCTCTTGAGGGGGGAGGGGGCGAGCAGGAGGGTCAGGACGCTCTATACTTTGCAGATAGAGAAAAGAGCTGTGTGTTAGTGGGCGTCCTGACACTCCTGCTCGCCCCTCCCCCTCAAGAGGCTTTCTCCACACCAGAAAGCCTTGCATTACTGTGTGTAGTTACAGACAGAAGAACAGGAAGTGAGGATTTCCGCAGAAGAAATAAGGACATTTTAAAGTAAAATGGAAGGATGAGGTAAATGAAGGAGGACTACACTAAGGTAAAGGAAGCCATTTAGGAAAAAAAAAATTACCTTTACAACCCCTTTAACGATCTGAACGAAACATTCGACCTTGAGGACACCCCTACAAATGGAAACGAACGCTTAAAGATTTTTCCAATGGGGAAGTTATCACATCCCCAGAGAAGCAATTCAAAAGGTGTCCAGTGGTTAGTAGAAAAAGAAGCTTCCATGGTGAAGAATATCACAGTTTATTCCAATTTTTTTTTTTTTAAAACAAGATAAAACCAGATAAATGTAACTATAAAATCCCAGTGCTTGAAAACGCTGTTTCGTGTTCCAGCTGTGTTTTAAACAGCGGAAATGACATATCACGATCAAGCCACCCTACCGGTTTCGTCAGCACGCACCGACGTCATCATGGGTCCCATCAGGTCTGCCTAAAAAACTGACAGGCGGACCTGATCGGAAAGCCCACGTGAAAAAGGCCAAACAGAACTCATCAGTCTGGTACTTCTCCTTTCGCGGTCCAGTAACAGGTTGGGGGAGGGACAAGACCTGCAAGTGTTATAAAACTGAAGCAGAAAACATTAGGTCTCCTATCCTGCCAGACAGGGCTGTGGTGTGTGGTAGAGTTTTGTATATCCCAGAACATGATGGACAGAAGGCCAAATCTTTTGGCAGGTAAACAGATACTTTATATCTATTTATTCTGTGTACTTAGAGATAAGACATTTTTGTTTAATAGAATCTAAAGAATCTAAAATGACGGAATAGCGATGTTTCTAAGTGCCCCACATTGCTACATGCCAAATAGTTGTAAACCTGTAAATCTGGCATGTCTAGCTCAATTCCGTAAAATATTTGTAACACGCTTGTACATATGTACTGTATTTTGTTATTAACCCAAACATAGACCGCACCATCACGCATGCCAACCAGGACAATCTAATCCACCAAAAATCCCAAACAATCAGCTGCACTGCTTATGTAAAAATATTGGGCCAGATTCAGGTACATCTGCGCATTATTGGACCGGCGTAGCGCACCGCCTTTACGTTAGACTTGCGCAATGTAGCCGCGTAATCACCCTATTCTCGTAGCTTTTACGCAGAAAATTGCGCATGCGTAACGTTATTTCAGAGGCGTAAGGCGGAGTAATACAAATTGGGAAGGACATGGGCGTGTTACATTGAAATGAGCCGTGACCCCATGCAAATGAAGGGCCGGCCGGCTCGCGCATGCGCGCTTGAAGGAGACCATGGTCAGCACCTCTCTGCGCATGCTCACAACTCGGGAACTGCGCAATCAGTGAAATTGGAAGTGGACCCGGGCAACTTAGTGAACTACGCAGACAGCAGAAATAGACAGACACAAATGCACTTCCTTTGCAAAAGTACATCCCTTTGTATCCCTCCCTATACAGCAAGGTGCTTTTGTTATGTTGTTTGTTAGCGTTTATTTGTTTGTTTGTGACGTGTCTTTGAGATATTTGGGGACTGTTTTGCAGAGTGATTTTTGTCTTTTATGTGTTTTCTTTGTTGTTTTTTTTGTAAAATTATATTTTTGCTGGGCTTATTTTTTTTTTTTTGCTGGTCATTTTTTTTTTTTGGTTCTGTTTGTGTATGATTTGGGAATGTGGGGGTGACATTCCTGCCGGAAAAGGGGTGTCAACCTCATTTGTGGTGGCTTGTGTCAATCCAATTTGATGAGGATGTGGGGTGTGTGTGCTAGGGACCACAGTGGTGTGCATGCATACATTCTCATTGTGCCATGATTAATGTGTGTGTTTAACGTGCAAAGATGCATATGTGAGCTGGCATGAGATGGGGTCATGAGATGGGGTCCCAGTGCATATGCAGAGTCACCTTGAAGGGAAAAGACAGGAGGATGTTAGTAGTGCATGTGCCCCTTGTGATGTGTGCATCATGGGGGGGGACAGTCATGCCTGCCTCCCATGTCACTCACCAACCAGCCAGCTGTCCCCATACATGTTCTGTTCGCAATCTGTGGGGATGGGGCTATGATTGTATATGTAGCTGTCATGGGTGTCATGGGTGGTGTCATGTGTTGGGCTGCTGATGTCCTCCTGCAAGGTTGTGGTTAATTCCATGATGACATATGAGGGGTGAATCTGAAGATGCGAGACACCTCAGAATCACTCATGCCATCTACTGTATGTCTATGCGTGTGCAGTATATCCTCTCCCGTGAAGAGTGAAGAGTGAGGGGCTTGTATTAGATAAGAATATTGTATTAGATTAAATTGTAAAGTTTATATAAGCAAATAAAAAGTAAAAAAAAAACTCCCGTGCCCTCCTCAGTGCCCTCCTCAGTGCCCTCCTCCTTCTTTGCTCATCTAAAGTCAGACTCCGTAGTATAGCAATGAGCATGGATGCCACTGGCATGTTGGCATACAGTTTGTTGGGCAACACGTGTGACTGCTGAGCTCCTCACTAACAGTGTTGCTTTATCTGACATGTAGACGATTTTTCTCATTTTTTTTTTTTTCAATATCTTTTTATTGGAAGATTTTCAAATACAATGAAAAAATAACAGGAAAACTGGAACAGTAAGTACAATAAGACCATATCGCAGATGGTCAGTAGTCATGCAGGAGTTGAACAGAGAAGAATAATATAAAACAAGCAGAAACAGACA
The DNA here is from genome assembly GCA_029574335.1 of Rana kukunoris. Classification (NCBI taxonomy): domain Eukaryota; kingdom Metazoa; phylum Chordata; class Amphibia; order Anura; family Ranidae; genus Rana; species Rana kukunoris. The sequence goes on along the minus strand of CM056059.1, from coordinate 178,823,989 downwards.
TTTCGGTAAAATTAAGTATACATATGCAATGTAAGATGGCATAATGTAGCCTGAGCTAGGTAATCCGCAACGTGAAGGCTTAAACCCTTCAGACCGAGAGGTCCCGCTAGCATGCAGTATGTGCGCGAAAACACTCTGGACTATCTAGGCATCTTTCAAAGGGTAAGGGACAAGGGCTAATCGACAAGCAGCAAAGCTGTGAGGAGGGTCATGGTGGGACCAATTAGTTATGAGAGCCAAGGGTATTCTCTTTTTAGACCAGCTTTTATATGGTCTAATTTTAGACAGGACATTTTGCTGTTGCGCACACTGCGTAGCCTGCGCTGCCCCAATGTTCTTTTGTGGATCCCCGTAAGTCCCTCATTAGCAAATCAATGGTCTGTCTAGCGCAGTTTTGCGCGGACGGATGCGCCTGTCTAACAAAATTACGCTGGACAAAAAAAAGTAGATTTCTTGCGTATCTCGTTTTGGGGGTGCCGTGCATCAAAACGCACGCGCACATTTAGACTTAGGCACGCGCATCTCCTGTTGCGCAGGCGTAATCGCTCTGTGAATCTGGGCCATATCATGTATTAACAATAAAAGAAACAAAAATCGATATCACCCTAACCCCTAAAAACAATTTTAAAATCCCATAATATTCATAAAAGTGCCCTCTGGAAGATGTATTCCAATTGTGAATGGTGTAAAGCCAGGAGTGCATCTTTAGAAGACTTCACTGGTATAATAACAATATAATATAATAATTTGCGCTTATAAATGCTAAAAGGTGTTCAACAAGCGCATCTACCTTGGCAGAGCCCACAATCACCGCTTTTCTGGTTCTAAAAAAATGTTTTGTTTTTTTAATGTCATTAACCACTTGCCGCCCGCCAATGACAGATTGACGGCGGCAAAGTGGTTGCAATAGCCTGACTGGACGTCATATGACGTCCTCAGGATATTGAGCCGCTGCCCGCCTCCGGGGGAGCGCATCTCGGCGATCGTTGTTGCAGGGTGTCAGTCTGCACCCCGCAACACCGATCTAGGTAAAGTGTCTCTCACGGAGACACTTTACCACGTGATCAGCCGTATCCAATCATGGCTGATCACGATGTAAACAGGAAAAGCCGGTAATCGGCTTTATCTCACTCGAGTAGAGGAGAGCCGATCGGCTGCTCCTCTGACAGGGGGGATTTGTGTTGATCAATTATCAGCACAGCCCCCCCCCCCGAGGATGCCCACTGGACCACCAGGGATGCCCACTGGACCACCAGGGATTCCACTAGACCACCAGGGATGTAAATCAAAGGTATGCCACCCTAGACCACCAGGGATGACACATAATGGATGCCAATCAGTGCCTGCAATGGATGCCAATCAGTGCCCACAATGGGCATCACTGATTGGCAGGCATTGTTTGCCACTGATTAGCATCCATTAGTACAACACATACATTAGTGCCCATCTATGCCCATCCATACCGCCTATCAGTGCCCATCCATGCCGCCTATCAGTGCCCATACGTGTTACCTATCCCTGGCCATACGTGCCGCCTAACCCTGCCCATCCGTGCCGCCTATCCCTGCCCATCTGTGCCACCTATCCCTGCCCATCCGTGCCACCTATTCATGCTGGCTGCTATCCGTGCCCATCTGTGCCGCATATCCGTGACCATCCGTGCCACCTATCCGTGCCGCCTATCAGTGCCCATCCGTGCCGCCTATCAGTGCCCATCCGTGCCGCCCATCAGTGCCGCATATTGGTGCCCATCATCAATGCCACCACATCAGTGCCCATCAGTGCCACCTTATCAGTGCCAGTCAGTGCAGTACCATCAGTGCCAATTAGTGAAGGAGAAAACATACTTATTTACAATGTTTTATAACGGAAACAACAAAAAAAATTTTTTTCAAAATTTTCGGTCATTTTTTTTAAAAAAAATGCAGAAAATAAAAATCCCAGAGGTGATCAAATACCACCAAAAAAAAGCTCTATTTGTGGGTACAAAATCATAAAAATTTAGTTTGGGTACAGTGTAGCATGACCGCGCAATTGTCATTCAAAGTGCAACATTACTGAAAGCTAAAAATTGGTGTGGGCGGGAAGGTGTATAAGTGCCCAGTATGGAAGTGGTTAAAAACTATCGTGTGTGGGCTTCAGAGCATTTTTCGTGTTCTGAAAAACGTCCAATTTTTTTTCCGAACATGCTCTATTTTTTCACAATGTTTTAAACGTTGTTGTTTTTCGGGTTGTAAAAAATGATCGTGAAAAATCCGTGAAAAATCTGTGCATGCTCAGAAGCAAGTTATGAGACGGGAGCGCTCGTTCTGGTAAAACTACCGTTTGTAATAGAGTAAGCACATTCATCACGCTGTAACAGATAGAAAAGCGCAAATCGTCTTTTACTAACACGCAATCAGCTAAAGCAGCCCAAAGGGTGGGATCATCCGAATAGAACTTCCCCTTTATAGTGCCGTCGTACGTGTTGTACGTCACCGCGCTTTGCTAGAGCATTTTTTTTTTTCACAATCGTGTGTAGGCAAGGCCGTTTTAATGATCAAGTTAAAAAAAACATTGTTTTTTCTAGAGCCTGAAAAACATTGGCCCAGATTCATAGAGCGATTACGCCTGTCTAACTGGTGTTAGACAGGAGTAATTTCAAATTTTGCGCGCCGTATCACTAGTTTGAATCCTCAAACCATGATACGGCGGCTTCGGGCTTCGATCCGAGAGGCTTACGTCCTCGTAAGCCTTCGGATCTACGTTGCGATATTTTTGCGGCTGCTGGGGGGAGTCCGCGTCGTTTTCACCGTCGGGGTATGCAAATTAGTTTATACGGCGATCCACGAAGGTACGAGTGTCCCTCGCAATCGCCTACGTCATTTTTTGGCTACGTAATGTTAGAGGAGCTTTTTGCTGGTCTAACAGTGCGTAACCCATGTAAAGTATGGCCGTCGTTCCCGCGTCGAATTGAAATTATTTTATTTTTTTTAACGTAACTCGTTCGGGAATAGGAATGTACGTAAACGACGCTACTACGACGTAACGACGTGATTTCGCGCAATGCACGGCGGGAAATTTGGGAACGGAGCATGCGCAGTTCGATCGCCGCGGGAACGCGCCTATTTTAAATGCTTCACGCCCCCTACTCGCGCAGATGGATTGCGACGGGAGAAATACACTACGCCGCCGTCGTTTACTGGACAAAATCTACGTATCTCGTCCGTCCGGCGCAAAGTTATTTCTACAAAAAGCTGCTTTATCTTTACTCCAGACGGCCTCAGGTCAGCAGGAGAGCAGCTACAGCAGCAGCGTTACCGACGAAACTAGCAAGCTGAACAACCACACTTGCAAGGACGACACCTCTGTGTGCCAACATGCCAGGGGCAGTCGCGGTCCTAGCACTAGTACTGGGTCCCCCAGAACGGAGTAGGCGGGCACGTGAAAGGATATACCGCACGCGCATGAGCCTCTTTGGCATGGGGGATGAGGAGGTGTATCGCCTCTTCGGATTCAGCCCAGATGCAATACTTGAACTAACCACAACCCTGCAGGGTGACATCACCAGCAAGACACACCACTCACAAGCAGTGCAGCCACTGGTGAAGGTCCTGGCAACACTTCATTTCCTTGCCAGTGGATCATTCCAGCGTACAAGTGGAGTGGTGGCTGGGATGTCACAATCCTCCATAAGCAGATGTGTGCACCAGGTTGTCCCTGCAATCCTCAGACGCATGTCCAACCACTTCATCAGACCCACCACTGAGGAGCTGCGGCTGAAGGCAATGACAGATTTCTACAGCATTGCCAGATTCCCACGCACTGTGGGGGCCATTGATTGCACACATGTGGCCCTACAGCCCCCCAGTGCCACAGAGCACATATACCGCAATCGGAAGCATTGGCATTCCATCAACGTACAGGTGATAGCCGATGCCCAGCGCCTCATATGGCACGTCCGTGCCAAACACCCAGGGTCCAGCCATGACAGCTTCATATACCGTCAGAGCCCCATCCCAGCAGAATTCGAGCAGAACATGTATGGGGACAGCTGGCTGATTGGTGAGTGACATGGGTGGCAGGCATGACTATCCCCTCCCGTGATGCACATCAGAAGTGGCACATGCATGACTAACATCCTCCTGTCTTTTCCCTTACAGGTGACTCTGCATATGCACTGGGACCCCATCTCATGACTCCTTTCCGGAACCCCCAAACCAGAGGAGAGAGAAAATACAATGAAGCACACATCAAAACCTGTGCAGTGGTGGAGCAAACATTTGGGCTCCTGAAGTCCCGTTTCTGCTGCCTGGATAAGTCTGGGGGGACCCTATTGTATTCCCCTACCTTTGTGTGTCAGATCATCGCTGCATGTTGCATTCTGCACAACTTTGCAATGAGAAAAGGCCTGCAGATTGAAATGCGTGATGACCTGACCCCCGACCCACACAGTCCCCACCTGCCAGAGGAGAACCAGTCTGCTGATGGAAGAGCAGTCAGGAGGGTCCTCGCCGTAGGCATCTTTGGACACTAAACCAAAACATTGATCACACGGACAATGCACGCGTGTACACCACTGATGTCCCTAGATCACACACACCACATGCACATCGCATTGGATTAGCCCAAGTCCAGCATGTAGGACTTGGGAGCAGCAACGCCAGCGTCAAGGCCCCAATGATGTCACTGTCCATTCATACACCTTTCACACGTCATTCATACAGCCGTGGGGTTAACTTCACCACCACGGCCGAGGGTGACACCCCTTACTGGCAGGAGTGCCACCCTCTCACATTCACACACCATTCACACTGCAACGTGTGCAGTATAAAAAAATAAAAATCTCATAACCTGAGCATAATCTCAAAGAAAATAACTCATAACTTGATTATTAATAATAAAATAAAAATCTCATAACCTGAGCATTCACAAAAAAATATAAAACAAACTCATGTCCTGAGCATCAAAAAAAAAGAAAGAAAAATTATCTGGGATGCCGGGGGCTTCTTCTGGCGGCCCCTCTCTGGCTCCTCAGCTGCCTGGAAGGAGTGGGTGGGGGTGGGGGGGCATCTGGAGGTGGCTGATCCCCGGGTGGGCCACTCCTGGCAGGTGTGGCCTGCCTGCCCTCCAAGGCCACGGCAATCTGGCCAAGGTAAGAACTGGTCTGGGCCTGCACCCTGAGCTGCTGGGCCTGCATCCTGAGCTGCCGGGTGACCTGATAATGCTGGGCCCGCTGACTCAGCCTCCCCTGGTCCAGGATGGCAGCACTGTTTGCCTGGACGGCTGCAGTGAGGTCCCTTAGCTCACCCTGCACCTCCCCCAGACTGGTCACCACTGCAGCGCAGTTGCAGCTCACATCCTGCACTGCCGAAGACATCTGGGCCACGGAGCACAGGCTGTCAGCCACTCTGTCCAGGTGCCCAGCAATCTCCCCCATTTGCTGGGTCTGCCTGGCGTGATACCTCGCCACCTGGTCCTGGACCAGATCAGACACCCCCCTGGTCTTATGGGTGGCCTTCCTGGGGCCAGTAGATGTTTGTCCCCGGGGGGATGGAGTCGCCCTTGAGGGGCTTCCTATAATGGGGGAGGGGATTTGAGAGGGTCCAGCAGAAGAGGAGGATTCCTCTAACAATAAAACAAAGTCCTGCTCTGCCCCAACAGGCTCCTCCTCAACGACCTCTGCATGTGTGGTGTGGCCACTCTCCTAGGTCAGGAGCCTGTGCAGGCCAGCAGGCCCAAAGATTGCTAAAGTAAAATGATCCTATGCTGCTATAAGGATGCCAGTTGTGACCGATGCACCCTAAACCATATAAAACAAAGAAAAAAATGTGTCTCTAGAGTCTAATAGGTAGGAATCCCTACTAGTGTGGTTGATTACACTAGACTCTAGAGACACATTTTTTTCTTTGTTTTATATTCTTTAGGGTGCATCGGTCACAACTGGCATCCTTATAGCAGCATAGGATCATTTTACTTTAGCAATCTTTGGGCCTGCTGGCCTGCACAGGCTCCTGACCTAATTAATCCACCTTTACTCAATTTCACTGAAATTAGTGGAAGCTGAGGAACCAACATCTACCCTCCTATTAACACAGGGTATCTCTCCAATTGCACCCTAATTCCAGCCAAATGGGGGGCCTATTACCATTGGGCTCACCCCACAGATATACCCGACAAAGGTATTAATTTAGCAGCGCCATTTCCCTTTCTACTATTCATATTTATATTAGCTCCCCACATAGGGATCCTACTGGGAGGCAGCAGCTACTTTATTCACTATAGCGCGGACTCCCCTGTTCTTACACGGGAGAGGATCTGCTGACCGCCACTGGGCAAGGTACTGGCAACACTCCATTTCCTTGCCAGTGGCTCTTTTCACCCTAATGGCTAAATATATATTTTATATAAAAAAAATTCTGTTTAGTATATATTTTATAATAATTAATATAATAAATATATATTTTTATTTTTTTAACTAATATAAATTTACAAATTTTAATATTATTATAATTATCTTATTTAATATTTTATATATATATACACACACACCGACACGACACAAACCTCCAAACAGCAACAGACAACGGAATAAAAGCACCTTGCTTCAGGAAGGGAAACAAATTGGATGTACTTTTGCAATGGAAGGGCATTTCTCTCAGTCTATTTAAGCACTGTGCATAGCTCACTAAGTCTGACGGGCCTAGTTCCTATCTAACTGATTGCGCCGTGCTGAGTTCTGAGCATGCTCAGAGAGGTGCTGACCATAGTCTGCTTCATGTGCACATGCCCAGTCTGGCCGGCCTTTCATTTGCATGGGGTCACGGCTCATTTCAATGTAACACACCCACATCCTTCCCACTTTGAATTACACCGCCTTACGCCTCGGAATTTACATTGCACCGGTGCAAATTTGGCCGAAAATACTACGAGGATACGGTACTTGCGCCTCGAAATTAAGCCGGTCTAACTTAAAGGAGTTGCACTACGCCAGTCCAAAAATGCGCCGATGTACGTGAATCTGGCCCATTATTACCATAGGAAGGTTTTCTAATCACCTATTCTATACACCCAATATAGTACACACATACAAAGAGACTAACTAACATAAAGGCAATAAATCCTGACAACACAACAAAAAATTTAACTGCAACACTCACCCCCAGGCACGGACTGGCCATTGGGACTACCAGGAGTTTCCCGGTGGGCCGATGGCTCAGTGGGCCGGTCAGCTGCAGTCCTTGAGCCGCTCCTCTCTGACAGTGAGTAATCGCGATTTCACTCCTGCCAAGAGAAGCAGCAGCCGCCACTTGCTGGAGTGAGTATTAGCCTTTCTGCTCCCTCCCGCCCTATAGGGGGAGATAGACAGCCGGCAGACTTTCCTTCCTCTCTCCCCTTATCACTGGTGACTTATCACATGACTGGAGGGAGGAACAATGCTGCCTTTCTGGAGAACTGTGAATGAGTACATGTGGGAGGGGGAGGAGAGGGGGCACTCTGATTCAAGGGGGGGGGACACTGATGGGGGACACTTTGATGGGGGACACCCTGGTGCAATGGGGGACACTCTGATGCAAGGGGGAAACTCTGATGAGGGACACTCTCTAATGCAATGGGGGACACTCTAATGCAAGGGGGGGCCACGCTGATGTAAGGGGGGCAAGCTAATGCAAAGGGGGCTCTCTGGTACAAGGGGGGGACACTCTAATGCAAAGGGGGCTCTCTGGTACAAGGGGGGACACTGATGCAAGGGGGGCAGTCTGATACAAAGGGGAACACTCTGATGTAAGGGGGGACACTCTAATGCAAGGGGGGCACTCTGATGCAGGGGGGAACACTCTGATGTAAGGGGGGACACTCTAATGCAAAGGCGGCTCTCTGGTGCAAGGGGGCACACTCTGATGAAAGGAGGGGACACTCTGATGCAAGGGGGGCACTCTGATGTAAGGGAGACTGTGCATCCAAGTGGTAATGACCCCTGGTCAGGAAAGGAATAAATAAAAGAGGAAGCAATTTAAATGTAAATATACCAAATTTTTATTGTGTGTTTATGAAATTATAATTATGGACCTATGCATTTTTTCCTTTTCCGACTATATATACTCTGATTAAACCAAGAGTCCTTTGGTAAAATCAATTGGCCAGAAGTGAAGATCTAGTGATCCTCTCGCCCGTTTGCTGGCACACTGTTGACCAAGTGATTCCAAGCCTGCCCACCACGGCAAGGTAGACTCTTCTAGGGCAGGACCTACACTACACTACTGGATGCTAGTCATCCTTTTTCTAATGTTGGATATATGTTTGTAGTAGGCCTCATCCTATAATCTGTGTGTGCGATCGACTCTCTCCTAATTTGGTTGTCTGTCTGTCTATCTAAAGCATGGAGCGGTCAGTTTATGTACATCTGTAGGTCAGTGCATGCTAGTTATGGTATGTGGACCAGTGTGTTAGTAAATAAATGTTAGTCCTGTTTTTACCTGGGCATGTAGCTCAACTTATCTGCAAGGGACACTGAGATCACGTGACGCCCGCACAAGCCGGAGGCTATCAGATCTAGCGGTGGAGGTATTGCGATCGCTCCGCTTCGTCCCCGCTGTTTACTTTGTTTTTATTCGCTACCCAATTCACTCATGCTGAATTTTTAGTTTATTCAGCCCAACTGTGTTTGGACTGTTTTTCGTTTTATATTTCTTTTTATATATTTTATTTTTTAATAAACACCCCCTGCTTTGGCATTGACCTATTTCACCATGGGAGGCTCCTTTTTTCTCTCTTCCACCTGAATTTCCCCATACTCAATATATTGAGTACTGAATCCGGACCATCTGGAACGGAGGATAACAGGAAAAGGACAAGACACTGAGAGATCGCGGACAAGAACATAGCAGGATTCCGCACTATATGCCCTTATATAGCCACCCTAAGGTAAGGGGACTACAACACTCCTTAAGGATTCAATAGATTTTGTTCATCTCTACAAGGAAGACTCCGATCACACCTCACCCAGTCCATTTCCATTTATGCATATAGACTGTCAATCAGTGTCGGTTTTGACACCCTACACTAACTGATTAGTTATTACAGGTCACATAGTGACACTTAGACGCATTAGGCACAAAGCACTGCTGTTTTCTATTATCCACACCACGCACGTTGTGGACTAATATCTGCTAGTTTACTAGTGTTCTTTATGGTCAATTATCAGTTTGTTTTTATATATATGGTGTTGCACATTGCATGTTTTATTTTTAGTCGTGTATTATTTGGTGTTTGCACAGTTTACATTTGCATTTTCTGAAAGCGCTTATCAACATTTCATTGTCACACCCATTTTTCACCAGAGCTTTGTAGGCTCTTTAGATTGAGCTGCTACAGACCAGTCCATGCGACTTGAATTCACTCCTCTTTACTCACAGTAGCGCATCAGTCCTCCCTTTCACACTTATCTGCAAGGCACCCTATTTTCTCGGGACCCTCTTGGTGGTAGATGAGTGCATATAGGTGGGGCCAGGGGGTAGTACCATTACGCTGGGCGTGGGGGAGTGTAGACAGATGAAACTTGGGGGGGAAGTTCCACTGGTGACACTTACCCTATACTCAGGGTGGTAGCATCCCCTCTTGGTGGTAGATGAGTGCATATAGGAGGGGGCCAGGGGGTAGTACCATTACGCTGGGCATGGGGGAGTGTGGACAGATCAAACTTGGGGGGAAGTTCCACTGGCCACACTCACCCTATACTCAGGGTGGTAGTGTCCCCTCTTGGTGGTAGATGAGTGCATATAGGTGAGGGCAGGTGGTATTACCAGTATGCTGGGCGTGGGGGAGTGAGGGCAGATGAAACTTGGGGGGAAGTTCCACTGGCCACACTCACCCCATACCCAGAGTGGTAGCGTCCCCTCTTAGTGGTAGATGATTGCATATAGGTGAAGCCAGGGGGTAGTACCATTACGCTGGGCGTGGGGGAGTGTAGACAGATGAAACTTGGGGGGAAGTTCCACTGGCGACACTTACCCTATACTCAGGGTGGTAGCGTCCCTCTTGGTGGTAGATGAGTGCATATAGGTGGGGCCAGGGGGTAGTACCATTACGCTGGGCGTGGGGGAGTGTAGACAGATGAAACTTGGGGGGAAGTTTCACTGGCGACACTTACCCTATACTCAGGGTGGTAGCGTCCCCTCTTCGTGGTAGATGAGTGCATATAGGAGGGGGCCAGGGGGTAGTACCATTACGCTGGGCATGGGGGAGTGTGGACAGATAAAACTTGGGGGGAAGTTCCACTGGCCACACTCACCCTATACTCAGGGTGGTAGCATCCCCTCTTGGTGGTAGATGAGTGCATATAGGTGAGGGCAGGTGGTATTACCAGTATGCTGGGCGTGGGGGAGTGAGGGCAATTGAAACTTGGGGGGAAGTTCCACTGGCCACACTCACCCCATACCCAGAGTGGTAGCGTCCCTCTTGGTGGTAGATGAGTGCATATAGGTGGGGCCAGGGGGTAGTACCATTACGCTGGGCGTGGGGGAGAGTAGACAGATGAAACTTGGGGGGGAAGTTCCACTGGTGACACTTACCCTATACTCAGGGTGGTAGCATCCCCTCTTGGTGGTAGATGAGTGCATATATGAGGGGGCCAGGGGGTAGTACCATTACGCTGGGCATGGGGGAGTGTGGACAGATCAAACTTGGGGGGAAGTTCCACTGGCCACACTCACCCTATATTCAGGGTGGTAGTGTCCCCTCTTGGTGGTAGATGAGTGCATATAGGTGAGGGCAGGTGGTATTACCAGTATGCTGGGCGTGGGGGAGTGAGGGCAGATGAAACTTGGGGGGAAGTTCCACTGGCCACACTCACCCCATACCCAGAGTGGTAGCATCCCCTCTTGGTGGTAGATGATTGCATATAGGTGAGGCCAGGGGGTAGTACCATTACGCTGGGCGTGGGGGAGTGTAGACAGATGAAACTTGGGGGGAAGTTCCACTGGCAACACTTACCCTATACTCAGGGTGGTAGCGTCCCCTCTTGGTGGTAGATGAGTGCATATAGGAGGGGGCCAGGGGGTAGTACCATTACGCTGGGCATGGGGGAGTGTGGACAGATGAAACTTGGGGGGAAGTTTCACTGGCCACACTCACCCTATACTCAGGGTGGTAGTGTCCCCTCTTGGTGGTAGATGAGTGCATATACTGTAGGTGAGGGCAGGTGGTATTACCAGTATGCTGAGCGTGGGGGAGTGAGGGCAGATGAATCTTGGGGGGAAGTTCCACTGGCCACACTCACCCCATACCCAGAGTGGTAGCGTCCCTTCTTGGTGGTAGATGAGTGGGTGTATTGGGTTGTGAGGCAGTTGATCCAGAGGAAGGCAAAAAACCCCAGCAAAGCATGATCAATGTGCTCCAGCTGGGGAAAAAATTCCTTCCTGATCCCCCGAGAGGCAATCGAATATTTCCTGGATCAGTCCTGTGTGTGGGGGAGGACGGGCAATTGGAGCCCCACCCTCGGTGGTAAGTAAGTGGAGATGTGGGTGTTGGTGTGTGGAGAGCGGGGGAGGAGGGACAATCCCCCACACAGAGCTCAAGAAGGAGGGGCCATTGTCCAGACTACAGGTGGGTCACGACGTGTCTGTGTAATCTGCCGCCTCTGCTCAGGCTCTGAGGAACTACAACTCCCAGCAATCTCTGTCTGCATGGGGAACTACAACTCCCAGCATGCGCTGTGTAAGTAGTGGGGGTTCAGCTCTCAACCTGGAAAAAGATGCTGTGGGACTACATATCCCAGCATGATTTTTTTCTATGGAGATATTACAGGTCCCAGTGATCTCTACATATCCCAGCCTGCTCCCCTCCCCCTCCTCATGGGGGATTGCACCCCCCCAGTCCCACCACCCCACTCATCTCCCACTGCCCTTTACCCCTCCCCGCAGGCCCAACCAGCCCACCCTTATCCTGGGGGGAGGGGACCCACCACCCATGGTGGGAGAGGAGTGTGGGGTGAAATTACCCCTGAGGAGGGGGAGGGGAGCAGGCTGGGGTATGTAGAGATTGCTGGGACCTGTAGTACATCTATAGAAAAAATCATGCTGGGTCATTTAGTCCCATAACATCTTATTCCAGGCTGGAAGCTGAAGCTCCATTACATACACAGTACATGCTGGGAGTTATAGTTCCCCATGTGGATAGAGATTGCTGGGAGATGTAGTCCCTCTGTCCCCTTCCCGCGGCGTCCCTCCGGCCTACAGACATGAATTTTCTCCTCACAAGATGGAACATTGAGGAAAGATGAAATCTCGGATTAGAATTCTGGCAAGCAGCATCTTTGGGGCAGTGTGTATACCACTCCTTTCCAATGGGACACTGCAGTAATACCGCCAGCAATGTGCCTCTGCAGAGGCGCAGAGGTTTAGAAAGTCTCTAGCACTCGAAAAGATTATTTCACTTATTGTGAAAAAATTTCATAGTATTCCAGCCACTGTTTTATTGCTGGTTCGACAGTACCAGATAATTAAAAAAAACTGGCCTCCCACCTCTCCTTATAGCCAGTCCAACACACGCCTGCAAAAAAAACCACTGTGGTACTCCTTCTGGAGCCCGAACAACCCACCCTTCTGGGGCCTGAATGGCCCACCCTTCTGGAGGCTGAAAGGCCCACTCTGCTGGAGTCTGAAAAGCCCCCCTTCTGGAACCTAAACGGCCCACCCATCTGGAGCCTGAAAGACCCACTCTTCTGGAGCCTGAAAGACCCACTCTTCTGGAGCCTGAAAGACCCACTCTTCTGGAGCCTGACAGACCCACTCTTCTGGAGCCTGAAAGACCCATCCTTCTGGAGCCTGAAAGACCCATCCTTCTGGAGCCTGAAAGACCCACCCTTCTGGAGCCTGAACGGCCCACTCTTCTGGAGCCTGAACGGCCCACTCTTCTGGAGCCTGAACGGCCCACTCTTCTGGAGCCTGAACGGCCCACTCTTCTGGAGCCGGAACGACCCACTCTCCTGGAGCCTGAAAGGCCCACTCTCCTGGAGCCTGAACGGCCCATTCTTCTGGAGCCAGAACGTCCCATTCTTCTGGAGCCAGAACGTCCCACTCTTCTGGAGCCAGAACGTCCCACTCTTCTGGAGCCAGAAAGGCCCACTCTTCTGGAGCCAGAACGGCCCACTCTTCTGGAGCCAGAACGCCCCATTCTTCTGGAGCTAGAACGCCCCATTCTTCTGGAGCCAGAATGGCATATTCTTCTGAAGCTTTAACGTAGGTATCCCACTCTACTGGAGCCTGAACGGGAGTTTCGCACTCTGCTGGAGCCTGAACGGGAGTGTCACACTCTGCTGAAGTCTGAACGGGAGTATCACACTCTGCTGAAGCCTGAACGGGAGTGTCGCACTCTGCTGAAGCCTGAATGTGGGTGACACACTCTTCTGGAGTCTGAACGGGGGCAACACACTCTTCTGGAATCTGAATGTGGGCGACACACTCTTCTGGAGTCTGAATGTGGGACATACACTCTTCTGGAGTCTGAACGTGGGCGACACACTCTTCTGGAGTCTGAACGTGGGTGACACACTCTTCTGGAGTCTGAACGTGGGCGACACACTCTTCTGGAGTCTGAACGTGGGCGACACACTCTTCTGGAGTCTGAACGTGGGCGACACACTCTTCTGGAGTCTGAACGTGGGCGACACCCTCTTCTGGAGTCTGGACGTGGGAGACATACTCTTCTGGAGTCTGAACGTGGGTGACACACTCTTCTGGAATCTGAATGTGGGCGACACACTCTTCTGGAGTCTGAATGTGGGACATACCCTCTTCTGGAGTCTGAATGTGGGACATACCCTCTTCTGGAGTCTGAACGTGGGCGACACACTCTTCTGGAGTCTGAACGTGGGAGACACACTCTTCTGGAGTCTGAACGTGGGAGACACACTCTTCTGGAGTCTGAACGTGGGCGACACACTCTTCTGGAGTCTGAACGTAGGAGACACCCTCTTCTGGAGTCTTAATGTGGGTGACACCCTCTTCTGGAGTCTGAATGTGGGCAACACACTCTTCTGGAGTCTGAACGTGGGAGACACACTCTTCTGGAGTCTGAACGTGGGAGACACACTCTTCTGGAGTCTGAACGTGGGAGACACCCTCTTCTGGAGTCTGAATGTGGGAGACACACTCTTCTGGAGTCTGAATGTGGGCGACACACTCTTCTGGAACATGAGTGTGGGCGACACACTCTTCTGGAGTCTGAATGTGGGAGACACACTCTTCTGGAGTCTGAATGTGGGAGACACACTCTTCTGGAGTCTGAATGTGGGAGACACACTCTTCTGGAGTCTGAATGTGGGCAACACAATCTTCTGGAGTCTGAACGTAGGAGACAGCCTCTTTTGGAGTCTGAACGTGGGAGACACACTCTTCTGGAGTCTGAATGTGGGCAACACAATCTTCTGGAGTCTGAACGTAGGAGACAGCCTCTTTTGGAGTCTGAACGTGGGAGACACACTCTTCTGGAGTCTGAACAATTTTTTCCAATTTGTCGGCAATCTTCACTCCCAAAAAAGCTGCACCCCTCCCATTTAAGTGCAGTCTATCCTTGCTATAAAGCCGGTAATTGACCGCAAAGTCAGCCCAGTTCTCCAAGAAGCCAAACTCCTCTTCTCTGCACCAGTTCTTCAGCCACTTGTTAAGCTCTCTAAGCTCCTGCTGCCTTTCTGGTGTGGCTTGAGGTACAGGCAGTATTTCTGAAAATACTGCCTTGGAGGTCCTTTTTTTCAACATAGTCCCTATGTCCCTGAAATCATTTTGTAGGATGCTCCATCTTCCTCTAACTTTGTCATGGGTACCAATATGTACCAAAACAGCTGGGTCCTCTCCAGCCCCACGCAACAATCTTTCCATCCGATCTGCAATGTCCCGAACCCGAGCGCCTGGTAAACAACATACTGTTCGGAGGTGGCGGTCTTTGTGACAGATTGCCCTCTCTGTCCCTCTAATCATTGAATCCCCTACCACCAGTATCTGCTTATCCAATCTTGTAACCTTGCCCCCATCTTCACGGGGGGAGATGTTCCCATGGTTCACCTGGCATTTTGGTGGAGGCTCAATGTCTGGTACAGTCCCAATGTGCACATTACACTCTACTGGAGCTTGAACATTAGCATCACACTCTGCTGGAGTCTCAACGTTAGCGTCACACTCTTCTGGAGACTGGACGTGGGAGACACACTCTTCTGGAGACTGAACGTGGGTGACACACTCTTTTGGAGACTGAACGTGGGTGACACACTCTTCTGGAGTCTGAATATGGACGACACACTGTTCTGGAGTCTGAACATGGACGACACCCTCTTCTGAAGTTTGAACATGGTCGACACACTCTTCTGGAGTCTGAGAGTGGGCAAAACACTCTTCTGGAGTCTGCGTGTTGGTGACACACTCTTCTTGAGTCTGAACGTGAAAGACACACTCTTCTGGAGTCTGAACGTGGAAGACACGCTCTTCTGGAGTCTGAGAGTGGGCGACACACTCTTCTGGAGTCTGAATGTGGGTAACACACTCTTCTGAAGTCTGAATGTGGGCAACACACTCTTCTGAAGTCTGAGTGTTGGTGACACACTCTTCTGGAACCTGAGTGTGGGTGACACACTCTTCTGGAGTCTGAGTGTGGGCGACACACTCTTCTGGAGTCTGAGTGTGGGTGACACACTCTTCTGGAGTCTGAGTGTGGGTAACACACTCCTCTGGAGTCTGAGTGTGGGTGACACACTCTTCTGGAGTCTGAGTGTGGGTGACACACTCTTCTGGAGTCTGAGTGTTGGTGACACACTCTTCTGGAACCTGAGTGTGGGTGACACACTCTTCTGGAGTCTGAGTGTGGGTGACACACTCTTCTGGAACCTGAGTGTGGGTGACACACTCTTCTGGAGTCTGAGTGTGGGTGACACACTCTTCTGGAGTCTGAGTGACACACTCTTCTGGAGTCTGAGTGTGGGTGACACACTCTTCTGGAGTCTGAGTGTGGGTGACACACTCTTCTGGAGTCTGAGTGTGGGTGACACACTCTTCTGGAGTCTGAGTGTTGGTGACACACTCTTCTGGAGTCTGAGTGTGGGTGACACACTCTTCTGGAGTCTGAGTGTGGGTGACACACTCTTCTGGAGTCTGAGTGTGGGTGACACACTCTTCTGGAGCCTGAGTGTGGGTGACACACTCTTCTGGAGTCTGAGTGTTGGTGACACACTCTTCTGGAGTCTGAGTGTGGGTGACACACTCTTCTGGAGTCTGAGTGTGGGTGACACACTCTTCTGGAGTCTGAGTGTTGGTGACACACTCTTCTGGAGTCTGAGTGTGGGCGACACACTCTTCTGGAGCCTGAACGTGGGCAACGCACTCTTCTGGAGTCTGAACGTGGAAAACACACTCTTCTGGAGTCTGAACGTGGGCGACACACCCTTCTGCAGTCTGAACAACCCTTTCAATACTGCTCACTGTGGCAGGCCTGCCGTGTGAGTTGGATCTGCAGTAAATCTCGCCTTCATCTGCAATAAAGAAAGAGAAATTGGATTTACTATTTATATATTTTTCTTTATAAAACATCAAATTATGAAGAAAAAAGTTCAAAGCTCCACTGCCAGGGACAAATGGTAAACCCGACATGACAGTGACACAGGAAAAACTGTTGTTGGCCTTTGTATAAAAACGCTGGTTGCCTGGCAGTTATGCTGACCCACTAAAATTCCATGATTGGAAGATTGAAAGCCAACAACAAGTATTTTTTAGCAGTATAATAAAACAGCATCTACCAAACATAGGTAATTGCTGTGGGCACATTGTGTGGGCGGGTAAGCAATTACACAGTGCTGGGGTGGCAGATCATTCTATCAACTGAATATCTATCACACATATACTACCCAGAATTAATATTACAGCTTATGGACTCTCTCTGTTTTTGCATATTTATTGTTTGCACATTGCTACTCATTGGGTGTGTAATATATATGTGTATTGTTTATGTTATTGCATTACCTAACGCCACTTTTTACTTTCAACCTATGTTTGGTAGATGCTGTTTCCAGGTAAATATTAAAAGTTAGCAGCTATAGCATTTGTAGCTGCTAACTTAAAAAAAATTGGGGGGAGACTGGAGCGCCTCTTCATAGTGCATCGTGCAAAACTTTGGGATCAGTGGACATGCTTCCTACGAGTATGTTTTTATGTTTTTCTTTAGCCATGACAACTTCAGCTCTCTTATATGGGTTCAATTAAAGTGCTTGTAAACTGCATTTCTAAAAAATACTTATATATGCAGCTCCCTCTCAGCCCCCCTAAAAACATACCTTAACCTGATCCTGATCCAGCAATGTGCACAAGAGCCAGGGGGCCAGATTCTCAGCGGCGCTACGCCTGCGTAAATGTATATGCGCGGCGTAATAGTAAATGTGCGCCTGCGTATCGATGCGCGGTAAACACAGAACCACATACGCGCGATTTTTTTTTCCGTCTGGGCGGCGAAAATGCATTAAGCTAGCGCGGCGTAGGCGCATAGTTACGCATCAAAAATATTCAGTTCCCATTGAATTAGCATGCAAATATGCAAATGAGGGAGATGCGCGTATTCCCGAAAGTACGCGCGTCCGGCGTTGGCTACTCGTGGTGCGCGTAACTCGAAAGCCTTGAGTAAACATACCCCTCATAAAAGCACGGGTAACTTTGCTCAAGGCCGTGTGCAAGTCAGCTGGAGAGCAACTACAGCAGCACCGTAACGGACTAGCTGAGCAATCACACTTACTGGACAAGACATTCATATGCCAATGATGCCAGGGCCAGCCATGGTCTTATCAATACTAAGGTATGCAGAGGAAGAGGAGCATAGAAGGAGGAGGAGGAGGACGGGGGCACGTGAGAGGATCTACCGAGCGCGCATGAGCCTCTTTGGCATGGGTGATGAGGAGGTGTATCGCATCTTCAGATTCAGCCCTGCTGCCATCCTGGAAATAACCACAGCCCTGCAGGATGACATCACCAGCCAGACATACCGCTCACGTGCACTGCAGCCACTGGTGAAGGTCCTGGCAACACTCCATTTCCTGGCCAGTGGATCATTCCAGCGTACAAGTGGAGTGGTGGCTGGGATGTCACAAACCAGCATAAGCAGATGTCTGCACCAGGTTGTCCCCGCAATCCTCAGACGCATGTCCAACCAGTTCATCAGACCCACCACTGTGCACCTGCGGCAGAAGGCAATGACAGATTTCTACAGAATTGACGGATTCCCACGCACCATCGGGGCCATTGATTGCACACATGTGGCACTCCAGCCCCCCAGTGCCACAGAGCACATATACCGCAATCGGAAGCATTGGCATTCCATCAACGTACAGGTGATAGCCGATGCCAAATACCTCATATGGCACGTCCGTGCCAAAGACCCTGGGTCCAGCCATGACAGCTACATCTACCGTCAAAGCAACATCCCCGAAGATTTTGAGCAGGACATGTATGGGGACAGCTGGCTGGTTGGTGAGTGACATGGGTGGCAGCCATGACTATCCCCTCCCATGATGCACAACAGAAGTGGCACATGCATGACTACCATCCTCCTGTGTTTTCCCTTACAGGTGACTCTGCATATACACTGGGACCCCATCTCATGACTCCTTTCCGGAACCCCCAAACCAGAGGAGAGAGAAGATACAATGAAGCACACATCAAAACCCGTGCAGTGGTGGAGCGCACATTTGGCCTCCTGAAGTCCCGTTTCCGCTGCCTGGATAAGTCTGGGGGGGCCCTATTGTATTCCCCCAACTTTGTCGGTCAGATCATTGGTGCATGTTGTATTCTGCACAACTTTGCCATGCGAAAGGGCCTGCATATTGCCCTACGTGATGACCTGACCCCCCAACCACACAGCCCCCCCCGCCAGAGGAGACCCCGTCAGCTGATGGAAGAGCAGTCAGGAGTGTCCTCGTGTTACGAATCTTTGACCTTTAAACACACACATACAGCATGGCACACAGACAATGCACGCGTGTACACCACTGATGTCCCTAGATCACACACACCACATGCACATCGCATTGGATTAGCCCAAGTCCAGCATGTCGGACTTGGGAGCAGCAACGCCACGTCAAGGCCCCAATGATGTTGCTGTCCATTCATACACCTTTCACACATCATTCATACAGCCGTGGGGTTAACTTCACCACCACGGCCGAGGGTGACACCCCTTACTTTCAGGAGTGCCACCCTCTCACATTCACACACCATTCACACTGCACCGTGTGCAGTATCCAAAAATATATAAAAAAAGCTCTTATCCAGAGCATAACAAAAAATAAATAAGCTCTTATCTAGAGCATAACAAAAAATAAATAAGCTCTTATCCAGAGCATAATACTAAAGAAAACTCAAATTAATGGGCCTGGCGGGGGCTCTGCCTGGTGCCACGGGTCCTGCCCCTCACTTGCCTGGGGGCAGCCCTAGATGGGGGGGGGGGAGCAGGTTGAGGAGGAACATCCCCACGTCCCTCCCTGGCTGCCTGCATGCCCTCCAGGGCAACCGCTATGCGGGTCTGCACAGCAGTCTGCGCCTCGATAGCAAGGCGCAGGGCCTGAACCTCCCCCACAAGTTCTGAGGTGTTTTCCTGCAGCTCCCCCAAGCTGGTCAGCGTTGCTGCGCTGTTAACAGCAACATCCTGGATGGCATCTGTTATATTGTCCGAGGATGCCAGGCTGTCGGCCAGGCGCCTCATCTCCTCCACGACCTCGGCCAGGTGTTTATTTTGCTGGTCCTGCTGTCTGACCAGCTGTTCCGGCAGGACCTGGGATACACCCCTGGTCTTTGACGTTGCCTTGCGGGGAGTGGCAGGGGACCGGGCATAAGGGGAGGATGTTGAGGGGCCGGAGATGAGGGGGGGGGAAAGAGAGGGACTGGAGAGGTTGGAGGGGGACACTGAGGGGTTTGCTACAGGTAGAGGAATAGCCTGGGCTGGTCCGGCCAACCCACCATCCTCCTCCACAACAACATAGAGGGCCTGGTCCTGGACTACCACACCCTCCTCAACCACCTCCTCCGTTGAGGTGTGCCCACTTCCCTCCAAGTCCTGTTCCAGGGGGGCAGCCAGAGGGACTGTATCTTCAGGGGATGGATCCTGATGGGCCCTGGCATCAACAGATGGCCCCGCTCCCTCCTGCACATCTGTGGATGACACAAAAGATGCCCATGTTGGTGGAGCCACACACTTGGCACATGTTCCCTTCCACCCCCATACATGTACACAACAGATAGAATAGAAAACACACTTACCTGTCCTCACGGCTGGCTTCTGGGACTCATAGCCCCCAACTCCCTCTACCTGCTCCGTCTGCAGGCAGCGGGCAACCACCTTCTCCTCCTCAGTCAGGCGGACAGGGCAGGGTGGGCCCCCTCCAGTGCCCCTGGCATGCCGAGCTATGGCAGCCAGCTTGCCCTTCACATGACGCCGCAGGTCATTCATTTTCTTTTGAATGTCCTGCGGTGTCCGAACCTCATGAGAGAGGGCATTGACCTGGCACGCCACCCTCATTAATATCTGATCCCTCCGGGACTTGCTGGTCCGGGCACTGTCAGCACCATGGAGCCGCGAGTCATACTTCTCCATGGCCCGTATGACAATGGCCCTCTCCTCTGGGGAGAAATTCTTCTTCCTCCTCTCCTTAACAGCAGTTGCCATCTTGTCCAGCACAAACTTTCGCCGTCACTCTCTAAAAAATGGGAGACGTTTGCGCTGCACGGGCGCATGTGTGGGCGCATTATATACCCTGCGCCGGCGCATCGTAGGGAGGCTTTGCGCATGCGCAGAAGGCATCCACGTCACGGCGCGGGTCAACCACGTCATGGCGCGGGTCATCCATGTCACGGCGCATGCTCCGTTCGTCCCGGCCTGCATTTGCATGGGGTCACGCTTCATTATAATGCAACACGCCCACTTCCCTCCTACTTTGGAGTTGCGCCGGATTACGCCCATGATTTTACGCGACGCAGGCGCATCTTGGAGCGCATTTACTTAGGGAATACGGTACTTGCCACTCCGTGTTACGTCGGCGTAGTGCATCTGAGATGCGCAACGCCTGCATAATTAGCCGCGCATCTACGAGAATCTGGCCCAGGGTTATTTTGCTCCTCACTGGCTTAGTAAAAATAAATAAAAAATAGGCTAAAAAACACCAACGCTGTAAAAAAATTGCTATTGCAAAAACATTGAAAAACTCAACTGCAAAGCTACTGGCATTTTTATAATGTTATTATAACGTCCAGTGTGCATGAGGCAGCTTGGGCCAGATTCACAGAGCGATTACGCCTGCGCAACTGCTGTTGCGCGTGCGTAAGTCTAAATGTGCGCGTGCGTATAGTTGGACGCGATTCACAAAACAATATACGCCAGAAATCTACGTTTTTTGGTCCGGCGTAATTGAATTAGACATTCGCTTCCCTTCGCGCAAAACTGCGCTAGACACACCATTGATTTGCTAGTCAAATATGCTAATGAGGGAGTTACGGGGATTCACAAAAAAACGCAGTTGCTGCGCAGGCTACGCGATGTGCGCAACTGCAAAATGTTCTGTCTAAAGTTAGAGGACCTAAAAGCTGGTCTAAATTTTGAAAAAAAGTCTAATTGTCAGATAAAGCAACACTGTTAGTGAGGAGTTCAGCAGTCACACGTGTTGCCCAACAATCTGTATGCCAACATGCCAGGGGCATCGTCGCGCATAGCTATACTACTGACTTTAGATGAACAAAGAAGGATGAGGGCACGGAGGATGGCACTAAGGAGGGCACGGGAGATTTTTTTTTTTTTTTATTTGCTTACATAAAATTTACAATTTAAATTAATCTAATACAATATTCTTATCTGATACAAGCCCCTCACTCTTCACTTGATATATCACACACGCATAGACATCTTTGGCATGAGTGATTCTGAGGTGTCTCGCATCTTCACATTCACCCCTCATGCCATCCTGGAATTACCACAACCTTGCAGGAGGACATCAGCAGCCCAACACATGGCACCACCCATGACACCCATGACAGCTACATATACAATCAGAGCCCCATCCCCACAGATTTCGAACAGAACATGTATGGGGACAGCTGGCTGGTTGGTGAGTGACATGGGAGTCAGGCATGACTATCCCCTCCCGTGATGCACACCTCACAAGTGGCACATGCATGACTAACATCCTCCTGTCTTTTCCCTTCAAGGTGACTCTGCATATGCACTGGGACCCCATCTCATGACCCCATCTCATGCCAGCTCACATTATGCATCTTTGCACGTTAAACACACACATTAATCATGGCACAATGAGAATGCATGCATGCACACCACTATGGTCCCTAGCACACACACCCCACATCCTCATCACATTGGATTGGCACCAGTCCACCATGCAGGACTTGTGAGCTGCAACGCCACGCCACGGCTCCAATTATGTCACTGTACATTCATACACCATTCACACAGACCTGGGGATCACTTCTCCACCACAAATGAGGGTGACACCCCTTTTCCCGCAGGAATATCACCCCCACATTCCAAAATCATACACAAACAGAACCAAAAAAATTAAATAAATGACGAGGAAAAAAAAATAATGCCCAGCAAAAATATAATTTAAATAAAAAATGCCCAGCAAAAATATAATTTAAACAAAATAACAACAAAGAAAACACATAAAAGACAAAAATCACTCTGCAAAACAGTCCCCAAATATCTCAAAGACACAAACAAACAAAAGCACCTTGCTGTATAGGGAGGGATACAAAGGGATGTATTTTTGCAAAGGAAGTGCATTTGTGTGTGTCTATTTATGCTGTCTGCGTAGTTCATAAAGTTGCCCTAGTCCATTTCCAATTTCACTGATTGCGCCGCTCCCGAGTTGTGAGCATGCGCACAACGGAGCTGACATGGTTTCCTTCACGCGCGCATGCGCGAGTCGGCCGGCCCTTCATTTGCATGGGGTCACGGCTCATTTCAATGTAACACGCCCACGTCCCACCCAATTTGTATTACTCCTCCTTACGCCTCAGGAAAAAACCTTACGCTTGCGCAATTTCTTGCGCAAAAGCTACGTGAATCCCGGGATTACGCGGCTAGATTGCGCACGTCTAACGTAATCGCGGTGCGCTACGCCGGATCGATAATGCGCCGATGTACGTGAATCTGCCCCCTTGTTTTTTTCTTTCTCAGCATTGCACAGAGCAGGTAGAAAATAAAAGAACAAGCATTACCATCACTGTAATGTATGGCATTGGTTTAATGATCTGCGCAGGGCCACCTTCAGGAATTATGGGGCCCCTTACACAGCTTCTTCAGGCATGGGCCTCTCTGGAGGTGCCGCCTCAAATTGAGAAGCGGGGGGACTGCCGTGAATTGAAAAGTGGGGGGTGCCACAAATTGGGGTTTCCCTGGGGACGTCCGGGGCCCTTACAAAAAAATAAATAAAAAAAATTATATATATATATATATATATATATATATATATATATATATATATATATATAGGGGTAGCCATCAGTGAAAGAGAAAAAAAAAGAAAAAAAATTATAAAAAAAAACAATAAAAAAAAGGGGGGATTGCCATCCGGAGCCCTGGGGACCTCTGGGCCCTTTAAGAAAAAAGAAAAAAAATGTAAAAAAATGTTTACATTTTTTTTTTATAAAAAGAAGGGGGGGGGGTTGTCATCCCGGGGCCATGGGGACCTTTGGGCCCTTTAAAAAAAATATATATACATATATATATATATATATATATATATATATATATATATATATATATTGTATATGTATATGTAGAATGACTCCTATTGTAAATACATTATCTGCCTACAATGGCTTGCTACATGTGCGGCTTAAAAACAGTTTCTATACAAATGTTTTTTACATTTTGGCAACTATGTATATGTCTTATGTGGGTAACAAGGGGTTAAACGTGCATGTGGGGTTCTTTTCTTTCCATATTGTAAATCCTCTGCCATCATGTTGGGTGGCACTGAGGTTATAAGTGGCATGCAAGATTTGTTAAAAGTCAGTTAGAAGGTGACAGTTGGAAAAAGAAGGGGGGGGGTGGAGGGACTTGGCTCAGGGTAAACAGATCTAAAAATAGCTGCTTGCTTCTCCTCATAATGGTGTTTTCCAGCAATGTCTTTGGACATCCCTATACACAGGGGGGGGGGGGGTGACTGTCATCAATGGGGGGGAATTGAATCCAATGAAAGTGTTTTGTATTGATCAATATCCATAAAACTTACCAGCGCTGTGTTCTTTGTTCCGGCTCGTTCCATCGGCTTTACTGCCGGCATCAAAACATCCGATAACGGATCTGAAGCAGCGACGTAGAAATCGCCGTGCCCTCCGCATTTTGGTGGGCTTCTTGCTTGTAGGATGTACAAGCTGTTGTTGGTTGAAAGCTCCTTCCATAGCAGGGCTTCCTCTGGTTGGTTTCTCAATGTTGTTATTTTGAGAAACAATCTGTTTACTTTTAAATTGTTTCATTATGAAGATATAATAAAACACGCTTAAGTCTGAGAAATCGCAATAAAACTGAATCGAATAAATCCGAATCCAATCAAATAGCAAGAAAACACTGGACAGAGAGAAGAACACGTCTTCACTGTACAGCAAACACTCAGCTACTGATTTCTCAGCACTGCACAGCCTTATATAGGGGCAGGTGATGACATCACAGATGGCAGTTATTTCTGGCAGTTATTTCTAGAAGTTTCTGGCAGTTATTTCTAGAAGTTTCTGGCAGTTACTGGAAGTTATGAGTCATCATGAGATTTAAAAACAACAACTCATGATGACTCAGCAAAAAAAATAACTGACCATTTTTCTTAAAGGAGCCTCGTCCTTTTTTTGTGAGCTTTGTGAATTCAGCCTGTAGGCTCAGTACATAGATGTAATTGGGATATGCCTCCTGTAATAACATGTTTTTCTTGAAGTGACGGTTATTGTGAACGAAATTTAACCCTTTCACTACCAAACTATATTGTTAATTTTTTTTAACCCTTTAACCACTTCCCTCCCGCTGGCCGTCATATGACATTGCTTGACTTTGAGTGGGGGATATCTGAATGATGGGTGCAGCTACAGGCATCATTCAGATGTCATCTTTTTCAGTAGGCGATTCCCTTCACCATAAAAATGATCATAGTGGCTTTTCAGCTGCTTGATCGTTCTTACGGGTGGCGAGAGGGGACATACCCCCCCTTCTCCCGCTGCTCTCTGATGCTTCTACCGACTCACCCCTGTCATTGGTGAGTTGGAGAACGGATCCACCAGCTCCAGATGTTTACCATAGTGATTTCTGTCGCACCAGATGGTCACCGGAGTCTCTATGATCGCTCAGAGGCCGGGCTCAATGGTATGACGTCACGCCCGGCCTCTGCATTAAAACAAATGGCGCAGTTTTTTAAATAATTTTTATTTTAGGCTTTTCAGCCTAGAGGTGAGATGTTGGGACTTATTGACCTCATATCTCACTGTAAAGAGGACCTGTCATGCCATATTCCTTTTACAAGGGATGCTTAATTTTCTTTTAATAGGTATAAAAGTGATACATTTTTTTATTTTATTTTTTAAAGTGTCAAAGTAAAATAATAAAAGTAAAATTAAAAATAAAACTATAAATAAATTTTTTTAAGCGCCACTGTCCCTGTGTGCTTGCATACGCAAGTCCCGCCCACATATGAAAACGGTGACATGTGAGGTATCGCCGCGAACGTTAGAGCGAGAGCAATTATTCCAGCACTAGACATCCTCTGTTATCTGTAACTCAAAACATGTAACCAGTAAAAAAAAAAAAATGAAAGCGTAGCCTATGGGGATTTTTAAGTACAGAAGTTTGGCGCAATTCCACGAGCGTGCGCAATTTTGAAGCGTGACATGTTAAGTATCTATTTACTCGGCGTAACTTTATCTTTCATATTATGCAAAAAGATTGGGCTAACTTTAGTGGGGTTTTTTTAAGCAGGAAACTGTTTTTTTTTAAACATGTTTGAAAAATTGTTGCTTAAATACCGTGCAAGATGAAACGTTTAAACGACTGTCATTGTATTCTCTAGAGCAGGAGTCTCCAAACTATGGCCCTCCAGGTGTTCAGGAACTACAATTCCCATCATGCCTAGCCATGTCTACTAATGTCAGAGTTTTACAATGCCTCATGGGAAGTGTAGTTCCACAGCAGCTGGAGGGCCGTAGTTTGGAGATCCCTGCTCTAGAACAGGGGTGTCAAACTCAATTTCATCGTGGGCCGCATCAGCATTATGATTGCCCTCAAAAGGGCCGGTTGTATCTGTAAGATTAGATATCCAGTGCATCCCCTCCCCATATATTAGATGTTAAGAGCCACCCCACCATCAGAAGTTGAGTCCCCCACTCTCCCTTACTCCCTTTTATCACAGTGCACCCCCATTTTCCTTATGCTCCTGCTGGGAAGAAGTTGGATGCATTGCTTGAAAGCAGAAAGTAAGGGTCTGGAGGAGGACTGGAGAGGTGCAAGGGTCACATGAAATGGCCTGGAGGGCCGCATTTGGCCCGCGGGCCTTGTGTTTGCCATCTGTGCTCTAGAGCATAGGTGTCAAACACAAGGCCCACGGGCCGAATCCGGCCCTCCAAGCCATTTCATGTGGTCCTCGCACGTCCAGCCCTCCTCTGGTCCTCCTCCAGACTCTTACTTTATAATATGCAAGTTATCGTCCTAAAAAGTGTTTGGGGACCCGCGTCCTGCCCCAGGGGAGTGTTTGGGGACCTGAGTCCTGCCCCAGGGGACATGTATCAATGCAAAAAAAGTTTTAAAAAACTCACGTTTTTTCAGGAGCAGTGATTTTAATAATGCTTAAAGTGAAACAGTAAAATTGAAATATTCCTTTAAATTTCGTACCTGGGGGGTGTATAGTATGCCTGTAAAGTAGCGCTTGTTTCCTGTGCTTAGAACTGTCCCTGCACAAAATGTAATTTCTGAAGGAAAAAACTCATTTAAAATTACTCGTGGCTATAATGAATTGTCGGATACCAACAATACAGAGAAAAGTCATTCATAAAAAAAGAATGCGTGGGGGTCCCCCCAAATTCAATTACCAGTCCCTTCAGGTCTGGTATGGATATTAAGAGGAACCCTG
Source organism: Rana kukunoris (assembly GCA_029574335.1). Lineage (NCBI taxonomy): Eukaryota > Metazoa > Chordata > Amphibia > Anura > Ranidae > Rana > Rana kukunoris. The sequence continues at coordinate 178,796,871 of CM056059.1, read as the reverse complement.
TGTCAAATAAAAAAAAAAATTATGTGGGGTTCCCCCCAAATATCCATTCCAGACCCTTGGTTCCCCCCAACTCCACCCCAATTTTTTTTTTTTAAATGCCGTGGATCCCCACGCATTTTTTTTTTATGAATGATTTTTTTCTGTATTGCCGGGAGCCGACAATTCATTATAGCCGCGAGTAATTTTAAATTACTTTTTTTCCTTCAGAAATGACACTTTGTGCAGGGACAGTTCTAAGCATGGGAAACAAGCGCTACTTTACAGGCATACTATACACCCCCCCCCCCCCCTAGGTACGAAATTTAAAGGAATATTTCACTTTTATTGTTTTGTATTGATACATCCAGGTCCCCAAACACTTTTTATTACAATACCTTGCATATTAGCCTTTAAAATTAGCACTTTAGATTTCAAACGTTCGAGTCCCATAGACTTCAACAGGGTTCTAAAGTTCACACGAACTTGCCGCGAACACCCCAAATAGTTCGCTGTTCGGCGAACAGGCAATGTTCGAGTCGAACATGAGTTCTACTCGAACTCGAAGCTCATCCCTACCCTAGAGCAGTGGTCTCTAAACTGCTACCCTCTGCTTGCTTTTATTCGGCCCTTGGGACAATATTTCATCCTCTGAAACCAACACTGGGGCATAATTCCCCCCACTGACACCAAGGAAGGGGCACAATTCCTCCCAATGACACCAACGATGGGGCACAGTTTCTCCCAATGACACCAAAGATGGGGCACAGTTCCTCCCAGTGACACCGATGGTGGGGCATTATCCTTCCCACCGAATAGCATAAATAATGGGGTACAATTCTTCTCACTGACACCAAAGATGGAGCATCGTTTACTCCCACTAATACTGGGACACCTTCTACTTCCAATAACAGCATTTTGCCCCCCCTAAATCTGAAGGACACTAAACTGACCCTTTGCTTAGAAAGTTTAGGGACCCCTGCCCTAGAACATTATTGGTTATTTGGTGCTGATGGCTGGCCCACAGGCACCATGGCACCATGGTAGCTCATGATACTGATCCAGGTCAAACTGTGTATTAAGAACAACCTGTTATTACTGTTTGAGTTGTCACTGTGCTTACTACTTGGTTCTCAGATGGATGGGCGTTCCATAAGCTTACTGATTAATGGTTGTAAATGTAAGCTACCCACTTTAATGTAATTGTCATGTTTACCTTTTCTTAAATTTTTATTTCTTTCTGTGCATTTTTTCTACAAACGTGAACATTTTTCAATAAAATGTAGCTGGCAAAAAAATAGATAAAAAAATAGGAACTAAGCTTGAAGCACCCTGGGGGAACACAAACTGGGTGCCAACAGGGCCACCCATAAAACCGTATTTTGTCCGGTTTATAAGCAACCTCCGTAAAAGCTCATTGAGGCCCAGGGGAGCTATTGAATACCATGGCACCAAAATGTACCAAATGTACTTTTTACTCCAAAACAGTAAGCAGTGTTCGTTATGAGCACTTGTAACCAAGATACAAATGTTCTTTGGTGCTAAAAACAGTAAAAGTAATAGTCTCTCCTAAATGCCCCAAAACAAAATTAGCATTGTAAAGTCATCTGTGACCCTTGTATTGCCCTTTCCCAATGCCTTAAAGTTCTAGCTAAACTTTTGGAGAGAGAGTAGGGCTTGACCGTTTTTTAGTTGGGTAGAGTTTCCATAAACTCTTGTCTAAAAGATACAACAGGAGATGTGTGAAAATGTTTCCTAAGTGAAGGGAAATATTCCTCCTCACCCAAAAAGAGGTGTCCCTACTTTTGGATTTTGTGTTCTGGTGACAATTATAACAATGTTGGATTTTCCATCATTGTCTGTTCCAAAGAAAATGGTGACCAAAACATATAAAGAGGGGGAATCTTCCCAGCCAGGAGTTTGTAACTCCTCACCACTCTTCAAAGCTACCAAAGAAAATAGTTAAGCCTCGTACACACGACCAGTTTTTCCATCAGGAAAACTGCCATGACAGCTTTTGGCCGTGTGTATGCTTCATGGCAGTTTTCCCGACAAGAAAAATGAGATTGGCGGGGGAAAATGAGAACATGCTTCCTTTTTTCCCGCCGGGATTCCCGGTGGTTTTTAACCTGGCAGTTTTCCAATGGGGAAATCCTGCGGGGGACGGAGCATACACACAGCCGGTAAAAAGTCCGCCCGGGAAACCCATACGTGTGTACGAGGCTTTACAGCTATGAATACACTTTAAAGCTGGCCATACACTAGAAGAATTCACTTAAAAAACTTTTGTTTCAGGAATGTTCAGTTTTTTAACCATTAGTGGGGTTAAATTGGTGATTGTTCCACATTGAAAAAACATTTTGAAGGAGCAGAATGGAACAGTGAATGTGGTTTTCATTTGGGAAATTATTATTATTCATGCAAAGGTAAAAAAACATTCAGTGTGCAGCTCCTCCATAACCCTATCTCGATCCAGCTATGTGCATGAGAGCCGAAGCTCTCCCGGGTCTCTCCCTCCTCATTGGCTGAGACACATTGGCTCCCGCTGCTGTCAATCACAGCCAGTAAGGAGGGAGTAGGGGGCGGGACTGAGCGACATTCTGTGTCCCATAGACACACAGAAGCAGCTAGGGAGTGAACGCGCATAAGTACCCCCATAGCAAAAAGCTTTCTATTGGAGCACTCAGCAAGGCTATACAGCTTTTAGCATCACAGCCGGCTGCCCACTGCGCATGCACGAGCTGCACTGCTCTTTGTGAATGGTCCAGCAGTCTACTCAGACTTCTAGGACCTGTGACATGTCCCAGAAGACTGAGGGGAGGCGCAAGAAGGGAACTTTGCCTAGGCGATCAGAGTACTCGCCCCCTCCCCCCAAAATAAAAAAGACATGCCAAACATGGCAGCGAAGGAGGGGAGGAGGACTTAATCTTCCCCTTTTGGGAGTCAGAGAAATTCAGGCTGTCTAGAATAACTTCTGAACCAATGAATAGGTATGCGAGTCAGGAAAGAGAAGTCAGAAGTCCTTATCTGCAGACTTGTTCCAGCTCAGTGGCTTAAAGGATTGAAGACAAATGTTCAGGATGATAAGTCATTAATGGTAGTATTCAACCTTTTCAATGGTAGACTTCATGATAGGGTTACTTAAATACTCATAGGGCCAGATTCAGCAAGACTTGCGCTGGAGTAATTCGATATGCGCCGCGTAACTGTGATTATGCGCCGTCGTTTCTATATGGCCGTACCCATCAAACTAGATGCGACTGAAAACGGGCCATTTCCGATCGGCCTAACTTTCCGACGCCAGAGTCTCGTCAGCGCATAATTTCGTTTGGCGCATCAGTCGCGCCTATTGATTTCCCCTGCAAATATGCAAATGAGGGAGATTTCCCAATTCGCGAACGGATTAGCACCATACGCCGGCTACATGCGCCGCGCGTAACTCGTCCGTCCGGCGCAAAGTTATTTCTACAAATAGCTGCTTTATCTTTACTCCAGACGGCCTCAGGTCAGCAGGAGAGCAGCTCCAGCAGCAGCGTTACCGACGAAACTAGCAAGCTGAACAACCACACGTGCAAGGACAACACCTCTGTGTGCCAACATGCCAGGGGCAGTCGCGGTCCTAGCACTAGTACTGGGTCCCCCGGAACGAAGGAGGCGGGCACGTGAGAGGATATACCGCACGCGCATGAGCCTCTTTGGCATGGGGGATGAGGAGGTGTATCGCCTCTTCAGATTCAGCCCTGATGCAATACTTGAACTAACCACAACCCTGCAGGGTGACATCACCAGCAAGACACACCGCTCACAAGCAGTGCAGCCACTGGTGAAGGTCCTGGCAACACTTCATTTCCTTGCAAGTGGATCATTCCAGCGTACAAGTGGAGTGGTGGCTGGGATGTCACAGTCCTCCATAAGCAGATGTGTGCACCAGGTTGTCCCTGCAATCCTCAGACGCATGTCCAACCACTTCATCAGACCCACCACTGAGGACCTGCGGCTGAAGGCAATGACAGATTTCTACAGCATTGCCAGATTCCCACGCACCATCGGGGCCATTGATTGCACACATGTGGCACTCCAGCCCCCCAGTGCCACAGAGCACATATACCGCAATCGGAAGCATTGGCATTCCATCAACGTACAGGTGATAGCCGATGCCCAACGCCTCATATGGCACGTCCGTGCCAAACACCCCGGATCCAGCCATGACAGCTACATATACAATCAGAGCCCCATCCCAGCAGAATTCGAGCAGAACATGTATGGGGACAGCTGGCTGGTTGGTGAGTGACATGGGTGGCAGGCATGACTATCCCCTCCCGTGATGCACACCTCACAAGTGGCACATGCATGACTAACATCCTCCTGTCTTTTCCCTTCCAGGTGACTCTGCATATGCACTGGGACCCCATCTCATGACTCCTTTCCGGAACCCCCAAACCAGCGGAGAGAGAAAATACAATGAAGCACACATCAAAACTCGTGCAGTGGTGGAGCAAACATTCGGGCTCCTGAAGTCCCGTTTCCGCTGCCTGGATAAGTCCGGGGGGGCCCTATTGTATTCCCCTACCTTCGTGTGTCAGATCATCGCTGCATGTTGCATTCTGCACAACTTTGCTATGAGAAAAGGCCTGCAGATTGACATACGTGATGACCTGACCCCCGACCCACACAGTCCCCACCTGCCAGAGGAGCTGATGGAAGAGCAGTCAGGAGGGTCCTCGCCGTAGGCATCTTTGGACACTAAACCAAAACATTTATCACACAAACAATGCACGCGTGTACACCACTGATGTCCCTAGATCACACACACCACATGCACATCGCATTGGATTAGCCCAAGTCCAGCATGTAGGACTTGGGAGCAGCAACGCCAGCGTCAAGGCCCCAATGATGTCACTGTCCATTCATACACCTTTCACACGTCATTCATACAGCCGTGGGGTTAACTTCACCACCACGGCCGAGGGTGACACCCCTTACTGGCCGTGTGCAGTAAAAAAATAAATACATATCTCATAACATGAGAAAAAAAATAAACAAAAACTCATAACCTGAGTATAAAATAAATATTCAAAAATAAACAAAAACTCATAACCTGAGTATAAAAAAAAAAATATATAAACAAAAAAAAAAAAAACCTCATCTGGGATGACGGGGGCTCCTCCTTGGGGGCACTCTGGGGCTCCTCAGCTGCCTGGAGGGAGTGGGTGGTGGGGCATCTGGAGGAGGCTGATCCCCGGGTGGGCCACTCCTGGGAGCTGTTGGCTGCATGCCCTCCAAGGCCACGGCAATACGGCTGAGATACAGGTTGGTCTGGGCCTGCATCCTCAGCTGGCGGGTGATATGATGCCGCTGGTCACGTTGCCGCTGCCTCCCCTCTTCCCGGATGGCAGCTGTGTTGTCTTGTATGGCTGCTGTCAGGTGCCGTACATCAGCCTGCACCTCCCCCAGGCTGGTGACAACGTCCTGCACACGACTGGGCAGCTGTGACATGGAGCCCAGGCTGTCAGCGACCCGGTCTAAGTGGCCAGCAATCTCCCCCATCTGCTGGGTCTGCCTTGCGTGGTCCAACACCACCTGGTCCTGTACCATATCAGACGCCCCCCTGGTCTTACGGGTCGCCTTCCTGGGAGCAGGAGAAGGTTGTCCCCGTGGGGATGGAGTCGCCCTTGAGGGGCTACCTAGGATGGGGGAGGGGATGACAGAGGGCCCTGCAGAGGAGGAGGACTCCTCCAACAATAACATAAAGTCCTGCTCAGGGACAGGCTCCTCCATAACCATCTCTGCAGAGGTGGTGTGGGCACTCTCTTCCTCCACCTCGGTGTCTCCAGCACCCAGGGCCTCGTCATCAGCATCCCGTTGGGAGGTTGGGGTGGACTGGCCCGTAAGAGATGATGGCCCAGCTCCGTCATCTGTGGATGACACAAAGCAGACACATGTTGGTGGTCCCACACACTTGGCACATGTACCCTCCCCCCCCTACATGCAACACACCAAATAGGGGATAAAAAACACTTACCTGTCCTGGAGCCTTCCTCCATGGAGTCATAGCCAGGGACCCCCTCCAACTGCTCCCTGTCCAGGCAGCGGGCGACCACCTCCTCCTCCGTGGTCAGGCTGACCGGACATGGTGGACCACCACCTGTGCCCCTCTCATGCCTCCTGATGGTGGCCACCTTGCCACGGACCTTGCGCTGCAGGTCGTTAATTTTTTTTTGTATGTCGCTAGCAGTCCGGGTGGAGTACCCTAACACATTGACCCTGGCAGCAATGGTCTCCAGGATGCCCTGCTTCCTCTCCCGGCTGGTCTTCCTACTTTTTTTCCCGTGGAGGAACTGATTAAACGTCTCCATAGCCGAGATGATCACAGAGACCTCCTGGGCATTAAAATTGAGGTTCCTCCTCTCTTTGGGGGTAGCGGGAGCAGCCATGACAGTGCAAAAGTATCTTCCCTGGGGTGGGGGGAAACGGATATACTTTTGCGCCGGAATGGCGTTTCCGCTAGCGCTTTTATACGCGCAACGGAACACATTGCGCTGACGTTTCCCGTGAAGTGGTGCCGACGGAAGTTGTGAGCATGCACACAAGGGGGCGAGTGAAGCCTCACTTACTGTGCATGCTCCGTGGATGATGCGCTGAACGTAAGCCTCTGCGCTGGGCTCCGCCCATCATTTACATATAATCACACCCACTTCCACTTGCGTCGGGTTACGCCAGCGCATTATCGTTACTCTGGCGCAAGTTTATGCGCAACTGCTATGTGAATAACAGTACTTGCGCCGAAAGTGTCGGCGGAGTAACGTAAATGAGAAACATTACTCCAAAGTAAAGAAGCGCCCATCTACCTGAATCTGGCCCATAGTAGGCTTACATAAAAGCTAATGATAGGCTTACTTTAACACTCATGATAGGCTTACTTTAACACTAGAACTGAACCTTACAGGATTACTAAAGGATTTTTATTTTTTTTAGCTAAATAGCTTCCTTTACCTTACTGCAGTACTGGTTTCATGTCCTTATTGTTCATTTTTGCTTTGAAGTTGCTGTAATCCTGCTCTGTTCTCCACACCTGCTTGTCTGTTTCCTTATACCACAGTGCTGGGAGCTTTCTCACGGTGTTCTAAGCTGTCATTACTGTGTGTCTAAAACTTCCCAGAACCAATCAGATTAATTTTAAAAACAAAACACTGCCCTGGATGTGTTTGTTTTTGTTCTGTGTGTCTCTCTCTAATTCACAGAAACATGAAGCCAGTTCAAAAGTGAAACTAACCTGCAGGCACATTATATGATTGCTTTTTAATTTATCTATTTTTAATCATTTTGAAAAGGAATCAGTTAACTGTTATGTCTCTATACCCTGTAAACAGTCATTTCAGCAAAATAGGGTTTTCTTCCGTTAAAAAAAACTGAGCTTAACGGAGACGGATGTAAACGGACGTTAGCGGATGCTCATCCGCTAACGTCCGCTATCCCATAGGAAAGCATTGTAGTCCGTTTTTCATCCGTAAACGGACGTATGAAAAACGGACGAACGGTCCGCATGTGTGAAAGGGCCCTTATTAAAGTATATCAAAAGCTGCTATTACTTTTCCTAAGTTGTGTATAGAGTAGGAAAGGGTTAGAACATCCAGTACATTGCTATTGCAACATTTATATATAGCAAGGTCTATTAATAGAAACAGGCAACCTTTAATGTATCCTCATAAATGAATATATATATATATATATATATATATATATATATATATATAAGAAGGCCAGTATGGTGGCCTGAGTTTATGGGAGGAGCCCGGAGGGTATTTAAGCAGCCCACTCACACATGCTCTTTGTCGGTTCAGTGTGCAGTACTACACGTCACTGGGCCGACTCTTCCCAGCTCACCTCATGTCCGTGAGTCTGCGCATTCAATCGCATTCGACATCGCAATCGCTTTGTGGCTTCTCCCTTCATGGTCTTCGCCGGCGGTTCCCGCTTACTGTCGCAGGTAGGATTCAAACCTTTTCGTATCTTGTGCAATCTTGCAATTCGTTATGCTTCCTATTCTGCATCTCTTTTGGAAAAATCTGCCTCTGAGTTATTGTTGCTCATGTTCCAACATCATTTGGCTCAGGCGTAGTACATTTGTAACTTCCTTCTGCCAAACATACAATTCATTTGTAAATCCATTTGGAGATTAGCATGTGTTTTTGTATGGGTTCTTTGGCAGATTGAGGTGGTAATTGGACTCACATGGTGCCTTATCTGCACTTGATTAGCCTGGGGGGATGGGTGGTTGGTAGGTGTTCGGTTTCAAAGCAAGGGGTAGCATACACTCTACAACCAAATCGTATCAGATTCGTTCAATACTCCTTACTACCGATTCGTATCGAATTTGTTTCATGCATTTTTACAACCGTTTTGTATCAAATACATTGCATGCTTTCTACCGTTGTCATTCATTATTCCCCCATGCCGTGTGTTTTTAGTTCCCGCAGCGGAACTTACAAATTGTTTGTTCACGGTTCTTCTCTCTCATTTATTTACCAAAGTTATTGCCTGTGCGTCATGCATGGCGCCACACCACACTCTTCGGATGTGTTGCACATCCACTCCAGTCCAAAGCAAACCCAGTCGCACGTTCACTGTCCCAGGTAGGATTCGTTAGCTTGTTTGTCATGTCAAATTCGTGGCCACTCATGGTGTCACCCGTACCATATGTTTGGTTCCCCCAGTGGAGCTTACAAAGCATTGATACGCACTTCCGTGTTCTATTTTCTACACCAAACCTCATTGTTTTGCCCCATGCACGGCATCACGCTACACCTTCCCGACATGTTTCACTCCAGCCACAGTCCGCCGCAAACTCACTTGCATGGCCCACTGTCGCAAGTAAGATTTGTTATTACATTCTTTATGTCCTATCAATTTGCTACCATTTGTTGTGTCCCATATCGTTCATTAGTGGCCCCTACGGAACCACGATTCAAACAGGCGTTGTCCTTCTACCTTATACTGCTTGCTTAAGGTACAAACAAACCAGGTGTTTCTATCCTTTCTCAGTAACCCAATTCTTATTGATTGAGACCTTGCAACCATGCAAATCATCTCAACAGCCTGACACCCTTGTTAAGACCCTTGCAACACATGACCCTTACAAAACGCAAAATAAAAAAATAAATAAATATAAAAACGCAAAAAAAAAAAAAACGCAAAAAAAAAAAAAAAACCTTTGCCACCTCGCAATCTCAGCCCCTCGGCAACCTGACACCTGTTGAGACCATTTGCAACCACGCAAAATCGTCTCAGCAGCCTGACACCCTTGTTGAGACCCTTGCAAACGCAATATCGTCTCAGCAGCCCTCACACTCATTGAGATCCTTGCAACCACGCAAAATCAGCAGCCTGACACCCTTGTTAGACCCTTGCAACACATGACCTTTACAAGACGCAAAATAAAATAAAAAATAAATATAAAAACGCAAAAAAAAAAGCAAAAAAAAAAACGCAAAAAACAAACAAAAAAAAAAAAAAAACCTTTGCCACCACGCAATCTCAGCCCCTCGGCAACCTGACACCTGTTGAGACCGTTGCAACCACGCAAAATCGTCTCAGCAGCCTGACACCCTTGTTGAGACCCTTGCAAACGCAATATCGTCTCAGCAGCCCTCACACTCATTGACATCCTTGCAACCACTCGTATATCGTCTCAGCAGCCTGACACCCTTAAGACCCTTGCAACACATGACCCTTACAAAAGGCAAAAAAAAATATATATATATAAAAAACGCAAAAAAAAAAAGGAAAATAAACATTAAAGTGCAAAAAAAAAAAAAATTTTTGCCACCACACAATCTCGGCCCAGCAACCTGACACCTGTTTAGACCATTGCAACCAAGCAAAATCGTCTCAGCAGCCTGACACCCTTGTTGAGACCCTTACAAACGCAATACCGTCTCAGCAGACCCACACTCATCGAGACCCTTGAAACCACACAAAATCATCTCAGCAGCCTGACACCCTTGTTAAGACCCTTGCAACACAAGGCCCTTACAAAAACGTGAAGAAAAATATATATATAAAAAAAAAAACGCAAAAAAAAAAACGTTGCCACCACGCAATCTCGGCCCAGCAACCTGACACCTGTTGAGACCATTGCAACCACGCAAAATCGTCTCAGCAGCCCTACATTCATCAAGGCCCTTGCAACCACGCAAAACCGTCTCAGCAGCTTGACACCCTTGTTGAGATCCTTGCAAACGCAATACCATCTCAGCAGCCCCACATTCATCAAGGCCCTTGCAACCACGCAATACCGTCTCGGCAGCCTCACACCATTGTTGAGACCCTTGCAAACGCAATACCGTCTCAGCAGCCCCACATTCATCAAGGCCCTTGCAACCACGCAATACCGTCTCGGCAGCCTCACACCATTGTTGAGACCCTTGCAAACGCAATACCGTCTCAGCAGCCCCACACTCATCGAGAGCCTTGCAACCACACAATACCGTCTCGAGCAACCTCCCACTCATCAAAGACCTTTGTGACCACGCAGTCTCGCCCCAGCAACATGGCATTCATTGAGACCCTTGCAGCCAGAAAAATGGGTGTTTTTCAGCCACCCCTGATCTCTCCTCTATGTTATCTTACCAGTACGTCTACACAGGATCCCCAATCACTCCTCTATGTTATCTTATCAGTACATGTACACAGGATCATTTATAGTAATTTCTAGGCAGTTGAGTTCAGAAACCTTCTTGCAAAAAAAAAAAAATTGGGTTCAGACAGCATTCGAAACGCCGATGCCTGTAACAGCTTGTAAACACAGCCACATGTGGTAACTCATGTTTACCAGCGTTTCATTTACAGTCGTTTTTATAAAAAAAAAAAAAAAAAGAGGAGAATATTGTCTCAGCAACTTGTCACTCATTTGAGACCCTTGCGAAATGTAATATCATCTCAGCTACCTCACACTCGTCTAGACCTTTGCAACCACACAATCTTGTCTCAGCAACCTAACGCCCGTTCAGACCTTTGCAGCCATACAAAGTCGTCTTAGCAAACTGACACTCATTTGACACCATTGCAAACGCAATATCGTCTCAGCAACCTGACACCCGTTCAGACCTTTGCAGCCATACATAGTCATCTCAGCAGCCCGACACTCACTTGAGACCATTGCAAACGCAACATCGTCTCAGCAACCCCTCACTTGTTGAGACCCGTGCAACCACACAAGGCCATCCCAAAACAAACCTCGTAATCATCGAGACCTTTGCAACCACGCAATATCGTCTCAGCAAACCAGACTGAGACCCTTGCAACCACACAATATTGTCTGCAGCAGTATAAAACACTTTGCAGCATGCACCTACGTGCAAACCCGAATACATACTAAACTTGCAAACACACCTCAGTGACAATCTGCCAAACAAACACACAGTGGCACCCAGTTGGCCATTCATCTTTAGTGGCACGCGGGCCACTCATCTTTTCCCTGCAGTTAGTTCAGGTTTCCATCCAGCACCAGTGAGTGCACGTTGGTCTGCGAGTGCACGTTGGTCTGCGAGTGCACGTTGGTCAGCGAGTGCACGTTGGTCAGCGAGTGCACGTTGGTCAGCGAGTGCACGTTGGTCAGCGGGTGCACGTTGGTCAGCGGGTGCACGTTGGTCAGCGGGTGCACGTTGGTCAGTGAGTGCACGTATATCATCTTGTTGAGCACCTGTGTATTGTCTTGATTTTCTCACACCAATGCAAGATCCAGTCCAAGTTCTTAAACTAGACCAAGCATCAGTAGCAGACTTAGCTATGTGGGACAACTTCCCCACCTGATAGAACAGCATTTCAATCTTCATCCCGGCAGTGTCAGCCGAGCCACCACAGGCTTTTGCGTGCATTTTTCATCCGCCACTGGTTCTCCAAACCTTGGCCCCCAGAAATTCTCTTAAATTTCTGCTTCACCCAGTCTTCATCACGTCCCGTGCTGTACCCCATTGTGGCAGCTGCCCAGGTTTGGGGCCACACTTGAACTGGACAGACAGTGTTCTTCACCACAGACAATCAGGCCACAGCCGACTTCATCAATTAAGGTAGATCAAGCCTCTCCCCATCACGTCCTTCCTGCGCAGGCTCATGCAGCTGTCACTCCGTCACCAGTTTAATATCTTCTGTAGTCATATTCCAGGCAAATGCAAAATCGCAGCTGATGCTCTGTCCCATTCTAACCTTATTTGTTTTTCCAGCAAGAGCCTGGAGCTGACCCAATAACCATCCCTGTCCCACCCTGGTCATTGCTGACGATGGACTGAAGTAGCATCTCACCAACTCAACCCAGCTTATTAACTCCTTGGCACGCAACACACTGAAGGCCTAATACATTGCTTGGAATACTAACTGCTAATTTTTGGCCACTTGCCTCGGAGCAGCAATAGGCAACGTTAGACACGTCCTAGCCTTCATATCGTATTGCCACACGCAGCTGACCCTTTCTCACAATACTATCACGCCATATCTAGATGGCGTCCAGCATTTCCTGTCCCTGCAGGACCCCAGTAAACTGTCAGTATTCTCGAGCCCATGCAGTCAAGTCCCTCCTACAGAGCATACAGAAGCACCAACCTGTAGTCAGTAGCAAGCGCCTAACTTTCAAGAGTGCCCTCTTTAGGCACATGTCTGAAATCCTTACTCGTTCCCCATTTAGGGCCTTGCCCAGCATAGTCATCCTAGCAGCCATCTACCAGGCCTTCTACGGTTCCCTACGGCCTAGTGAATTTACAATCAGTGGCTCCGGCAGTCAGACACTGCTCCGACGCCACCCGACTTGCTTTCGAACCCCTACACTCTCAGTCTGCAAACGCAACAAACCAGCCCCGGGGGTTGACATCAACCTGTTTCAGACTAACAATGCCTGACGCTCAGTGACGGTGCTCGACCGACTACTGCTCCATCTACCCAGCCAATCTGATGGTAGCTTGTTGCTACCCTTTCTAAACCAGTTTCCAGAGTGGCAGCCAGTTTGTCAAGCATGTCAGAATCCTAAGCAACTTGGGCTTCAAATCCCAGTCTGTTCTCAGGACATTCTTTCTCAACTGCCTCACAACAGGGAGTACCAGACCACGTAATCAAGACACCAGGCTGATGGGAAGTCTCCTTGTTTTGCCACATACATCCCAAATCCTCAGGAAGAAATGGCACAAGCCTTTACCAAGCTGGCTCAATAAATACAATAAATCAATATAAGCTATTTCCCTATCTGAGTCTTTTGCCCCCTTTTCTTGGCATACTGACCAGACCACCAAGGCACACTTCAGGTCTATTTATGTTGTAAGTCTTGTCGCGTGTTTATGTGATCCACATCACTCTCAGTCAGAGGGCCACGACCATAAATAAGAAGGCCAGTATGGTGGCCTGAGTTTATGGGAGGAGCCCGGAGGGTATTTAAGCAGCCCACTCACACATGCTCTTTGTCGTTTCAGTGTGCAGTACTACACGTCACTGGGCCGACTCTTCCCAGCTCACCTCATGTCCGTGAGTCTGTGCATTCAAACGCATTCGACACCCTCCCGCCCTTCCCTTTTTCAGGGCACTTCTCAGCATATCCTTCTTCAATTAACTACCCATTACTTACTTTGGGTATGCCCCCTTTTCTTGGCATACTGACCAGACCACCAAGGCACACTTCAGGTCTATTTATGTTGTAAGTCTTGTCGCGTGTTTATGTGATCCACATCACTCTCAGTCAGAGGGCCACGACCATAAATATATATATATATATATATATATACAGTGCAGAAAATAAGTATTTGAACACCCTGCTATTTTGCAAGTTCTGCCACTTGGAAATCATGGAGGGGTCTGAAATTGTCATCGTAGGTGCATGTCCACTGTGAGAGACATAATCAAAAAAAAAAATTCCAGAAATCACAATGTATGATTTTTTAAACTATTTATTTGTATGATACAGCTGCAAAGAAGTATTTGAACACCTGAGAAAATCAATGTTAATATTTGGTACAGTAGCCTTTGTTTGCAATTACAGAGGTCAAACGTTTCTTGTAGTTTTTCACCAGGTTTGCACACACTGGAGGAGGGATTTTGGCCCACTCCTCCACACAGATCTTCTCTAGATCAGTCAGGTTTCTGGGCTGTCGCTGAGAAACACGGAGTTTGAGCTCCCTCAAAAGATTCTCTATTGGGTTTAGGTCTGGAGACTGGCTAGGCCACGCCAGAACCTTGATATGCTTCTTACAGAGCCACTCCTTGGTTATCCTGGCTGTGTGCCTCGGGTCATTGTCATGTTGGAAGACCAAGCCTCGACCCATCTTCAAAGCTCTAACTGAGGGAAGGAGGTTGTTGCCCAAAATCTCGCAATACATGGCCCCGGTCATCCTCTCCTTAATACAGTGCAGTCGCCCTATCCCATGTGCAGAAAAACACCCCCAAAGCATGATGCTTCCACCCCCATGCTTCACAGTAGGGATGGTGTTCTTGGGATGGTACTCATCATTCTTCTTCCTCCAAACACGGTTAGTGGAATTATGACCAAAAAGTTATATTTTGGTCTCATCCGACCACATGACTTTCTCCCATGACTCCTCTGGATCATCCAAATGGTCATTGGCATACTTAAGACGGGCCTTGACATGTGCTGGTTTAAGCAGGGGAACCTTCCGTGCCATGCATGATTTCAAACCATGACGTCTTAGTGTATTACCAACAGTAACCTTGGAAACGGTGGTCCCAGCTCTTTTCAGGTCATTGACCAGCTCCTCCCGTGTAGTCCTGGCTGATTTCTCACCTGTATTAGGATCATTGAGACCCCACGAGGTGAGATTTTGCATGGAGCCCCAGTCCGAGGGAGATTGACAGTCATGTTTAGCTTCTTCCATTTTCTAATGATTGCTCCAACAGTGGACCTTTTTTCAACAAGCTGCTTGGCAATTTCCCCGTAGCCCTTTCCAGCCTTGTGGAGGTGTGCAATTTTGTCTCTAGTGTCTTTGGACAGCTCTTTGGTCTTGGCCATGTTAGTAGTTGGATTCTTACAGATTGTATGGGGTGGACAGGTGTCTTATGCAGCTAATGACCTCAAACAGGTGCATCTAATTTAGGATAATAAATGGAGTGAAGGTGGACATTTTAAAGGCAGACTAACAGGTCTTTGAGGGTCAGAATTCTAGCTGATAGACAGGTGTTCAAATACTTCTTTGCAGCTGTATCATACAAATAAATAGTTAAAAAATCATAAATTGTGATTTCTGGATTTTTTTTATTTTATTATGTCTCTCACAGTGGACATGCACCTACGATAACAATTTCAGACCCCTCCATGATTTCCAAGTGGGAGAACTTGCAAAATAGCAGGGTGTTCAAATACTTATTTTCTGCACTGTATATATATTGACCTCATCAAGAGGAGAAGGGCTTGTTATCCAAACACCATCAGCTATGCTGAGCAAACAATATAAAAAAGAGCTTAATTTCTAGATAGATATACAAATGTGGAGCAGCCTTCAGGCAAAACTTGTCAGCAGGAAACCCACTGTTGTGCCTGGGCCCGTAGAACTCTTTTCCTCCTAAAACCTGCTTTATCATCTGGATGGCTTTTGCTGGGAGTCTTACAGCTACAATACTATTGAACATGTGGTTTCATGTTTTGGCCACAGAAGCCTATTGTCAGGTCTGGTTGGCACCGGCCCAAATAGGGCTAGGTGCCACGGACTAGCTGAGGAGATGGGACAGTCAGGAAAGGGGTTAAATGAGTCTCACCCCTCTTGAGTTCCCCCCTCCTTCCCCCTCCCTCTGGGAGGGTGGTGCTCTGACAGATAGAGCCAATTAAAGATGCCCAGGGGGCAGGTATTTGGGGTGGGCATGTGACCAAGGCTTCAAGGTGGGTTTCCCTCCCACCTTCTTCCTCTTACCCGCAGCAGCCCCCCAGCAAGTGAGCTCCTTACCTTCCTTGGCTGTGTCATGGCTGAAGACCTGCTGGGTTTGATCCGGGAGCGGATGCGGTCCGATGGAGGCTTCCTGGCTCGCATCGCCGCCAACCTGGGGGTGCCTGGACCGTTCCCCTCGCCGTGCCCAACTGTGGATGACCAGGTAAGGGGTCGGCGGGCCCCTCGTAGGGCCACCCGACCGCCTGTAAGGCTGAGTCCCAGTCCCCCTAAGGCTTCACAGCGGCGCAGAGGCACCGCTGTATCTGTTGCTGGAAAGGGGGGAGGAAGGGGCGGGGCCAAATCGCGGGTCGACGCGGTAGCCCCGCCCCCTTTCTCTTCTGCTCCTCGTGTGTCTACACAGAGTGTGTGCCTCTCCCCCTCCCTGTACTCCATCATGGGTAATGCTAATGTGCATGTTTCCAGCTCTTTGAGTAGCGAGGAGGCTGGCTTAGCTGCAGACATCCCCTCCGCCCCTGCCCCCACTGTAGATGTCCCTGCTACTGACTTAGCAGTGAATGTGCAAGCCCATCCTGCCCATGCCGCTCGCAACCCCCCCCAGGCACCTGTGGATGCGGATGCTGGGGAAGATATAGTGTGTCCTTCTCCTCACCTGAACACCTCCGCTGTCCCCCCCCATCGCCCACCCCCCCCTCCTGCGAGTTTCAGGAGCGATCGGTCCCGTAGATGGGACATGCGGTCGGACTCCAGGTCCTCTTCGCGTAGTTCTGGGCGTCATGGGCGGTACAGCAGAAGCCGTCGCCGTAGATCCCCTAGGCGTCACAGCAGACACTGGCGTAGATCCAGATCCTCCCGCTGGGGGTCACCATCCTCCTCTGGCAGCTCCTCCAGGAGCTGATCCAGGGGCCGCGAGGGTCGGCTTAGGTCTAGACAGGGTTCATCGAGGCGCTCCAGGCGGCCTTCTCACGCGGACCAGCCGTCCGGCGTGCCTGCTTTCTCTGTGGCTCACGTGGCCACGACGGTTTCGGTGGCTCCATCTTCAGTCCCGGTTTTCCTTCCGCCTGTTCCCGCATCCGCTCCTTCGGTATTGTCAGCTGCGATACCTCCAGTGATCCCTCCTCCTCCTCCATCTTCGGCAGTAACTGGTGAGTTTGACTTCGCAGGGGCCTGGGGGGCCGGGGGTGGGACGCATGCTTTGGTACCGGCTTTAAAAGCATTATTGTCGCAGCTGGAGCCCGGCTCCCAGGGGGCGGTTACGCCTCCTGCGGGCAGGCGTCCTCCGTCTCCGCCAAGGGCCGGTGTACACAAGGAGTTCTTTTTTCTGTGGGATTAGCCCGTTAGGATCACACGTTACTGAAGACATCAAACAAAAAATTTGGGAAAATAAGTACATAGATATATGGTCTTTGGTTTCAGCTGATCAGCATACCATTGATAAGGAGCGTAAGCCCTATACTGACAGGTCTTTTGAGCATAGGCCCCGGGTTGCCAGGACAATAGGTAACTGGTTGCAGGCTTTTGCCGTGCTGGGTGGTATTATGGGGGAAAAACACCCCGAGCGCTGTTCGGAGCTCTTCGTCTATTTGGACTCAGTATACAACGCCTATAAGTCCCATGGTGGCAGCGCTTGGTGGAAATATGACGAAGAGTTCAGAAGACGCTTGGCGTTGCAACCCGAGGTGGGTTGGGGCTGCAAGGCGACGGATGTCTGGCTGCGGCTTTTGATGGCGCAGAGGCAGACTCCCTTTCTTGGCGGGGCCGCTGCCTCCTCAGCAAGTCAGCAGGGCGCAGCGGCCACAAAGAGACCCGGAACATGCTGGCTCTTTAACGAGGGTCATTGCAAGTTCTTCGGGTTGTGCAAGTTCAAGCACGAGTGCTCCTCTTGCGGTGGCGCCCACGGGGCAGTTCGCTGCCCCCGCGGCGCAAAACCGGTGCATAGGGGTACAGGGCCTGTTGAAGGGAAAGACGCCGGTGAGCGTGGAAGAGATGCTCCCCTGGCTAGAGCGTTACCCCAATAGGTCGGAGGCTGAGCAGTTGCGCATAGGTTTTTTGTACGGTTTTCTTATCCCCTTCATTCCCTCAGATTCACACCAACTGGCTGGCAATTTGCAATCGGCTGCGCTTTACCCGGATGCCCTGCGGGACAAGGTTAGTAAAGAGGTTAATTTGGGTCGCATTGAGGGTCCGTTTTCATCCCCACCATTTCCTAACTTGAGGGTTTCTCCTTTGGGAGTGGTCCCCAAGAAGGAGAGCGGTAAGTTTTGGTTAATTCACCATTTATCTTATCCCAGGGGCTCATCGGTTAACGACGGCATCTCAAAGGATGAGGCGTCTGTTTCCTATGTCTCCTTCGATAAGGCTGTGTTGTTGGTCCGACGGGCCGGCAGAGGTGCCATGATGGCTAAAACTGACATTGAATCGGCTTTTTGGCTGCTGCCGGTGCACCCGGATTGCTACCACCTTCTGGGTTGCTGTGTGGATGGCCTCTTCTATTATGACACTTGTTTGCCTATGGGCTGCTCCATATCGTGCCACTATTTCGAAATGTTCAGTTCCTTTTTGGAATGGGTGGTACGATGTGCAACGGGTTGTAGATCCATCATTCATTATTTGGATGATTTTCTGATAGTAGCCCCGGCCGAATCTTCTCAGTGTCAATTTTTGCTGGATTTTTTTCTGTGCTGTGATGAGCAGGTTCGGGGTTCTCTTTGCGCAGAAAAAACGGAGGGCCCAATCACCAGGCTGTCCTTTCTGGGCATTGAAATCGATTCCCTTGAGATGGTCTTTCGGTTACCAGCAGATAAGCTCGAAAAGCTATTAGGCTTGATCGAGGGGTTTTGTGAAGTTCAAAAAGTTACTCTGCGGCAATTGCAGTCGCTATTGGGCCTCCTCGTCTTTGCATGTCGTATCATGCCGATGGGTCGTGTTTTTTCACGCCGGTTGTCTCTGGCCACCAAAGGGGCCAAGAGGCCTGAGCATCGCATCCGACTGACTTGTTCCCTAAAAGCGGACCTGTCAGTGTGGCGGCGTTTTTTGGGCACATACAACGGGCGCACGTGTTTCCTGTCGGTCGAAATAGGCAATCAGGAATTGTCTCTTTTCACTGATGCGGCTGGCTCGGGAGGGTACGGCGCGATTCTCGGGGCGAGCTGGAGCGCGGAATCATGGCCACTAGAGTGGCAGGAGCAGGGGTTATGTCGCAACCTGACTCTCCTTGAGCTTTTTCCCATCGTCGTGGCGGTTGAACTTTGGGGGGAGCAGCTCAGGGACAAAAAGGTATGCTTCTGGACCGACAATAGCAGTGTGGTGCATTGCATCAACGGTCTGTCTTCCTCTTCGCTGCCGGTTCTGGCCCTACTCCGTCATCTGGTGCTCAGATGCCTGGAGAATAATATCTGGTTCAGATCTCGTCATGTCCCAGGTGTTGATAATGTTATCGCTGACTTATTGTCTCGTTCTCGTTTCCAGGAGTTCCGGTCTCTTTGCCCGGGTGCGGATCAGGAAGGCCTGCCTTGCCCGAAGTCCCTATGGACCCTGGTGTCAGGACTTTGATGCCCCTCATTGCTGCTTCGGTGACTCCGGCTACCTGGTCCAATCATGGTAAGGCGTGGAATGCCTGGTTGGGGGTGGCGGGCGGCAGGGACGTGGCTTCCTGTGGGAATTTACGTTTTCAGGTTACGGTGGACTATTTGTTGAATTTGGAGCTTTCTGGTTGTTCCGCCGCGGTGGCTCAACGCCGCATGGGGGGGTTGGTTTTCACTTAAAGCTGCACGGGTGGCAGGACTGCACGAAGCATTTTGGTATCCTGCAGGCATTAAAGGGTTGGCGGAAAAGGCACGGGAAAAAGGACGCTAGGCGTCCGGTTTCCTTTGGAGAGGTATTGGGGGTCTCTCCTGGTCTCGGATATTGATGGAAGCCTTTCAGATTGGCGGAGTATCTCGGTCGCCGGTGGTGTTGGTAATCCATGCAGGGGGGAACGATATTCGCTCCCTGCGGGTTCCGGAGATCATTACCCTAATGAGAATGGATTTGGAGAGAATGGTGTTTCTTTTTTCGGAAATCATGTTGGTTTGGTCCGAAATTGTCCCTCGGGTCACCTGGCAGGAGGATAGGGATGCGGCTGCAATTGAGAGAGCTCGCAGAACAATTAACGCCCGCATGTCCCGGTACGTCAGGGCCAGGTCAGGGGTAGTGGTGAGGCACAGGCAGCTGGAAGGGGACAATAGGCGGCTCATGGGTCAGGATGGGGTCCATCTTAATGATATCGGGCTCGATATCTTTTTGTCTGGCCTTCAAGATGGCATTGAACAGGCCCTTTACATTATGGGTGGGGGTCGGAGCCCAGTTTGAGGGGCTGTGCTCCTCCTGTGGCGGTAATATTAATGAAGGAATGGGGGAAGGCTATTATGCCCGTCGGTTTAGGCCGGCGGCTGGCTGGTTGCTTCCCCCTTGTAATCTTACCATGCGATGGTACTAAAGGTTTACAGATGTTTTATGGTTAAAGAAAAAAATAAAGCTGTGGCCGACCCCTACGTCCATTCAAGGATAACATGTTGTCTGAGTCTTTATTTTATGGTTAAGGGGTGAGACGAACACATGGGTACGGGTTAATGGGTTGTTCAGGTAGTCTGGTTGGCACCGGCCCAAATAGGGCTAGGTGCCACGGGCTAGCTGAGGAGATGAGACAGTCAGGAAAGGGGTTAAATGAGTCTCTCCCCTCTTGAGTTCCCCCCTCCTTCCCCCTCCCTCTGGGAGGGTGGTGCTCTGACAGATAGAGCCAATTAAAGATGCCCAGGGGGGAGGTATTTGGGGTGGGCATGTGACCAAGGCTTCAAGGTGGGTTTCCCTCCCACCTTCTTCCTCTTACCCGCAGCAGCCCCCCAGCAAGTGAGCTCCCACCCTCCCGCCCTTGTTTCCCGTTTTATTACACAGTTTCAGGTGTTTAAAAAAAAAAAAAAAGAGGATCGAATGTAATAAAGTTATAAAAAAAAAAAAAAATTGGTCAAGCGAGTTTTGTACTAAGGAGTTATGACGGTGGTTATTGCTGTATTTTATTACAATTTTAAGGTTTTGGTTTTACAGGCATTGTTTGTTCACGTTATGATGTGAGATATTTATTGTTAAGTCACAGCTGGCGGTAATATTAATGAAGGAACGGGGGAAGGCTATTATGCCCGTCGGTTTAGGCCGGCGGCTGGCTGGTTGCTTCCCCCTTGTAATCTTACCATGAGATGGTACTAAAGGTTTACAGATGTTTTATGGTTAAAGAAAAAAATAAAGCTGTGGCCGACCCCTACGTCCATTCAAGGATAACATGTTGTCCGAGTCTTTATTTTATGGTTAAGGGGTGAGACGAACACATGGGTACGGGTTAATGGGTTGTTCAGGTAGTCACCTTAGGCCAGGTGACAGATGCAAACCGCTGGGGTCAGGAGCACAAGGCTAAGCTTGTGGACCCTTTGGCTGAGTGCTGCGGATGGAGCTCTGGGTGGTTTTAGGAAAGCAGCTCCACCTGAGCACCGTCACGGATTGAACAGGGAGCTAGCGTATACTTGGAGTCTAAGAGCCAGCAGGTTTTCACCTAGGGTTGCCACCTTTTCTTCAAGCCAAACCCGAACACTTTCGCGGCACACGGCAATTTTTTTGTACTACATGCTATAGGATTGTAAAATACCTGGGACACCTTTGGGGTTACCCGAAGAGAGTAGTAATGAGGTGTGCTACAATGAACAGTGGCTGTGGCTAAATTGCATTAAGATTTGGTGGGGGGACTTATAGGGGCATGGTTAAAAAAACAAAAAACAAAGCATTAGTGTACCCATAAAATATGATTCAATTAATAAAAGAAATGTCAGTTAAAATACGAACTAGTCTACCATAAAAGTGGACATTGTTAGCCAGTAGGGCTGCGGACGGTGTCACCCAGTGAGAACTGTATATATGGATGGTGGGGGGAGAACTGTATATATGGATGGTGGTGGGAGAACTGTATATATGGGGGTCTGTATATATGGATGGTGGGGGGAGAACTGTATATATGGGGGGTCTGTATATATGGATGGTGGGGGGAGAACTGTATATATGGGGGGTCTGTATATATGGATGGTGGGGGAGAACTGTATATATGGGGGGTCTGTATATATGGATGGTGGGGGGAGAACTGTATATATGGGGGGTCTGTATATATGGATGGTGGGGGGAGAACTGTATATATGGGGGGTCTGTATATATGGATGGTGGGGGGGAGAACTGTATATATGGGGGGTCTGTATATATGGATGGTGGGGGGGAGAACTGTATATATGGGGGGTCTGTATATATGGATGGTGGGGGGGAGAACTGTATATATGGGGGGGTCTGTATATATGGATGGTGGGGGGGAGAACTGTATATATGGGGGGTCTGTATATATGGATGGTGGGGGGAGAACTGTATATATGGGGGGTCTGTATATATGGATGGTGGGGGGAGAACTGTATATATGGGGGGTCTGTATATATGGATGGTGGGGGGAGAACTGTATATATGGGGGGTCTGTATATATGGATGGTGGGGGGGAGAACTGTATATATGCATGAAGTATTGGGGGGGGGCTGTATATATTGCATAGTGTATGGTGGTGGGGGGAGGCAAAAACTGACCTTACATGCTGAGCTCCAATCCCAGCACGATATCGGCAAACTTTACTATCAGAGCAGCAGGGAATGGGGAGGCTCCGCCTTCAACCCCACCTCCTTGTCCCTTCTGCAGCCAACCAGAGGAGAGTCCCCGGCAACAAGGAGGTTCGTTCCGCCTCTTCATTCTGCCTCTGTGTCTCCTGTCTGCAGCACACAGAGCGGACGGAGGTGCACTGCATTGCGGGGGGGAAGGGATTAGATAGGAAGGGAGCAGGTCAGCAGGAGCGGACCGAACTAGAGACGCACGCGGCCGTAGCGGCACAGCTTCGCAAAGACACAGGGAGCCACTGGTGGGTCTGAATAATTTGCCCGGGTCTCATGCGGGCAGAGACCCGGACAAACGTTTCAAAACCCGTACTGTCCGGGTCAATCCCGTACGGGTGGCAACCCTATTTTCACCAGAGCCTCTGATTGTGAGGATGGACTTTGTTGCTGCTGACTCCAGGTCACGGCCCCTAGGGTCTCCCAGCTCATGCTCACGGCAGGCTCTGGTGGATGGAGAGGAAGCAGCAGTGCAATGCAACAAGGAAAAGTCAGAAGGACAAGTCAAAGGTCGGGGGAACAAGCAGACAGGGATGGTCAGGAGAACACGCCAAAGGTTGGGATAACAAGCAGACAGGGATATTCAGGAGAACAAGCCAAAGTCAGTACACGGAAACAAACGTAGAGCACCTGGCAAAAACCACATGGGGGAGCCTAAACACACTATTGCTCAGGCAATGCTGGCTTGCAGTGCATGAGGTTAAATAGTGTTTCCTGTTAGAGGCTTGGGTGGAGCCATGCTGAGAGAGATTACATAAACATGCAGGTGTGAGAGCGCAATCCCTAAACTGATACACAGACCAGAGTTAAGCAGACAGACAGGGCATAAAACATTACTGCAGGTTCATGACACCTATGCAGTCTTAGGCCGCGTACACACGATCAAATCTATCTGCTGGAAACGGTCGGCCCGACCATCCCAGCAGACAGATTCGACCGTGTGTACGGGCGAGCCGACGGATTTGGCCACCCGACAGATTTCAAAGCATGCTTTGAAATCTGTCGGCTGGGAACCCGTCCGCCCGACATGTCTGCTGGTTAGTACGCTAACCCAGCAGACATGTCTTCTCGCACACGCGCCGAATGGTTTCGACGCATTCGCGGAAGTGTTTTACTTCCTGGTGCGGTGACGTGGCAGCGTCAACGTCACCGCCACGTCACTGCGCCATCTGGCGGCGGGGATTTTGGTTTGATCGTGTGTACACGATCAAACCAATATGTCCCCAGCAGACAGATTTGTTCAAATCGGTCGGCCCGACCGATTTGAACAAATCTGTCTGCTCGTGTGTACGCGGCCTTAAAGGAGTTGTAAAGGAAAAAAAAAATTGGGCTGAAATGACTGTTTACAGAGTATAGAGACACAATAGTTAACCGATTCCTTTTAAAAATGATTAAAAATAGAAAAAAATCAATCATATAATCAACCTACAGTTCTAGTTTCGTTTTTGCTGTTGTTTCCTGTCTCTCTGATGTACAGAGCCAGAGAGCCAATAGAGGGCAGTGATGGTTTGTCTGAAAACCCTCAGCACCAATCTAGTTTCGTTTTACACACAGTAATCACACCTCCTTGATTAGTGACCACAGTGAGAAAGCTCCCAGTACTGTGGTTATAAGGAAACAGACAACCAGGAAGTGTCCAGAACAGAGAGGAATTACAGCAACATCAAAGCAAAAATGAACAATGAGGACATGAAACCAGGACTGCAGTAAGGTAAAGGAAGCTATTTAGCAAAAAAAAATGTCCTTTAGTGACCCTTTAAACCTGGGATGTGGGTAAGATCAACTTAATATAACTGTTGCAGGTTTCAAGTCATATTCATACCAACACTATGCTTTTGATAAGAGACTGTTGCATATTTGCATGTTGCCCATTCATATGAACATCAAAGACCAGGGACGTCTTTGTATATGGAGTTTTTTCTGCTGATAGGATTTGTATAGGTCGTGTTGAGTTATTCTAGCATATGGAGCACCGGATTATCCTATAGCGGTATGGAATATATGCTGGTGCCATTACCATTATTGAGGCCTGTGAAGTCATGTTACCTAATTCAAAAGCCATTGGCCCAGATTCACAGAGCGATTACGCCTGCGCAACTGGTGTTGCACGTGCGTAAGTCTAAATGTGCGCGTGCGTTTAGATGCGCGCGATTCAGAAAACGATTTACGCCAGAAATCTACTTTTTTGGTCCGGCGTAATTTCGTTAGACAGACGCATCCGTCCGCGCAAAAATGCGCTAGACACACCATTGATTTGCTAGTCAAATATGCTAATGAGGGAGTTGCGGGGATCCACAAAAAAATGCAGTTGCTGCGCAGGCTACGCGATGTGCGCAACAGCAAAATGTCCTGTCTAAAGTTAGAGCACCTAAAAGCTGGTCTAAATTTTGAAAAAACGTCTACATCTCACAGAAAGCAACACCGTTACTGAGGAGCAGACCACACACACGTGTTGCACTACAATTTGACTGCCAACATGCCAGGGGCATCGTCGCTCATAGCTGCACTAGTGAATTTAGATGACCAAAGAAGGAGGAGGGCACGGAGGATGGCACGGGAGAGGGCACGGGAGAGGATATACCGCACACGCATAGACCTCTTTGGCATGAGTGATTCTGAGGTGTATCGCATCTTCAGATTCCCCCCTCATGCCATCCTGGAATTAACCACAACCCTGCAGGGTGACATCACCAGCCCAACACAACGCTCACATCCAGTGCAGCCACTGGTCAAGGTACTGGCAACACTCCATTTCCTTGCCAGTGGCTCTTTTCAGCGTACAAGTGGAGTAGTGGCTGGGATGTCACAATCCTCCATGAGCAGATGTGTGCACCAGGTTGTACCTGCAATCCTCACACGCTTGGCCAACCAAATCATCAAACCCACCACTGAGGACCTGCGGCTAAATGCAATGACAGATTTCTACAGAATTGCCAGATTCCCACGCACCATCGGGGCCATTGATTGCACACATGTGGCACTCCAGCCCCCCCATGACACAGAGCACATGTACCGCAATCGGAAGAATTGGCACTCCATCAACGTACAGGTGATAGTTGATGCCCAAGGACTCATATGGCACGTCCGTGCCAAACACCCCGGATCCACCCATGACAGCTACATCTACAATCAATGCCTCATCCGAATGGAATTCTATCAGAACGTGTATGGGAACACCTGGCTGGTTGGTGAGTGACATGGGAGTCAGGCATGACTATCCCCTCCCGTGATGCACACCTCACAAGTGGCACATGCATGACTAACATTCTCCTGTCTTTTCCCTTCCAGGTGACTCTGCATATGCACTGGGACCCCATCTCATGACTCCTATCCGGAACCCCCAAACCCCAGGGGAGGAAAGATACAATCAAGCACACATCAAAACCCGAGCAGTGGTGGAGCGCACCTTTGGCCTCCTGAAGTCACGTTTCCGATGCCTGGATAAGTCTGGGGGTACACTGTTGTATTCCCCAAACTTCGTGTGCCATATCATCGTTGCATGTTGCATGCTGCACAATCTCGCAGTGAGGAAGGGCCTGCAGGTTGAGCTACGTGATGACCTGACCCCCCAACCAGACAATCAACCCCTAACCGAGGATACCCCGTCTTCTGAGGGAAGAGCAGTCAGGAGACAGCTCATATTGGGCATCTTTGCACGTTAAACACACACATTAATCATGGCACAATGAGAATGCATGCATGCACACCATTGTGGTCCCTAGCACACACACCCCACATCCTCATCAAATTGGATTGGCACCAGTCCACCATGCACGACTGGTGAGCAGTAACGCCACGTCAAGGCTCCAATTATGTCACTGTACATTCATACACCATTCACACGGACCTGGGAATCACTTCTCCCTGGTCCTGGGGAACCCTTCTCCACCAAAATTGAGGATGACACCCCTTTTCCAGCAGGAATGTCACCCCCACATTCAAACAGCATGCACAACCCAACATTTAAAAAAAATGTCAGCCAAAAAAAAAAAAAAAAAAAGCCAAAAAAGTAAGCCAAAAAAAAAAGCCAAAAAAGTAAGCCAAAAAAAAAAAAAGGGGGGAAAAAAAATTATTGCCCTCTGCGTGAGCCACGCCTGGGGCGCCCCCGGCCACGGCCCCGGCCCCTCAGGGGAGACTCATGGGGGAGGGGCAAACCCGGGGAAGGAGGAGCAGCCCCTGATATCTGCCCACCTGGCGGCCTGCCCTCCAAGGCCACCGCAATTCTGTCCAGGGAAGCACCAAGTGTTGCCGTGTTGGCCTGGATAGCCAGGGTAAGGGCCCTCACATCCTGCCCAACGCCTGCTGCTGTAGTCTGCAGTTCATTTAGGCAGGTTGTGAAAGCCCGGGAGTGGGAGTCCAGGTTACCCAGCGTATCCTTCATGGAGGACAGGCTCTCCTCCACCCGCCCAAAAGTCTGGCAGAGCTGTCCCAGATGGCGGGTCTGGAGGGCCTGGTCCCTTCGCAGACTGGCGGGCAGGAGATTGGGCGCCCCCCTGGTGCTCTGGGATGACATCCTGCCTCCAGCTGATGGTTGTGGGCGGGGAGAAGGGGAGGCCCTTGTGAGGGGAGCCATGTTGGGGGAGGAGGGGGGGGGCTCCCCCTTAGGGAGGGCAGGCTTCTGCCAGCCAGAGGGGAAGAGTCCGCACAAACCACTCGTCCAGTGCCTGACTCCTCCTCCTCATGATCGTCCTCCTCATGATTATCCTCCTCCTCATGATCGTCCTCCTCCTCATGATCGTCCTCCTCCTCTTGAACCTCCTCTGCGGACTGTGGCCTTGTTGGGGGGGCCTCATTAGGCTGCTGTCCTGGGGTTGGAGCGGTCAGGCCAGATGGCCCTGCACCCTCCTGCACATCTGTGGATGACACAAACCATTCACAGGTTGGAGGATCCACACACTTGGCACATATTCCCTTTCACCCCCTCCCCCACACATGCTACACACCTGATAGAAAAAAAAACCTTACCTGGCACCACGGGGACCGGACTTGTGTCAAAGCCTGGCAGGCCCTCCACTTCATGCCAGTGAAAGGTCAGGGCCACCACATGCTCCGTCGCTGTAAGCCTAATACGGCATGGTGGGCCCCCTCCTGTGCCCCTGGCATGGGCATGCATTGCGGCCAGTTTTTTTTTCACCTGACGCCGGAGATCGTTTATTTTTTTGTCAATCCCAGACCGGGTCCGTGTCTCCCCCTCCCCCGATGAATTCACCTGCTCCGTGATCATATCCAATATCTCCCTCCTCCTGGCCGGGGTGGTGGTGGCACTCTGCGGGCCGTGGAGAAAACGCCCATACTCGCTAATGGCCCGGGCAAGAATTCTTTTTTCCCCCACAGTAAAATTCAGCTTTCTTTTTCTCTCTGTCATACTTCCAAACAAACTTACTACCAGTCACCAAAAATCAGTCACAAATACAAGCACAACCAATCAGGCAAGAACACACACAAAGAGAAAACGAACACCCAAAAATCACACTAGCACTCAGCAAGAAACAGTCACAAAAAAATTAAAAATAAAGCAAGAAAACAAACGCTCAGAAATATATCAATCAAACAAACAGTCTCTCAAACACTTATCAAAAAACACTTTCACAAATATACCAACAAGAACTTGATCACACAGAACACTAATCTGACAACTACAAGACACACTGCAACGAACAACAGGAACAAAAGCACTTGGTTCAATGGGAAGGGACACAAAGGGATGTACTTTTGCAATGCAAGTGCGTTTGTGTGTGTCTATTTATGCTGTCTGCGTAGTTCACAACGTTGCCCTAGTCCATTTCCAATTTCACTGATTGCGCCGCTCCCGAGTTGTGAGCATGCGCACAGCGGAGCTGACATGGTCTCCTTCACGCGCGCATGCGCGAGCCGGCCGGCCCTTCATTTGCATGGGGTCACGGCTCATTTCAATGTAACACGCCCACGTCCTTCCCAATTTGTATTACTCCTCCTTACGCCTCAGGAAAAAACCTTACGCTTGCGCAATTTCCTGCGCAAAAGCTACGTGAATCGGGGGATTACGCGGCTAGATGGCGCAAGTCTAACGTAATGGCGGTGCGCTACGCCGGACCGATAATGCGCCGATGTACGTGAATCTGGGCCTTTCTCTTTTATGCTGAGACAGGATTTTCAATTGAATAGGAGTCACTACACTCAAAGGGCCAGATTCACAAAGCACTTACTCCGGAGTATCACGAGTTAGGCACGTGTAAGTCTAAAAATGCACACGCTTATCTATGCACCGTATCCCCAAAACGATATACGCCTGAAATCCACGCCTGTAATCCACGTAATTTGGATAGACCGGCGCAGCGTGCGTGCAAAACTGAACTAGACACACCATTGATTTGCTATGCAAATATGCAAATGAGGGAGATACGCCGATCCACAAAATTAAGTTTGTGTGGTGCAGTCTACACGATGTGCTTATCAGCTGCAGGGCCGGTCTAAAATTAGACCATATAAAAGCTTGCTTAAAATTAGACAATCGGTCTACATGTCAGCAAAAGCAACACCATTAGGGCCGAGCTGAGAATCCCAACTAGTGAGGTTGATTACACTAGTAACCACACTAGTAGGGATTCTTACCTATTAGACTCTAGAGACACATTTTTTCTTTGTTTTATATGTTTTAGGGTGCATCGGTCACAACTGGCATCCTTATAGCAGCATAGGATCATTTTACTTTAGCAATCTTTGGGCCTGCTGGCCTGCACAGGCTCCTGACCTAATTAATCCACCTTTACTCAATTTCACTGAAATCAGTGGAAGCTGAGGAACCAACATCTACCCTCCTATTAACACAGGGTATCTCTCCAATTGCACCCTAATTCCAGCCAAAAGGGGGGCCTATTACCATTGGGCTCACCCCACGGATATACCCGACAAAGGTATTAATTTAGCAGCACCATTTCCCTTTCTCCTATCCATATTTATATTAGGTCCCCACATAGGGATCCTGCTGGGAGGCAACAGCTACTTTATTCACCATAGCGCGGACTCCCCTGTTCTTACACAGGAGAGAATCTGCCGACCGCCACTGGGCAAGGTACTGGCAACACTCCATTTCCTTGCCAGTGGCTCTTTTCACCCTAATGGGTAAATATATATTTTATATACATTTTTTTCTGTTTAGAATATATTTTATAATAATTAATATAATAAATATATACTTTTAACTAATATAAATTTACTAATTTTAATATTATTATAATTATCTTATTTAATATTTTATATATATATACACACCGACACGACACAAACCTCCAAACAGCAACAGACAACGGAATAAAAGCACCTTTCTTCAGGAAGGGAAAAAAATTGGATGTACTTTTGCAATGGAAGGGCATTTCTCTCAGTCTATTTAACCACTTGACCACTGGGCACTTAAACACCCTTAATAACCAGACCAATTTTCAGCTTTCGGTGCTCTCACATTTTGAATGACAATAACTCAGTCATACAACACTATAACCAAATGACATTTTTGTCCTTTTTTTCCCACAAATAGAGCTTTCTTTTGGTGGTGTTTCATCACCTCTGCGGTTTTTATTTTTTTTGCTATAAATGAAAAAAGAATAAAATTTTGCAAAAAATAATAATTTTTCTTCATTTCTATTATAAAATTTTGCAAAAAAGTAATTTTTCTTCATAAATTTGGCCTAAAATGTATACTGCTACATATCTTTGGTAAAAAAAATAAAAAATGTTGGATATTATTTAGTCTGGGTGAAAGTTATGGGGTCTACAAGCTATGGTACCAAATCCTGAAAATTGATCAATTTCATCACACCTGAAGTACTGACAGCCTCTCTCATTTCTTGAGACCCTAACATGCCAGAAAAGTACAAATACCCCCCAAATGACCCCTTTTTGGAAAGAAGACATTCCAAGGTATTTAGAAAGAGGCCTGGTGAGTTTTTTAAAGTTGTAATTTTTTCCCACAATTCTTTGCAAAATCAAGATTTTTTTTTTTCATCAAATTTTCATATTATTAGGTTATTTTTCACACACAGCATATGCATACCACAAATTACACCCCAAAACACATTCTGCTATTCCTCCCGAGTATGGCGATACCCCATGTGTGAGACTTTTACACAGTGCGGCCACATACAGAGGCCCAACATGCAGGGAGCACCCAGGCCAATTCTGACATTTCTCTCCTACATGTAAAAATCATCATTTATTTGCTAGAAAAATACATAAAACCCCAAAACATGGTATAAAGATACCTCACATGTGGTTTGAACACCGTTTTTATATGTGGGCGGGACTTGCGTATGCGTTCGCTTCTGCATGCAAGCTCACGGGGACAGGGGCGCTGTATGCCCAGAGTATTGCTAAGTATGCCCAGAGTATTGCGGAGTATGCCCAGAGTATTGCCAGAGTATTGCCAGAGTATTGCCCAGAGTATGCCCGGAGTATTGCCAGAGTATGCCCGGAGTATTGCCAGAGTATGCCCGGAGTATGCCCAGAGTATTGCAGAGTATGCCCAGAGTATTGCAGAGTATGCCCAGAGTATTGCAGAGTATGCCCAGAGTATTGCAGAGTATGCCCAGAGTATTGCGGAGTATGCCCAGAGTATTGTGGAGTATGCCCAGAGTATTGCAGAGTATGCCCAGAGTATGCCCAGAGTATTGCCAGAGTATGCCCAGAGTATTGCCAGAGTATTGCGGAGTATGCAGAGTATGCCCAGGGTATTGCAGAGTATGCCCAGAGTATTGCAGAGTATGCCCAGAGTATTGCAGAGTATTGCCCAGAGTATGCCCGGAGTATTGCCAGAGTATGCCCGGAGTATTGCCCAGAGTATGCCCGGAGTATGCCCAGAGTATTGCAGAGTATGCCCAGAGTATTGCAGAGTATGCCCAGAGTATTGCCAGAGTATGCCCAGAGTATTGCCAGAGTATTGCGGAGTATGCAGAGTATGCCCAGGGTATTGCAGAGTATGCCCAGGGTATTGCAGAGTATGCCCAGAGTATTGCGGAGTATGCCCAGAGTATTGCGGAGTATGCCCAGAGTATTGCAGAGTATGCCCAGAGTATTGCAGAGTATGCCCAGAGTATTGCCAGAGTATGCCCAGAGTATTGCCAGAGTATTGCGGAGTATGCAGAGTATGCCCAGGGTATTGCAGAGTATGCCCAGAGTATTGCAGAGTATGCCCAGAGTATTGGCAGTGTATGCCCAGAGTATTGCAGAGTATGCCCAGAGTATGCCCAGAGTATTGCAGAGTATGCCCAGAGTATTGCCCAGAGTATTGCAGAGTATTGCCAGAGTATGCCCAGAGTATTGCAGAGTATTGCCAGAGTATGCCCAGAGTATTGCCAGAGTATTGCGGAGTATGCAGAGTATGCCCAGGGTATTGCAGAGTATGCCCAGAGTATTGCAGAGTATGCCCAGCGTATTGGCAGTGTATGCCCAGAGTATTGCAGAGTATTGCGGAGTATGCCCAGAGTATTGCAGAGTATGCCCAGAGTATTGCAGAGTATGCCCAGAGTATTGCAGAGTATGCCCAGAGTATTGCCCAGAGTATTGCCCAGAGTATTGCCCAGAGTATTGCCAGAGTATGCCTGAGTATTGCAGAGTATGCCCAGAGTATTGCCCAGAGTATTGCCAGAGTATGCCTGAGTATGCCCAGAGTATTGCCAGAGTATGCCTGAGTATTGCAGAGTATGCCCAGAGTATTGCCAGAGTATGCCTGAGTATTGCAGAGTATGCCCAGGTGAGTATTGCAGAGTATATGCAGCAGGGATGGCTGAGCAGGGAGGGAGGGATGGATGGATCTGTGACTGCATTTGTCACAGATCCAGCCCGCAGCACTGGCGCTGCCATCCGCTCCCTCCCCTCTCCTCTCACACTGTACCGATCGGTACAGAGAGAGGAGGGAAGAACCGGCGTCATCAAATGACGCCGGTCTGTTTACATCTGATCGCGCCGTCATTGGACGGCGCGATCACGTGGTAAACCGCCGCTATCAGCGGCGATTTACCGTGATCCGTGATGCGCCGGGTCCTCTGGACCCGGCGGTCACGGATGTTCCCGTGTGCGCGCCTCAGGAGGCGCGCGGGAGCGCGATTCTGACAGGCCGTTAATTAACGGCCAGTTAGAATACAGCAACCGCCCTAGAGCCGTACTTTCGGCATAGGGCGGTTGCAAAGTGGTTAAGCACTGTGCATAGCTCACTAAGTCTGACGGGCCTAGTTCCTATCTAACTGATTGCACGTGCCGAGTTCTGAGCATGCTCAGAGAGGTGCTGACCATAGTCTGCTTCATGTGCACATGCCCAGTCTGGCCGGCCCTTCATTTGCATGGGGTCACGGCTCATTTCAATGGAACACGCCCACGTCCTTCCCACTTTGAATTACACCGCCTTACGCCTCGGAATTTACATTGCACCGGTGCAAATTTGGCCGAAAATACTACGAGGATACGGTACTTGCACCTCGAAATTAAGCCGGTCTAACTTAAAGGAGTTGCACTACGCCGGTCCAAAAATGCGCCCATGTACGTGAATCTGGCCCAAAGTATTGTGGAAGTGTGTCACATGGATTTATAGAATAATGCTATGTGGAGAAGCAATTCCAATCTTCGTGGTCGTCAAAAGCCCATTGTTCTGGTTATTATCTGCTTCATACCCAAGCATCCTCAACCGTTTGAATACAAGTGGCAAGTCAAACACTGTGGAAAGGAAATACATCCTGCATAGGTCTTTACTGCTCTAGGTGACTTACAATCAAGCCATATGCATATATTGAATATGCTGTGTTAAAAAATGACTGGATTTTAAAGCTTATTAAGGTTTTCAAAAACACATCCAGAGGTTTCTTTATTAATTTATTATTCTTTTATTATACAAAAGGTAATATATGAAATGCAGCCGTAGACTTTTAGATTGCACAAAATGTAGAACAGTTTGCAACAGGAAATGTGCCAGCAGGCTGACACATAAACATTCTGGTATTATTATTATATTATTATTATTATTATTATACAGGATTTATATAGGGCCAACAGTTTGCACAGCGATTAACAAAATGAAGGCAGACATTACAGTTACATTACAATTTGGTACAAGAGGAATCAGAGAGCCCTGCTTGTTAGAGCTTACAATCTAGGAATGAAACTGGGTATAGTATATCCAATATTTGCTATAAGTGGAGTTTCCATCCCAAAATGTTTTTTTCATTATTGTGCTCATTAGACCTAAAAAATAAAAATAAATGTATTTTTTTACTCATCTGAAAATGCCTGTTGCTTAGCCGGTCCCACGAAATCTGCCTTTGAAATCACCTAGGATTCTGACATCATCTCCCTCTAATGCTCCTGGGAAATGTGTCATTATTTCCCAGGATGCAGTGCGCTGTCCAATTATCACTCCCCATCCAAGACTTCCAGGAAGTAAGTGCTTGTAGGCTTCACAATGCCCACAAGCAAAATGACAACAGTGTGGACATAGTTTTCCTGGTGCCTCCATGGCAGCATACCAATGGTCATGGCTCCGCCCCCGATCGACCCACAGGACCAATTAACTCTCTAATAAAAGGGCGTTGCTCCCCCAGTTAGGCATTCTTTTTTCTGTCCTCATCCCCGCAGGGCTCGGAGGAGAGTGACAGGGTCTGCATCCCTATAGACATGCTTTTCCTTTTGGGAGTATCTTGCAAAAAAATTACATTTTTGTAGCAGTGGCTGCTAAAAAGTCTGACTTGTATCTTAGGGCAGACTTCTGGGAGCACTTCATGATGAAGTCGCTGAATACGGTTATTCTATCAGTCCAGCCAGGAAAGACTGGAAAGGTTCGCAAGCCTTTTTTTCCTTAGGCTGGGAAAGTCCAAACCCGCGACATCACCAGGGGAGAATCAGGAGCAGATGCCTTAGCCCAGCCATGGGCATTCCAGCTGGAATATGCCTCTCCTCCAACTCCCTTAATCCTGAGATTTCTCCAGTGATTGACGAGAGAAGATGTCACCATACTGATAATCATCTTACATTGGCTGTAGAGGCCATGGTTTCCGCTCCTAATTAGTCTGTCACTATGCAGCCCACTTCCTCTGCCGCACAAAAGCAGCCTTTTGTCCCAGGGAGGCTTCCTTCACCCACAGTCAGAAATCTTGTATTTGAGGGCTTGGAAATTGAGCGGAGAAGGCTGGGCGACTTGGGGAGTTCGCACAAAGTCATTCAAACTCCCCTACTAGCAAGGAAGTCATCCACGAATGCCACCTATTACAGGTTGGGAAACAAACCAATTCATTCCACTAGTTCCCGGGGTCCAGAATGTTCTCCCTTTTCTACAGTCAGGTCTAGACCTAGGGTTAGGTCACAGCACACTAAAGGTCCAGGCTTTCCACCATCTCAGCACTATCAGACTCGCGATGGGCACAGAACCCTCGGGTGGATAGATTACTAAAAGCGGTTCTAGGACTACGTCCTCCTAGGAAAACTCTGTACCCCGAATGGGATCTAACAATAGTGCTAGGAGTTCTAGCACCCCCCCCCCCCCTCGCTCCTACGGAGGAATGCTCGTTAGAAGATATTACCTGGAAGACGGCCTTTTTAATTACCATCAACACGGGGTGCAGGGTATCGGAAATACAAGTTCCAGGAGCTCAGGAACCCTACATTACCTTCTTCCCGGTTAGGGTGGTTTTGCAACCTATTCGCCAGTTCATTCCCAAGGTGCCTTCAGCTTTTTTTCAACCAGGAATGTGCCCTTCTGACCTTTGGGCAAGATCGAGTCTCCTTGAGCTTACGCAACCTAAGATGTAGCCAGATCTTTGAAACATCATTTAAGTCTAGCTCTCGAATTCCGAAAAGACCAACGGCTCCTTTTTATTCCGTAAGGCGTGAAGAAGGGGAAAGCAGCCTCCAAGACAACAGTGACGAGTTGGCTGGTGGAACTAATCCAAAAGACATATCGGATAGGGGTCTTCCAATTCCCAAAGCAGTAAACGCTCACTCAACGCGAGGGATCGTTTCCTCTTGGGCAGCTTTATATCGGGTTTCCCCGGAGACGAGTTACAGGGCAGTAAGCTGATCTTCCTTCAACACCTGTATGGCACACTATTGCCTAAATCCGGCAGTCCTTACCTTCCCAAGGCTTTGGGAGAGGGACGCTAGATGCTCTCCACTATGTGTCCCGTTATAGACATTGTTAGGCAGTACCCTCCCTGTAAGCGAGTTATTGACCATTGGTATGCTGCCATGGAGGCACCAGGAAAATGGAAAATTGAATACCTACCTTTCTGTAATTTTCCTTTCCTGGTGCCTACCCATGGCAGCATACACCCTCCCTTTAGTTGACATTACGCTGTGGGGGCTGAGGTCTAGTTACAAAGAATGCCTAACTGGGGGAGCAACGCCCTTTTATTAGAGAGTTAATTGGTCCTGTGGGTCGATCGGGGGCGGAGCCATGACCATTGGTATGCTGCCATGGGTAGGCACCAGGAAAGGAAAATTACAGAAAGGTAGGTATTCAATTTTCCATTTTATAAACTATCTTTTTGAATAACTATGAGGAGCGGCGGCGGATTGAAAAATAGTAAGTGACCGGATTTATATTATAAAAACGCATGATGAAAGGACATACATTTAAAAAATGCTAATTGTGCTTGGAACTCCGCTTTAATGCAAAGGACAACAGATTACAGAAGTAAAAAGTGTGTGTTGAAGGAAATCACATTCCAATGTATGGATTCTTTGAATAACATACTACTTAGTAGATGGGTGGGGTGGTGTGAGTAGGAGAATGGGGATCCAGGTGGGTCATAGTGAGGCAGTAAAATAGTGGAGGGTCCAGGAAAGGTGATGGGAAAAGACATGGGAGGTGAGGATAGGGTGACCACGTGTCCCGGATTGCCCGGGACAGTCCCGCATTTTGCAGGTCTGTCCCGGGCACCATCATTCCAGAACAATACAGTGTCCCGGAATGAAACTGACACAACCACCCCCCAAGCCAAACTTATGCCCCCAAAAAAGGCCGCCACATCACCGCTTTACTCACTGACAGTATTTGTCCTGGCCGGGAAAGCCTGGAGGAGCACAGTCCCCGCCCCCTGTTTGTGATTGGAGAAATTATAAATACAATCTCTTGTGTCCAATCACTGTGCTGTGATTGGTTACAGCACAAGCTGATTTTTTGGAAGAGGGGTGTCCCTGTATTGTAGTTTGCAAATGTGGTCACCTACCATGGGGATGGTATAAAGTGTAGAGCAGGGGTCTCAAAACTATCTGAACAAAGGGCCAGTTTACTGTCCTTCAGACATTATCGGGACAGACTGTGGACATTGGGAGTACAAAATACCCTAGAGGCAATGTATATAAGGCCTCAGGCTTGGTGATCAGTGGGATTTAAAAAAATTACATAGTGCCTGTGGCCAGTAGGAAGAG
This sequence comes from Rana kukunoris, assembly GCA_029574335.1. NCBI lineage: Eukaryota > Metazoa > Chordata > Amphibia > Anura > Ranidae > Rana > Rana kukunoris. The sequence continues at coordinate 178,759,922 of CM056059.1, read as the reverse complement.
AAATCATGTCCCATAACTAGTACTAGTGGTCGAAATTGTGCCCCATCGTTGATATTAATAAAAGGAATTGTGCCCCTATCTTGCTGCCAGTGGGAGGCATTATGCCACACTTTTGGTGTCAATGGATAGAATGGTGCCTCAATGTTGGTGTCAATGTGATGAGTAGTGCCTCATATCAGTGAGAGGAGTAGTGCCAGAAGGGCCTGGATAAAAGAAAAGCAAAGGGCCACATTTTGGAGACCACTGGTGTAGAGCATGAGTAGGTGGGAGCCTAGAAGTCTCTTCTTTCCAATCCTAAATGGGGAAGTGCTCAAGCACGTCAAAGAGCAATAAACTCAGAGGTGGTTAAAAATTCAAGTCAGTAGAACAAAGTTTTCCGAAATTTGGCATGCTCATGTGAAGGGAAACAAGATCCTCCATTTGACATATTTCATTCATTTTGGCCAAACACAGTGAGATCGGCCACTATGCCCCCACATCTCAGAAGTGATGTAACTATTGGGATAGAGTGGCAAAATCAGGTACTGTGAAAAAAGAAACTACATATCATCGCAGGTTATGCTTTGGAACGCTGCTCTTCTTTACTGCAGAATGGATGATTGGCCACCTTTGTGAATTATCTAATCACTATGGCCCAGATTCACAGAGCGATTACGCGTGCGCAACTGCTGTTGCGCGTGCGTAAGTCTAAATGTGCGCGTGCGTATAGTTGGACGCGATTCACAAAACAATATACACCAGAAATCTACGTTTTTTTGTCCGGCGTAATTGAGTTAGACATGCGCTTCCCTTCGCGCAAAACTGCGCTAGACACACCATTGATTTGCTAGTCAAATATGCTAATGAGGGAGTTACGGGGATCCACAAAAAAACGCAGTTGCTGCGCAGGCTACGCGATGTGCGCAACTGCAAAATGTCCTGTCTAAAGTTAGAGCACCTAAAAGCTGGTCTAACTTTTGAAAAAACGTCTACATCTCACAGAAAGCAACACCGTTACTGAGGAGCAGACCACACACACGTGTTGCACTACAATTTGACTGCCAACATGCTAGGGGCATCGTCGCTCATAGCTGCACTAGTGAATATAGATGACCAAAGAAGGAGGAGGGCACGGAGGATGGCACGGGAGAGGGTATACCGCACCCGCATACACCTGTTTGGCATTAATGATTCAGAGGTCTTTCGCATCTTCAGATTCCCCCCTCATGCCATCCTGGAATTAACCACAACCTTGCAGGAGGACATCACCAGCCCAACACAACGCTCACATGCAGTGCAGCCACTGGTCAAGGTACTGGCAACACTCCATTTCCTTGCCAGTGGCTCTTTTCAGCGTACAAGTGGAGTGGTGGCTGGGATGTCACAATCCTCCATGAGCAGATGTGTGCACCAGGTTGTCCCTGCAATCCTCACACGCTTGGCCAACCAAATCATAAAACCAACCACTGAGGACCTGCGAATCAAGGCAATGGCAGATTTCTACCGAATTGCCAGATTCCCACGCACCATCGGGGCCATAGATTGCACACATGTGGCACTCCAGCCCCCCCATGAGACCGAGCACATGTACCGCAATCGGAAGAATTGGCATTCCATCAACGTACAGGTGATAGTCGATGCCCAAGGCCTCATATGGCACGTTCGTGCCAAACACCCCGGATCCACCCATGACAGCTACATCTACAATCAATGCCACATCCGAACGGAATTCGAACAGAACGTGTATGGGAACACCTGGCTGGTTGGTGAGTGACATGGGAGTCAGGCATGACTATCCCCTCCCGTGATGCACAACAGAAGTGGCACATGCATGACTAACATTCTCCTGTCTTTTCCTTTACAGGTGACTCTGCATATGCCCTGGGACCCCATCTCATGACTCCTATCCGGAACCCCCAAACCCCAGGAGAGGAACGATACAATGAAGCACACATCAAAACCCGTGCAGTGGTGGAGCGCACCTTTGGCCTCCTGAAGTCACGTTTCCGATGCCTGGATGTATTCCCCAAACTTCGTGTGCCATATCATCGTTGCATGTTGCATGCTGTACAATCTCGCAGTGAGGAAGGGCCTGCAGATAGAGGAACGTGATGACCTAACCCCCCAACCAGACAATCAACCCCTAACCGAGGATACCCCGTCTTCTGAGGGAAGAGCAGTCAGGAGACAGCTCATATTGGGCATCTTTGCACGTTAAACACACACATGAATCATGGCACAATGAGAATGCATGCATGCACACCACTATGGTCCCTAGCACACACACCCCACATCCTCATCAAATTGGATTGGCACCAGTCCACCATGCTAGACTGGTGAGCAGTAACGCCACGTCAAGGCTCCAATTATGTCACTGTACATTCATACACCATTCACACGGACCTGGAGATCACTTCTCCCTGGTCCTGGGGAACCCTTCTCCACCAAAATTGAGGATGACACCCCTTTTCCAGCAGGAATGTCACCCCCACATTCAAACATCATTCACAACCCAAAATATGCCAAAAATGTCAGGAAAAAAAAAATGCATAGAAACAAAAATTGCATCGAAAAAAATAAATAAGCAGAGAACAAAAATAAAAATGCTTTCAAAACAAACAAAAGGGGGAAAAAAAATTAATGCCCTCTGCCTGAGCCACGCCTGGGGCGCCCCCGGCCACGGCCCCGGACCCTCAGGGGAGACGCATGGGGGAGGGGAAAAGCCGGGGAAGGAGGAGCAGCCCCTGAGATTTGCCCACCTGGCGGCCTGCCCTCCAAGGCCACGGCTATTCTTTTTTTTTTTTTTTTTTTTTTTTTTTTTTTTTTTTTTTTCTTAAAGTGTATTTTTGTGCGTGAACTCGAGAGAGAGGAGCCGGACTGCAGGAGTTGGGAGTAGGCAGACCCTCCCCCCGGAGGCAATCGCCATCCTTCTCCATGCCCCTGGTGGCAATGGCGGGTGTGAAGGGGGGCCTCCCACTCACCCCACCCTACCTGCTCCTCTTAGGAGCCCAACTGGGGCCCAACGGGACCCCAATGGGGCAGAGGGACTCCCCCTATGAGGGAGTGAGGGGGCCTAGCCCACCCAGCCAGCCCCGTAGGTCCTTCGCCTCTCTTTATTTTAGGAGACCGCATGGCCAAAGTGCGTGTGTTTTAAACCAATTTCGCGTGCAAGTGTGGTGGTTTTTTGTGGGGGGGGGTGGGCGTACTAAGCACAGGCGTACCTTGCATAGCACACCCACCGGGAGCCGGGCTGAGAACACCAAACTCAATTCACATGTAGCCGAGACCGGGATCCGAACCCTTGGCTGCAGAGGTGAATGGCTTGTCAGCGCAGTGCCAATCACGTTGAGCCACCACAGCTCCCAAGGCCACGGCTATTCTGTCCAGGGCAGCACCAAGTGTTGCCGTGTTGCCCTGGATAGCCTGGGTAAGGGCCCTCACATCCTGCCCAACGCCTGCTGCTGTAGTTTGCAGGTCATTTAGGCAGGTTGTGGAGGCCCGGGAGTGGGAGTCCAGGTTACCCAGGCTATCGTTAATGGAGGACAGGCTCTGATCCACCCGCCCCATAGTCTGGCAGAGCTGTCTCAGAAGGCGGGTCTGGGTGGCCAGGTTCCTTCTCAGACAGGCGGGCAGGAGATTGGGCGCCCCCCTGGTGCTCTGGGATGACCTCCTGGCACCAGCTGATGGTTGTGGCCGGGGAGAAGGGGAGGCCCTTGTGAGGGGAGCCATGTTGGGGGAGGAGGGGGGGGGGCTCACCCTTAGGGAGGGCAGGCTTCTTGCAGCCAGAGGGGAAGAGTCCGCAGAAACCAAACGTCCAGTGCCTGCCATGGACTCCTCCTCCTCATGATTCTCCTCCTCCTCATGATCGTCCTCCGCATGATCCTCCTCCTCCTCTTGTTCCTCCTCCGCGGACTCTGGCCTTGTTGGGGGGGCCTCATTAGGCTGCTGTCCTGGCGTTGGAGCGGTCAGGCCAGATGGCCCTGCACCCTCCTGCACATCTGTGGATGACACAAACCATTCACAGGTTGGAGGATCCACACACTTGCCACATATTCCCTTTCACCCCCTCCCCCACACATGCTACACACCTGAGAGAAATAAAAACCTTACCTGGCACCGCGGGGACCGGACTTGTGTCAAAGCCTGGCAGGCCCTCCACTTCATGCCGGTGAAAGGTCAGGGCCACCACACGCTCCGTCGCTGTAAATCTAACCCGGCATGGTGGGCCCCCTCCTGTGCCCCTGGCATGGGCATTTATTGCGGCCAGTTTTTTTTTAACCTCACGCCGGAGGTCATTTATTTTCTTTTCAATCCCAGAGCGGGTCCGTGTCTCCCCCTCCCCCGATGAATTGACCTGCTCCGTGATCATATCCAATATCTCCCTCCTCCTGGCCGGGGTGGTGGTGGCACTCTGCGGGCCGTGGAGAAAACGCCCATAGTCGGTAATGGCCCGGGCAAGAATTCTTTTTTCCCCCACAGTAAAATTGAGCTTTCTTTTTCTCTCAGTCATACTTCCAAACAAACTCACTAGCAGTCACCAAAAATCTGTCACAAATACAAGCACAACCAATCAGACAAGAACACACGCAAAGAGAAAAAGAACAGCCAAAAATCACACTAGCACTCAGCAAGAAACAGACACAAAAAAATCAGATGAAAAAATAAAGCAAGAAAACAAACGCTCAGAAATATATCAATCAAACAAACAGTCTCAAACACTTATCAAAATACACTTTCACAAAACTACCAACAAGCACTAGATCACACAGAACACTAATCTCACAACTACTGTACAAAACACACTCTAACGAACAACAGAGCAAAAGCACTTGATTCAATGGGAAGGGACACAAAGGGATGTACTTTTGCAATGGAAGGGCGTTTGTGTGTGTCTATTTATGCTGTCTGCGTAGTTCACAACATTGCCCTAGTCCATTTCCAATTTCACTGATTGCGCCGCTCCCGAGTTGTGAGCATGCGCACAACGGAGCTGACATGGTTTCCTTCACGCGCGCATGCGCGAGTCGGCCGGCCCTTCATTTGCATGGGGTCACGGCTCATTTCAATGTAACACGCCCACGTCCCTCCCAATTTGTATTACTCCTCCTTACGCCTCAGGAAAAAACCTTACGCTTGCGCAATCTCTTGCGTAAAAGCTACGTGAATCGCCGGATTACGCGGCTAGATTGCGCAAGTCTAACGGAAAAGTGGTGCGCTACGCCGGAATGATAATGCGCCGATCTACGTGAATCTGGGCCTATATTTCTTAGTTATGCAGCACTACCCCCCCCCCCCCCCCCACAGGGGCTGCTGGTAATTGGTTCCCCTACTTCTGCACAGCAAGGCAACACGCATATTTCACTTCCATCCAGACACAAGAAACAGTCTCTGAAGTTAGTTTTATTTTATTAGGAGTGATAACTTGAATAAGGGGAAAAGGAATTATGGGATGCCTGGCTTGACTGAAACAATAAACAGGAAAACTTCCTCCCTATGTACAAGATCCTGAACTGTCCTCCTTCCTGGACACTGACAGTCTCTGGTGACCAAAAAGCAAAAGCCCTTCAAGGACTAGGAACTCTCAGTCCGTTGTGGAAAATAGCACAATATGTTGTAAGCTGCATTCAGGAGTATCTCCAATTCCACTGTAGACACGCTCTTCCTCTGCCTGGTGTTCTCGGCTCTTGATTGGATAGATTGATAGCGGCACAGCCATTGTCTCCCGCTGCTGTCAATCCAATGACACGGGCGCCGGAGGCGCGGCCGAGTCCTACATTTGGCAGCTATAGACGCCAAATGCTGGACTTGGGAGCATGCTCCCACAAGGTAACCCCCAGGGAGAGCGCTTCTCCTAGGGTGTTATACGATGCAGGGAGGAGCTGTGAGAGCCGCAGAGGGACCACAAAAGTCAAGGATGGGGGCCACTCTGTGCAAAATGAACTGCACAGTGGAGGTAAGTATGACATGTTTGTTATTTAAAAAAAAAAAACCTTACAATCACTTTAATTGGAATAAAATTTATAAAAACTGCCACATTTGGGTTCATAGATATGGGTATAGATATTCATAAACGCAAGCTTTTTGTATATTGTTTGCTTAATATATATGATGGTGTTTAAATAATGGGCCATTCTCCTTTTGGTGAGGTCCATATATTTATATGTACACACACAGTATATTTCTATTAGTCATTTGTGAAGATATAACAAAGGTTGTTTGTTTTTATCTATATAAATAAGCATACAGTGTAAACTAAAGTAAATAGTAGCGCTAAACAGTATAAATAAATAAACCGAGTGACGGGTGATAGTGATCAACACCAATACATAAATAAACAACTAATGATAAAGTTTGTGCAAAAATAGTGCATAAAAGAGACTGGATTGTCTCAAACAAGGAAAGCCGAATACAGTGGAACCTCGGATTACGAGCATAATCCGTTCCAGGAGAATGCTCGTAATCCAAAGTACTCGCATATCAAAGTGAGTTTCCCCATAGAAGTCAATGGAAACGAAAATAATTTGTTCCGCATTTACTTCAATGGCATGCAATACGGTCTACGGCCAGAGGTGGGGGGACGTCGGAGAGCCTCGGAAACGGCCAAAAAAAGGCCCGAGGACACCTCGGGAAGGCTCGGAAACTGAGTATTTCCGGTCTTTCCGAGCATTTCCAAACAGCGCCGATCTGCTGCAATCGGCTCCGCTCGGCTTCGGCCCCCCACCACCTCCTTGTTTTTGGAAGTGAGAAATTAACATGGGTTTTATTGTAGTCAGCGTGACATGTGAAGGACAGATAACCTATACATGGCCATAGCAGCCTTTTATTAAACAAAATACATAACTTGAAATAAATAACATACTTAAAGGATCACTAAAGGAATTTTTTTTTTTTTTTTAGCTAAATAGCTTCCTTTACCTTACTGCAGTCCTGGTTTCATGTCTTCATTGTTCGTTTTTGCTTTGACGTAGCTGTAATACTTCTCTGATCTCCACACTTCCTGCTTGTCTGGCTCCTTATGAAAAAACTCATGCTAGCTTTTCACTGTGGTCCATGATCAAAGAGGTGTAATTACTGTGTGTCTAAGGCCCCGTACACACGAGCAGACAGATTTGTTCAAATCGGTCGGACAGACCGATGTGAACAAATCTGTCTGCTGGGATGTATTGGTTTGATCGTGTACACACGATCAAACCAAAATCCCCGCCGGCAGACGGCGTGCTGATGTGTCGGTGACGTGGCGGTGACGTTGACGCCGCCACGTCACTGCACCAGGAAGTGAAAAACTTCTGCGAATGCGTCGAATCCATTTGACGCATGTGCGAGAAGATATGTCTGCTGGTTAGCGTACTAACCAGCAGACATATCGGGCGGACGGATTCCCAGCCGACAGATTTTAAAGCATGCTTTAAAATCTGTCGGCTGGCCAAATCTGTCGGCTCGCCCGTACACACGATCGAATCTGTCTGCTGGGACGGTCGGGCCGACCGCTTCCAGCAGATAGATTTGATCGTGTGTACGCGGCCTAAAACTCCTCAGATTCATTTTAAAAACAAACATTGCCCTGTATTTGTTTGTTTTTGTTCTGTGTGTTTCTTTACTTCACAGAAACATGAAACCAGTTTAAAAGTGAAACTAAAACTGTAGGCACATTATATGATTGATTTTTATCTATTTTTAATCATTTTTAAAAGGAATTTTTTTCCTTTAGTGATCCTTTAAACATAACCATCAGCCAAAATTGTTAAACTAAATCTCGGTAATCTTTGAGGGCAACAACACACAACGTGGTCACTGTGACAAACTTTTCTACAACTTAGGCCTCCAGTCGCAAAACACAGACTCAGAGACAATACTCCTCATCAGCAGTGACCTTCATTTTACCTATTTCTAGTTAAGCCCCTCATTATCCAGAATGTACCCAAGAACCCCATACCACAGATGGGTCCCGACCATTTTTATCTTCCAGACTTTCTCCTCCTCCAAAGACCCAATACTGCCAAGCTGCCATGACAGCCACATTGGAACACCAAAACACATAGGGAGGGTGTGTGGGAAGCTGCTTCCTTCCTTTCATCTCCCAACTGGCCCTTCACTGATCACCCCCCCCCCCCCCCCCTAAACCTCCCAGGTCCCCTCCCAGCCCTAGCGACACCTCCTGTCTTAAAGAGCTACTTACTCTATTCCTTTTTTGCTGTCATACTCTCAGGGCTGGTGCAAGGATTTTTGACACCCAAGGCGAAACCTTATTTTGGTGCCCCCCCCTTTGGCTCCAACCCTGACTCCACCCCCTCTGTCCTGCCTATGTATACCACACCTTTTTAATGACGCGTCCATGAAATGCAGCCCCACCAGCCCCCATCAATGCAGCCTCCCCAGCGCCCATCAAATGCAGCCTCACCAGCACCCATAAATGCAGCCTACCAGCGCCCATCAATGCAGCCTCACCAGCGCCCATCAATGCAGCCTACCAGCGCCCATCAGTGCAGCTTCACCAGCACCAGAATCAAGTCGACGCATGCTTGGAAGCATTGAACTTTTTTCAGCCTACCAGCGCCCATCAGTGGAGCTTCACCAGCACCCATCAATGCAGCCTCACCAGCGCCCATCAAAAGTAACCCTTCTCATGCCCATCAATGAATGTTTGCTTGCTTCCATTCATTCAGGAGTTGGGACACAGTCTGCCGCCACTGCGCCAATGCCACTATGTACGAACGTAGCGGTGGCTGCCTGCTGATGCTAAGACTAAGGCCGCGTGCACACGATCGGTTAAACTGATGAGAAACGGTCTGATGGACCATTTTCATTGGACCAAACCGATCGTGTGTGCGCGCCATTGGTTATTTATCCATCGGTAAAAAAAAGCCAACTTCTTTTAAATTTAACCGATGGATTCCTAACCGATCGGAAAAAAAACGATCGTTAGTAGGCACGACCATCGGTTAAAAATCCAGGCATGCTCACAGTCAAGTTGACGCATGCTTGGAAGCATTTTTTCAGCACGTCGTTGTGTTTTATGTCACCGCGTTCTGACACAATGTTTTTTTTAACCGATGGTGTGCAGGCACGACTGACCATGAGTCAGCTTCATCAGTTAACCGATAAAAACGGTCCATCAGACCGTTCTCATCGGATGGACCGATAGTGTGTACAGGGCTTTAGTTGCTTGCTTCAGAGAGAAGAGAGTAGGAACACCAGTGGCCGGGCGCCCCTAGGCAGCAGTATGCCCTACGTGGCTGCCTAGTTTGCCTAATAGTAGCACCGGCCCTGCTTACTGTCCACCCCTGTGATGCTGTCCCTCCGCTTATTTTTCTTCTTTCTTTTTTTGCTCCGGGACTCCCTTATCTTGCATTTCTGTATTTCACTTTATAACATCATGCTACTTTGAATCGCCTCTGTATTATGTGAGATATTGCACCTATTCTGTTGTACATTGCTCTGATGGATGCTTTGTTCTTTTATATAAATAAAGAATTGGAAAAAAAAGAGAGAAAAACAGTACTAAGCCCGCGGCTACAGCTTGCTTGCTTTGACTTGAAGTCACCGATATTTATGTACAATGTGTGGATGACAAGTGGTTATAGAGGTTTTGTAAGTAAAAAAAAAAAATGAAATAAAAACCAAATATTCTGTAATAGAAGAGCTCTTAATAGAAGACCTCTACGGCGGACCATGTCTCCTTTCTATTTCACTGCTACAGCCTCTGTAAGACTCTTCTGGTAATGTTGGGTACCTACATTCCCCGCCACGCGCCATAGCACCCATCTCTGACCTTTACATTACTACAGAACACGAGAGAAGAGAGTACAGGCATACCCCACTTTTAAGTACACAATGGGACCAGAGCATGTATGTAAAACGAAAATGTACTTAAAGTGAAACAATACCTTTTTTCACTTATAGGGTGTAGTGGGGGGTCAGGGGGGTGTTAGCAGCTGTAGTTAAGGTCTCAGGGGCTGTAGTGGGGGTGTCAGGAGCACACTGGAACAGGGCGGGCTATGCTCTCTGAGCTTCAGCTCCTTTTACTGCGGCTGCAAAATGTCTTACAGTACTTGTAAGGCACTTGACATACACTCACGGGTATGTCCTTACTCGCGAGTGTATGTAAAGTGAGTGTACTTAAAGCGGGGTATGCCTGTACATTACCTCTGCAGGGAACTTTGGGGGATTTATTAAAACTGGAGCCCAGAGAATCTGGTACAGCTGTGCATAGTAACCAATCAGCTTGCAACTTCAGCTTGTTCAATGAAGCTTTGACAATAAGCCCAGGTTCACACTGGGTACGATTTAGTTCGATTTGAGATGCGATTTCACATGTGAAATCGCATCTCAAATCGGCGGCAATTGCCGGCAATGACACCGTCCTAATCGGTGCGACGCCGCATCTGCGGAGCTGCACCGATTTCAAAAAGTAGTTCTTGTACTACTTTTTGCGATTTCAGGACGCGATTTACATTGACATCTGCACAGATGTCTCCTAAATCGCGCCAAAATCGGGACTGCCAGAGGGAGTGAAATCGCGCGAGTTCAGCTGAAATCGCGCAATTTCACTCTCGCAGCCCAGTGTGAACCAGGGCTAAAACTTGGAAGCTGATTGATTACTATGAGCAGCTGCACCAGATTCTCTGGGCTCCAGTTTTAGTAAATCTCTCTCATTATGCTCAATTATTTTTGGAGACAGTCTTTGTAACCACTTATCTACTGGGCACTTCCACCCCCTTCCTGGCCAGGCCATTTTTCAGCTGTCACACAATTGCGTGGTCATGCTACACTGTACCCATGTAAAACATTTTATCATTTTCGTCAGTTTCTTTTGGTGGTATTTAATCACTGCTGGGATTTTAATTTTTTTCCTTAAAAAAAGACCAAAAATATTAAAAACGTAAGTAAGTAATTTTACTCCTTCACTGATGTGCGCTGATGAGGCGGCACTGATGGGCACTTATAGGCTGCACTTATGGGTACTGATGAGGAGGCACTAATAATCTGCACTTATGGGCACTGATATGTGGCACTGATAGTGCACTGATGAGCACTGATAGTGTGGCACTGATTAGAGGCACTGGTGGGCATTAATAGGTGGCACTGGTGGGCACTGATAGGTGGCACTTGCAGGCCCTGATAGCAGAAGGAATGTTCATTGATGGGTGGCACTGATGGGCTTTACTGATGGCCATTGATGGGAATCACTGGTAAGTGGCACTGAAAGCCAGCACTGACTGTCATCGCTAATGGGCACTGATTTCTGGCTGTGGTGGGCACTGATTGTTGGCACTGGTCGGCATTGATTGCTGGCACTGGTGGGCAATGGTTGCTGGCACTGGTGGTGCTCTAATGTTATCAGGGCACTCATCATCAGTGCCCCGATTACATCCCTCACTCCGATCGCCGCACTCCATCGGTGATCAGGTCCGCGAGTCCCGCGGTCCCGGAGCTTCGGACCGGGTCACGGGAGCACACCCCGGCCGCGCGCCCATGACCCACGGCTGGGTAGTAGTACAGGGCGTACCTGTACGTGGATCTGCCCAGCCGTGCCATTCTGCTGACGTATATGTGCAGGAGGTGGTCCTTAAGTGGTTAACAAAAACTAAATAGTAAAAACCCTAATGCTAACCCCAACCCTAAATCCTAACCCTAATTTAACCTTAACGCTGACCCCTTACCCTAACAAAAAAAAAGATAATAATAAATTATTAATAATAATAATAAAAAAGGATATAGCAGCTAATGGAAGCTAAAAAAGCTGAAAACCTAGCAACAAATGATGCAACAGAAGATACTGGCCCAGATTCAGAGAGAATTGGATTCTCGTAGCGTATCAGAAATACACTACGCCGCCGTTTTTTACCTGGCTCTACGTGGAATCCAGGTAGATTTTGTCCAGTAAACGACGGCAGCGTAGTGTATTTCTCCCGTCGCAATCCATCTACGCGAGTAGGGGGCGTGAAGCATTTAAAATAGGCGCGTTCCCCCGGCGATCGAACTGCGCATGCTCCGTTCGCAAATTTCCCGCCGTGCATTGCGCGAAATCATGTCGTTACGTCATTCGTTGTTTGAGTAGCGTCGTTTACGGACATTTCTATTCCCGAACGACTTACGTAAAAAAATAAAAATAAATAAAATTCGACGCGGGAACGACGGCCATACTTAACATGGGCAAAAAGCTGGTCTAACAGTACGTAAAAAAAAATAGACGTAAGCGATTGCGAAGACCGCTCGTATCTTCTTGGATCGCCGTAAAAACTCATTTGCATATCCCGACGCATCAAAATGACGCAAACTCCTCCCAGCGGTCGCAAAAATATCGCAGCGTAGATCCGAAGGCTTACGAAGACGTAAGCCTCTCGGATCGAAGCCCGAAGCCGCCGTATCATGGTTTGAGGATTCAAACTAGTGATACGGCGCGCGAAATTTGAAATTACTCCTGTCTAACACCAGTTAGACAGGCGTAATTGCTCTATGAATCTGGGCCACTGTATTTATTGGCCTATAACACTCACTTTTTTTACCCTGAAAATAGAGGGTAAACTGTGCCTACGTGTTATACACAGGGGGCTGTGGAAAGTTTTTTTCCTGAAACATCCCTCTTAAAGTTAGGGTGCGTGTTATACGCCAATAAATATGGTCGTTATTTCTATTGGCTAATAAAAAAAATCTTAAAATGTTGTATATAAAAGCGCCAAAAACGCACAAAAAAACCCTCTGTAAAAACGCTCCAAGACGCTACTCTTCTTGTGAATGCAGCCTAAAGCCTCGTACACACGATCAGATTTTCTGACTGGAATTGTGCGATGACAGGCTGTTGGCGGAAAATCTGACCATTTGTATGCTCCAATTTTTGTTGGATTTTCCGCCAATAATTGTTGGATAGCATGCTTTAAAATTTTCCGACAACAAATTTGTGTTGTCGGATTATCCGATCGTGTGTACAGAAGTCCATCGGACAAAACACAACATTAGCAGAAGTTGCCCAAAGTTTTCTACGAAAATTTTTTTTTTTGGGATGCTGGCAACGCTTAACTGAGAATATTTTTATTCTCTATGGTGGTTCTCCCCCTATGATCAACATTAGCAGAAGTTGCCCATAGGGTGGCGCTAAAGAGCTGAAAAAAGCCGTTTGTATGCAAGACAAGTTCCTGGCCAACGCCCTTCTGATAAAAGTCCTACGCTTTGTCCGCAGAAAATCCAATTGTGTGTTACAGGCTTAACAGTGTTCAGGGATGGACTGGCCATTGGGACTACAGGGAGTTTCCCGTTGGGCCGATGGCTCAGTGGGCCGCCTTCAGTGACAGTGGACCGCCGCCCCCCTCCGCTCCTGTCTCTCCCTGGGGGGAACAAAGAAGCAAGGGATGACAGAGGAGCATGGGGGAGGGGACAGACAGCTGACTCAACAGCTATGGCCTGGGAGTTTCTCACTTCTGCCTAATCTTGTCCCATAAGGGGGGTACCCAAATGATTCTTTGCCCCAGTTGAAATAATGTCTAGCTTCCCCACTGGTACTGCCTATAAGAGAACCAGTACCAGCCATTCTACTCTAATAAAGTAGAATGGCTAGTGGCTAGTGAAGGGGGAGAGGGGGCTTGGGTCGCCGGGGGGGAGGGGGTGCAGGAGTTGTCTGGCTGCCATGGGAGAGACCTGTCAAAGTGGGCCAGTCTGGATGAAGTCCAGGGCCAAATTTCTGTCCCAGTCCAGCCCTGCTCACCCCCTGAGGGGCCGCAGAGAATAGACAGGTTCTCCCAAAGTAGTGCAGAGGCTGCCTGCCACAGACACCCTTCCATGCACACCGACAATACAAGCTCAGTCTAGGGTACACAAGTCTAACACAAAGCCTGTGGGCTGAATTCGGCCCTCTAAGCTATCTCATGTGGCCCTCGCACCTCTACTGCAGTTGGGGCACACCCTCACATACGCCCTAAATTAATCTCAGCATTAAACAGCAGAGAGGAGGACAAAACTCCTTCAACTGATCCTGTGCAGATGAGAAGAGGCTCATCTTTGAGCCCGCCACCACTGTCTCAGCAGTTGGAAGTAGAAAGGATAACAGAACTCTTCTTACAAATCCTGCGTCTCTCTGTGTTCAACCCCAACACCCCTTTGTCTCCGCATCCCCTGGTCTCAGCATTCAGCAGACTCTAGCAGTTGACACCAGCGCTCTGGTCCTCCTCCAGACCCTGGGTCGCACACCAATGGTATCATTCACAAGAAACATCATTGGAGGCTGCTCAGACAGAACATGGTTCTGCCATGGTGTTCTATCTGAGAATTCACCAATAAGGTTCCTTGCAGATGATACCAGGGGTGTGTGACCCTCCTTTTCAAACTTGCATCATCTGCTACAGGAGGGGTGTTCCAGTCTGCACCTTTAAGTTATTACTAAAACAAATAATCATTGAAAGCAGAGTCAATTAGAGTAGATATATTTATATAGTCTCACGGATACAACTGGCCCGGGGGGGCAACCATAATGCTGATTCGGCCCATGATGAAAGTGAGTTTTGACACCCCTGGTCTGGGGGGATGTCTTTTTGTGAATTAATGGCATTAAAAGATGAAACTGTAGAGGGGTTCAGGGTACAGGATCCTCCAAACCTGTAAGTAGATAATAGGAGGGCAACTTCCCATCTTCTATAAACAGCATTTTGCTGACGGTAATAGGGAATGCCAGTATAGCTAGAACCCTATAAGCAGGGCCGCCATCAGGAATTATGGGGCCCATTACACAGCTTCAGGCATGGCCCCCCTGTAGCAGAGATCCGGGGTGGGGGTGCTGCCGCCACAAATTGAGAAGCGGGGGGGGGAGTTGTTGCGAATTGAGGAGCAGGGGGGGGGGGGCCTCTGGGACCTTTAATAAAGAGAAAAAAAAGAAAGAAAAATATATATATAATGAATATATATACTGTATATATTTTTTTTTTAAAAAGGGGGCCTGCCATATGTGGCCCTGGGGACCTCTGGGCCATTTAAAGCGGTTGTAAACCGCAAAAAAAAATATATTTTTTTTTTAGACCTGCAAGGGAAAAGCCATAATGAGCTAATATGCACCGCATATTAGCTCATTATGAAATACTTACCTCGGAACGAGGTGTAGGGAACTTACCTGGTGCACGCCGAGCGAGATGTCATCTTGACTCGGCGTGTCTTCCGGGTATCGCCGCTCCAGCGCTGTGATTGGCTGGAGTGGCGATGACGTCACTCCCGCGCGTGCGCGCGGGAGATTTAAATCCGGCCAGGACGGCGGTGGCCGGTCCTTTGGCCGTAGATTCCCCCCTGCGCATGCGCCGCTGCAATCAGCGGGGGTAATATCTCCTAAACCGTATAGGTTTAGGAGATATTCTTTATACCTACAGGTAAGCCTTATTATAGGCTTACCTGTAGGTAAAAGTCGAAAAAGTGGGTTTACAACCACTTTAATTTTTTTGGGTTTTTTTTTTATAAAAAGAAATTACAAAAAAATGGGAGGTTGCGATCTGGGACCTCTGGGCCCTTTAATAAAAAATAAATATATAAACAAAAATAAAAAATAAACATTTATAAAAACAAAGGGGGGGTTTGCCACATGGGGCCCTGGGGACATCTGAGCCCTTTAATAAAAAAATAAATAAAAATATATTAAAAAAATATATATTTTTTATAATAAATAAAAAAAGGGGCCCTGGGAACCTCTGGACCCCTAAAAAAAAAATAATAATAATAATTTTAAGGGGGTTGCCATCTGGGCCCCTTAAAGGTGTACTGCCTGTACCCCCTGATGGCGGCACCCTGCCTATAAGAGCAGTCCCAGTCCATTCAGTATCTTCTGGCTTCTAAATCCCATTCAGCACAAGCACACCCAAGAGTCTACTGCAAGGTCCAACAATCAATGTCCCAAGAGCTTTCTGTCACCCAGCATCCACTTGTAGGTAGGTGCAGTCTGTATTCTCCACTGCAGGTGGGGCCCGAAATGCAGTGGCAATGCAGGAAGGGGAGAGAGCTGAGAGGAGCTCAACTCATACTTCCTTTATGATTTCCTTGGTCACAGGGCAGCAGCTATCCCATTAAATGCTGGCGCCCCATGTGGCTCTGGTGGCCACCTAAAGTCAGGCAGAGTATATTTGAGATTTTGGAACCCTGGTTTGGCATACTTTTTGAAAGTGGCTAGTGTAGGGAAAGGAACCCCGTCTGTCAGGGCCAGTATTAGATATAGGGAAAGTAGGGACAGTAGGGCAGAGACTATGTCTACCTTCCAGGAAGCCTTCCATTTTTGCGTGTGGACTGCTCCTTGTGGAAGGTACTGTCGCCATCTTTTATTCTGCATATCATGGGTCCATCGCTTGATTTTACCTGCTATAAGTGCAATATTACTTTTAAATAAATATGGTTTACGGAATTACGCTATGGAGGCTTCTTATCATCCATACATGGTACCGCTGTGATCGAGGCAATCATTGGGAGATCTATGTATCATTGTGAATGTACACTACCCCTTTGGGGGGAATCAGCTGGTGATTGTAATCACATTGGGGGAGAACGAGTGATACACGAACGCGGCTCGCCTGCGTGGAGATTGTAGCACTTTTTTCTATTTATCAGATTTAAAGACTTTACACGTATATATTTTTTCTGCCACGTTTTTTAATCACGGTCTTCACCAGTGGACTTTATGGATTTCATGTTTGATTTATGCATGTTTTATATGATTTGTAAGCACTGTGGAATTATTTACTATATACTACATGGTATGTTTAGTTCTTACCGCTTCATTTGCACTGTATTTTGCTTGTTTGCACATTTTTGGAGGAATTGTATTTGATAATAGAGGTTTATGTACTTATTGCATTTTTGCACACTTTTTGCATGACTATATATTATATACCCATTAGCAGCGTCATAACCACTTTTAAGTCCCATTTCTCTCCTTTCCAGGGATTGGCTGAGGCATAATAGATATTTGTAACTGGATATTTGACATTCCTTGCCCTATATTCTGGAAGCTTGTCCCAAGAGCAGGCAAGAGAAATCAAACAACCAGCTTAGAAATCCCTAACCAGACAAAAACAATAGATCACTGCTCCACTGACCGCAATGAAGCAAACAACAACATTTTGCCTAACAGCCTAACTAAAGGAGGATGCTACATCACATATAAAACTTCCTGAGGCGTCCATACCTAAATGTGTACCGCAATAAGGTGTAGAGGGCATTCTCTGGATAGCTTCATGCGTTTTGCGGCACAAAGCCACTTCGTCAGAAGCTAGTTTGCTAATGGTGTAGGATGCATTATACAGCTAACGTGCAACCATGATGCCCCATACAATTGAAAAGTTGTTGTTGTCCTCTGATCATACAAAACTAGTATCCAGATATCATTTAGAACTCATTCCATGTAACATTTCTATGGCAGAAAATCAAAAACCGAGATATCCCAGATCTGAACAATCAAGACTGGTGTTATGGTACCCCTTCCAGGTGATGATGGGTAGATGTAAGTCCTACTGGTACCAGTTTGTTACACTGAAAGATGTTACCCAGTCACAGCCCACAGGATTGCCCCACCAAGGGGGTACCTGGAAAAGATCAGCTATGGTGTGGAGATTGAACAGAAATACTAGACAAAAGAGTGGTCAGGTCCAGGCAGAGATGGAGGGCAAGCAGCGGGCAAGTGAGTAGTGGGGTCTAGGAAAAGGTTGTGTCCACTCGCCCTGCGATGTGGGTAACTTTTTGTGTGTATGTTCTCACCAACACCTGGGACCAGACGGGCTGAGTGCATGTGAAAGTCAACATTAAGACAAAACCCCAGCTTAGATATGAGCTGTACACTGTGTGTAGCAGTGTCGTAACATTTAGATCCTTTCTGTGTAAAACTCATCCCTTATCACTGAACACCTTTCTTCTAGAATGTAGCATTTACAGGGGGACACTACTGAGCCCATGTCCGGCTCCACCAGTCCAACTTTCCTCTGCTACCTCACTGCCAGTGACAGAATGGGGTCCCATTGTGAACTAAACACAGACCTCATGTGTGCACTTGATTAACTCCTTCAACTCCTTGAAGGAGTTGAAACACCTGATCCTTTAAGCACCTGATTAGAGCCAGAGACTCTAACAGACTTCAAAATAGGGTGGGCTCGGGGCGTAGAGAATGCAAACCGAACCCACCCAGGTGTGTTACAATAGCGAATGAATATTCGCTATTGTAACACTGATCCTCCTCTCTGCCAATCAGGAAGCAGGTCTTGAGACCCATCACCCGTTGACTGTTGACTGGAAGGAAAGGTGATTCTATTGGGTGCGTAGGAGGAGGGGAGGAGCTGCACAACGGAAGCCACTGTGATGGAGGAGAAGACACAGGAGCCACTGCCCTCTACCTGCCACCCAGATAGGGTAAGTGCCGAACCAACTGGCAGATAACAAGCGGGGGGGGGTGGTTGTTTGCTGCCCCCCCCCCAAAAAAACAAGCCGCCACTGCTGCCCAGGCATACCTTTCCAGGTAAGTAGTCCCAGGCTGCCAAGGCATACCTATTAAAGCTATCCAGGTAGTAGTCCCTGAGAGGTGGATTCCTGTGTGGGGGGCTCGAGGGATGCTAGTGGTTATATCTTCATAGGTAGACTTCTCTCCTTTCCCATGCAGTCCCTGCATGCAACCAGAAGTCAGCTAGTAACCAGAAGATCAACACAAAACAAGGTAGGTAAAAAGTACCAGGCTAGGCTGTGAGAATGACTGAAGAAAACGCAAATGACAAAGTAACCATACATAATCCATAGAGGGGAAACAAACAAAAAATTATATAAAAATAATAAAAATTTGGGGCAGAAAACAATGCACTTGAGAATTGACCAATGAAATGAAGTGTGTTCCATAATCATACTAGGGATGAGCTTCGAGTTCGAGTAAAACTCATGTGCGACTCGAACATTGCCTGTTCGCCGAACAGCGAACTATTTTGGGGTGTTCGCGGCAAGTTTGTGTGAACTTTAGAACCCTGTTAAAGTCTATGGGACTCGAACGATTGAAATCTAAAGTGCTAATTTTAAAGGCTAATATGTAAGTTATTGTCCTAAAAAGTGTTTGGGGACCTGGATCCTGCCCCAGGGGACATGTATCAATGGAAAAAAAAAGTTATTTTTGGGGGGGGGGGTGTATAGTATGCCTGTAAAGTAGCGCTTGTTTCCCATGCTTAGAACTGTCCCTGCACAAATTGTAATTTCTGAAGGAAAAAAAGTAATTTAAAATCACTCACGGCTATAATGAATTGTCAGCTCCCGGCAATACAGAGGAAAGTCATTCATAAAGAAAAAATGTATGGGGGTCCACAGCATTTTTTTTTTAAATTTGGGGTGGAGTTCCCCTTAAAATCCATACCAGACCTGAAGGGTCTGGAATTGATATTTGGGGGGAACCCCACATAATTTTTTTTCAATTTGACACAGGGTTCCCCTTAATATCCATACCAGACCCTAAGGTGAGTGATTTTAAATGACTTTTTTCCTTCAGAAATTACATTTTGTGCAGGGACAGTTCTAAGCACAGGAAACAAGCGCTACTTTACAGGCATACTATACACCACCCTAGGTACAAAATTTAAAGGAATATTTCAATTTTATTGTTTCACTTTTAGCATTATTAAAATCACTGCTCTTGAAAAAACTGCCTTTTTTTAAACTTTTTTTGCATTGATACATGTCCCCTGGGGCAGGACCCGGGTCCCCAAACACCTTCTAGGACAATAAATTGCATATTAGCCTTTAAAATTAGTACTTTAGATTTCAAAATGTTCGAGTCCCATAGACTTTAACAGGGTTCTAAAGTTGACACAAACTTTTGGTCTGTTCGCAGGTTCTGGTGCGAACCGAACCCAGGGGTGTTCGGCTCATCCCTAAATCATACATATTAGTTAAAGGGGTTGTAAAGGTTTGTTTTTTATTTTATAAATAGGTTCCTTTAAGCTAGTGCATTGTTGGTTCACTTACCTTGTCCTTTCTAAATCTTTTTTTTCTTTGTTTTCTTTGTCTGAATTTCTCACTTCCTGATCCTCCTCAGTAAGCTGTTCAGTAAGCTGTTCTGTCTGACTAACCCCCAGCCAGAACGGCTTGGATGATGGGGGCAAGCTTACTGAGGAGAAACAGGAAGTGAGAAGTTCAGACAAAGAAAAAAACATTTAGAAGGGAAATCGAAGGAAAATGTAAGTGAACTAACAATGCACTAGCTTAAAGAAACCTATTTAGAAAATAAAAAATGAACCTTTACACCACCTTTAAATATAAATATAAAGCTATTGTACCCAGTTGAGCAGCAATTTATGCTCCAAGATAAACCTTTGCATGCACTTTGAACAGGAATGCAAACGTAATATTGCCTACTCACACATTCCTGAAAATGGCTGTAGTAGTGCTGGGTGCTGTAATGACCACCAGCTGGAAACTGTAGATAATCAGTGTGTAGAAATGTCATCAGCACACCAAGGATTCCTCAAAAGGGCCCAAATATTTATTCACAAAAAAAAAGGGGGATGCCATCCGGGGCCCTGGGGACCACCAGGCGCCTTAGAGGTCAAGGGGGGGGGGGGCTTTGGGTGCTGACAAAAAAAAAAGGGGGGATGCCATCCAGGGCCCTAGAGACCACCAGGCCCCTTGGATGTCGGGGGGGGGGGGGGGCTTTGGGTGCTGACGAAAATAAAATAAAAAATAAAAAAGCGGGATGCATCCAGGCCCCTGGGGACCACTGGGCCCCTTAGAGGTCGGGGGGCTTTGGGTGTACTGCCTGTACCCCCCTGATTGCGGCCCTGTGTGCTAATGACATTTATACACGTTGAACAGGAATGCATTACAATTCATGTTTGAATCGCATGCAGCATCCGACACCCTTCCTGTGTGAACCCAGGCTGAAGTCATTATGACAAGCTTGGGTTCACACAGGAATGTTGGGGGAATCCGTATGCAATTCGGACAGGAATCGCACCGGATTCCTGTTCAAAATACATGTGATTTGAGCCTATTCATTATGTAAAAGTATCGGTTTAGGTATCAGAGCCAGGGATGGACTGGCCATCGGGACTACCAGGAGTTTCCCGGTGGGCTGATTGCACAGTGGGCCCTTTTTTTTTTAAATAGAGACCCCATCTGTCTCTCAGTTCCCCCTCTGTCTCTCAGTCCCCCCTCTGTCTCTCAGTCCCCATGTCTCTCAGCCCCCCCTCTTTTAGCCCCCTCCTTTGTCTCTCAGGCCCCCCCTCTGTCTCTCAGCTCCTCCCCCCTCTGTCTCTCAACTCCTCCCCCTCTGTCTCTCAGCTCCCCTCTCTCGCTATTTTTAGCCCAAAAGCACCTGAAAAAGCCTTAGTGTGAAGGGGGTCCTACACTCACCCCCTCTCTTTTACCCTCACTCCCTTTTTCTTACTCACCCCCCTCTCTCACCCCCTTTCCCTCAACCCTCCCTCTCTCTCTGTCTTTCATTCCCCTCTCTCTCACCCTCTCATGATATACAATAATGGATGTAGGGGCTTTTTGGGGGGGGGTGGGTGGGGGGCAGCATTTTATTGAATGAATGTGGGCTGGTCTGGATGAAGTCCAGGGCCAAATTTTTGTTCCAGTCCAGCCCTGATCAGAGCTTTACAGGAGTGCAAGTACTCGTGCAAATGCTCAGTATCAGCGTCGATACTGGTATGGGTGCAACCCTATTTTCTAATTTTCATGCCCCCCTATCGTATATGCTGGTTTACTTGCAATCAACAAACTTAAATTCCAGTAATCCAGTTCTGCTGCACTCCGCCACTCCATTGCAGGCGTTGGGTCCAATGCTGCCATCTTCCCTCCTACGCCACCTGATGATGGGGCACCCCTGATGCTTCCTGCTGGGACTGGCAAGGGACTGGCTTGACTATAAAAAAAAAAAAAGAAAAAAAAAATTGGCTTTATGCCATAGTGTAGGAATGGGGAGGAATCCAATGGGACAAAGTCATTTTTTCAGAGTGATGTTTTAACCACTTGCTTACTGGGCACATATACCCCCTTCCTGCGCAGGTGAAATTTCAGCTTCCGGCACTGCGACGCTTTAACTGACAATTGCGCAGTCGTGCGACGTGGCTCCCAAACAAAATTGACGTCCTTTTTTCCCCACAAATAGAGCTTTCTTTTGGTAATATTTGATCACCTCTGCAGTTTTTATTTTTTGCGCTATAAACAAAAATAGAGCGACAATTTAAAAAAAAAAAAAACACAATACTTTTTACTTTTTGCTATAATAAATATCCCAATTTAAAAAAAAATATATATATTTTTTTTCTCAGTTTAAGCCATCACAGATTCTTCTACATATTTTTGGTAAAAAAAAAATCGCAATAAGCGACTGGTTTATAGCGCCTACAAAATAGGGGACAGAATTATGATTTTTTTATTATTTATTTTTTTACTAGTAATGGCGGCGATCTGCGATTTTTATTGTGACTATGACATTATGGCGGACACATCGAACACTTTTGACACATTTTTGGGACCATTCACATTCATACTGCGATCAGTGCTATAAATATGCACTGGTTACTGTATAAATGTGACTGGCAGGGAAGGGGTTAAAAACTAGGGGGCGAGGAAGGGGTTAAATGTGTGCCCTGCATAGTATTTCTAACTGTGGGGGAAGGGGAATGACTGGGGGAGGTGACCGATCTGTGTCCCTATGTACAAGGGACACAGCATCAGTCTCCTCTCTCCCTGACAGGACGTGGATCTGTGTGTTTACACACATAGATCCACGTTCTTGTCTGTGTAACCGCTGATCGCGGGCATATGGCGGACATCGCGGCCGCCAGGCACACGCATCAGCACTCCAGTGGCTGGAGGAGCGGAGGGCGTCTATAGACATCCTCCTGGCAATTAAGAGCCACCTTGTGGCCGTCTTTTGATAATTGCCGGGATACCATGTGGTTAAGAAACAGTGGGGGTTATTTACGAAAGGCAAATCCACTTTGCACTACAAGTGCAAACTACAAGTGCAAAGTGCACATGAAATTGCACTGAAAGTGCACTTGGAAGTGCAGTCACTGTAGATCTGAGGGGGATGCAAGTTAAATAAAAAAAACAGCATTTTAGCTTGCAAATGATAGGATAATAAAATCAGCAGAGCTTCCCCTCATTTTAGATCTACCCCTCAGATTTAAAGCAGTCTGATTTGAGTAGCAATTGTGAGGGAAGGGGGCAGGAATCCAATGGGACAAAGTCATTTTTTCAGAGTGATGTTTCCACTTTAACCGCTTAACGACCGCTGCACATATATATACGTCCACAGAATGGCATGTTCAGGCAGATGGACGTGCTGGCACGTCCCTGCCTTCCCGCGGGTCGGGGGTTCGATCGGGACCCCCCGCTACATGCGGCGGTCGGTAAGTGTGTGGGAGCGATTCGGGATGAGGGGGCGCCTGTTCGTTTCTGTCCGCCCCCTCGCGATCGCTCCCAGCGAATCCGCTTTCCCCCCTCTGCCCGCCCTCTGCCTGTGTAATGTAAACACTGGCAAAGGAAGTGATGTCACCTCTCCGCTTGGTGGTATTTTCGTTCTGGCGAGAGGAGAGAAGACATCACAAGTGAGTTGCACAACAGCACACTGACACCAGTACACATAGGCACACTCAACCCCCTCAGATCAACCCCCCAACCCCCACCCCCTGTCACAGTGTCACTAATAGCAGTGATCATATATTTACTGATCACTGCATTTAATGTCAGTGTGACAGTTAGTGTGACAGGCAGTTAGTGTTAGGTCCAGGGTAGCCCCCTACCCCCCCTAATAAAGGTTTAACCCCTTGATCACCGCCCTAGTTAAACCTTTCACCCCCTATTGCCAGTGTCACTAAGCGATCGGCAATCATGTCACATTGGCTTTAAAAAAAAAAAAAATTTTTTTTTTTTTTTTTTGACCATTTTTTTTTAAACTGCTTTGCGGTGCCTGCAGCCAGGCCCGGACTGGCCATAGGGCAAACCTAGCAAATGCCTGTGGGCCGCGAACGGCCCCTGGCGGTCAGCGGGCCGTATGTCACGTCTCCCCAGGGGTGTACACCACCAACACAGCGCCAGATAGAGAGAGATCAGCTGGGGTATCATAGCCAGCTCTGACACTTCTCTCCTCCCCTTGCTGCCCCACGGCCAGGTAGAGGAGAGGAGCTGCTTCTACTCCTCCCCCTCCTCTCTTCTTCTCCTCCCGTGTCTGCCCCGCCCACTCTCCCGATGGACACTGTTCTGCTGCCTAAGGGATGTGGGCGGGAAGATTCAAGCCCAACAATCAGAAAGGAAAGATGGAGTCTGATATCCATCCATCCAGTCAGTCCCTCCTGCCTCTGAGTGAGTACTGAGAGTACTGTACACTGATGTATAGGGTGCCCTTCATTCCCTTCTCTCTCGCTCTCTTCACCTTTCTTTCTTTCTTTCTCTCTCTCTCTCTTTTTTCTCTTTTTTTTTTTCGTTTGCACCCCCCCACCAGCTGCCACTGTAGATAGATAGATAATAATCTATCTAGCTATCTATCTACAGTGGCGGCTGGTGCTCAATATTTTTGGTGGGCGCAAATGAAAAAAAACAAAAAACAATTGCAGCCTCACTGTGCCCATCAAACGCAGCCACTGGGCCCATCAATTGTCACCACTGTGTAATGCCATCAAACGCAGCCACTGTGCCATCAAACACAGCCACTGTGCCATCAAACGCAGCCACTGTGCCATCAATTGTCACCATGGGCGTCCGCTCCATAGGGCAAGGGGGGTCGTTTGCCCCCCCTGGAATCGCCAGGGAGAGCCAGGAGCAGGGCCGATTTAAGCGGTGACTGCAGTGCTCCCCTCCCCTCTAGTTGTGCCTTATTTAGAGTGCCTGTCCCTCTTCTGGAATCAAATCCATGTGTCCCTCATTCTAAAAGGTTCCTCTTTTAGACCTGAAATAAATATACTATCAATATAGTGTTGTATTTCAGTCAAGGGAAAGGGGTGCTGTGTAATGTAAAGTGGTCCAGTGATGCAGGGTGCTGTGTAATTAATGTAAATGGGTCCAGTGATGCAGGGTGCTGTGTAATGTAAAGGGGCCAGTGATGCAGGGTGCTGTGTAATGTAAAGGGGCCAGTGATGCAGGGTGCTGTGTAATGTAAAGGGGTCCAGAGATGCAGGGTGCTGTGTAATGTAAAGGGGTCCAGAGATGCAGGGTTCTGTGTAATGTAAAGGGGTCCAGAGCTGTGGGGTGCTGTGTAATATAAAGGGGTCCAGAGGTGCTGTTGTGGAGAGGGGGTACACAGTAGTGACAAAGAGATATTGAAAGATGCATGGGGCACAGTGGGGTGTTTTTACATTTAACGTGGGGGGGGCGCTTT
Organism: Rana kukunoris; assembly: GCA_029574335.1. Classification (NCBI taxonomy): domain Eukaryota; kingdom Metazoa; phylum Chordata; class Amphibia; order Anura; family Ranidae; genus Rana; species Rana kukunoris. Next base: position 178,734,637 of record CM056059.1, on the reverse strand, counting down.
TAACCCCCGCTAGCGGTTAAAGAAAGGGTAAAATGTGACTGTGTATCGCCACTGCCGAAGCGCCCCCCTTTGAAAAAATTTCAGCGGACGCCCATGATTGTCACCACTGTGCCATGCCATCAAACACAGCCACTGTGCCATCAATTGTCACCTCTGTGCCATGCCATCAAACACAGCCACTGTGCCATCAATTGTCACCTCTGTGCCATGCCATCAAACACAGCCACTGTGCCATCAATTGTCACCACTGTGCCATGCCATCAAACACAGCCACTGTGCCATGGCATCAAACACAGCCACTGTGCCATCAAGTGTCACCACTGTGCCATGCCATCAAACGCAGCCACTGTGCCCTTCAATTGTCGCCACTGTGCCAATTGATGCCCCTGTGCCCCTTAATTGTTGCCACTGTGCCCATCGTCGCCACTGTGCCCATCGTCGCCACTGTGCCCATCGTCGCCACTGTGCCCATTGTCGCCACTGTGCCCATTGTCGCGGCTGAGCCAGAGGGGGCGGCGCTCCGGCGCCCTCTATAGACGCACCGTCACTGTCTATCTATATCTATCTATCTATCTATTTATCTTTATCTATCTTCCTTCCTTCCCTTCTTTCTTTCTATCTTTATCTATCTTTTTTTATCTATCTTCCTTCCCTTCTTTATCTATCTATCTATCTTCCCTTCTTTCTTTATCTATATTTCTTTCTTTATCTATTTTCCTTCCTTCCCTTCTTGCTTTCTATCTTTATCTATCTTTCTTCTTTAACTATCTATCTTTCTTGTTTATCTATCTATCTATCTATCTATCTATCTATCTATCTATCTATCTATCTATCTTCCCTTCTTTCTTTATCTATATTTCTTTCTTTATCTATCTTCCTTCCTTCCCTTCTTGCTTTCTATCTTTATCTATCTTTCTTGTTTATCTATCTATCTTTCTTGTTTATCTATCTATCTTTCTTGTCTATCTATCTATATCTATCTATCTATCTATCTATCTATCTATCTATCTATCTATCTATCTATCTATCTATCTATCTATCTATCTTCCCTTATTGCTTTCTATCTATCTATCAATCTATCTTCCTTCCTTCCCCTCTTTCTTTTTATCTTTATCTATCCCCCCCCCCCCGGGCTGCTCAGTCTAAAATGCCCAGGCCTATTTTTTGTCCCAGTCCGGGCCTGCCTGCAGCTGCCGCTGCTGAGTCTCTCACTCTCTCTCTCTCATCACCAGGGCTGGTAGGCTGCCTGTCCTGAGGCTGCTTTGAGCTGTAGCTGACTGCAGCGCTCCCCTCTCTCCTGCGTGTATGACATTGGGGATCTCTGGCTGTGTGTGAGAGCTGAATCTGTGTTTCGACTGTGCTGCCTGTGCTAGACCTGCTTGTGTGATAGTAGATGGAGATGGAACACTGATTGAATCAGTGTTTTGTCTATCACACAAGTGCCATACACAGTGTGGCTGCATTAATAGACAAAAGTGGGGCTGCATTAATAGACAAAAGTGGGGATGCATTTATATACAAAAGGGGGCCTGGATTCATAGACAAAAGTGGGACTGGATTCATAGACAAAAGTGGGACTGGATTCATAGACAAAAGTGGGACTGGATTTATATTCAAAGGTGGGACTGCATTCATATACAAAGGTGGGACTGCATTCATATACAAAGGTGGGGCTGCATTGATATACAAAAGTGGGCCTGCATTAATATACAAAAGTGGTAGTGCATTAATATACAAAAGTGGGACTGCATTAATATACAAAAGTGGGACTGAATTTTTATACAAAGGTGGGGCTGCGTTCATATGCACAGTGAGGCTGCAATGATGGGCACTGATGAGGCTGCATTGATCTCTTGTACAATTTCTTCAGTCTCTAAACATCCCTTGTACCATGCCTGCAGTCTCTGACCATCCCTTGTACCATGCCTGCAGTCTCTGACCATCCCTTGTACCATGCCTGCAGTCTCTGACCATCCCTTGTACCATGCCTGCAGTCTCTGACCATCCATTGTACCACGTCTGCAGTCTCTGACCATCTCTTGTACCATGTCTGCAGTCTCTGACCATCTCTTGTACCATGTCTGCAGTCTGTGACCATCTCTTGTACCATGTCTGCAGTCGCTGACCATCTCTTGCACCATGTCTGCATTCTCTGACCATCTATTGTACCATGTCTGCATTCTCTGACCATCTCTTGTACTATATCTGCAGTCTCTGACCATTTCTTGTACCATGTCTGCAGTCTCTGACCATCTCTTGTACCATGTCTGCATTGTCTGACCATCTCTTGTACCATGAATGCATTCTCTGACCTTCTCTTGTACTATGTCTGCAGTCTCTGACCATCTCTTGTACCATGTCTGCAGTCCCTGACAATCATCTAGAAACTATGGGATAGATTTATGGCATTTATATTTAAATATTTTTTACTAGTAATGGCGGCAATCATTGATTTTTTAGCGGTACTGCAACATTGCAGCGGACACATCGGACACCTAATTGAGTTCTGTAAGCAACACCTTATTTTCTGGCAGTGCCCCTCCCGAGACTAGACTCTGGATCCGCCCTTGCCGCTAGGTAGCTTTTTTTTTTTGATATTGCGATTTTTTTTACTAAAGACATGTGGCTAAATACATTTTGGCCTAAATGTTTGACTAAAATTTAGTTTATTCGATTTTTCTTATAACAAAAAGTAGAATTTTTTTTTTTTCCCAATTTTCCGGTCTTTTTCCGTTTATATCGCAAACAATTTAAATCACAGAGACAATCAAATACCATCAAAGGAAAGCCCTTGGGAAGAAAAGGATGCAAATTTTGTTTCGGTACAACATTGCATGACCTCACAATTACCAGTTAAAGCAGCGCAGTGCGAAATTGTAAAAACACCTTTGGGCATTTAGCAGCATATTGGTCCGGGACTTAAGTGGTTAAGAAACAGCGCTGCTCAAATCAGATTGCTTTACACAAAGGTGCTCAGGAATGACAGAAGCGGGACCAGCAACCTCTTAAAGGTGGAAAGTTATTTGCAGAATTCGAAGGATTCAATTTCACGTGTTTCTGGGTCAACTTTTTAACCCCTTTTCATCGGAAGGACTTTGCTGCCTTTACAAGGATTATTGCTCCAATCTCCCTGACCGGTTTGCATTTTAAAACATAGTCAGAGAGGAGTTTTTTTACTTCTTAGGCAGATAAACACACCCACAAATCCCTGTTCAAGCTGTAATCCGGATTAAACCTACAATCCTGCACAACAAATAAATGCTAGAAACCAAAACAGCTGGAGTAAAAAGTAGGGCAAACATACAAGATTAGTCTAATATCATTATCACTAATCAGTAATACCAAGTATACAAATAAGTAGAATTGACTATACCTATGCCCATAGCAAAGGCCCACCATACATTGTCATTTATATACACTACACTGTCAAAAGTATTGTGACACCTGATTTTACACGGACATGAACTTTAACCACTTTAGCCCCAGACCATATTGCTGTCCAAAGACCAGAACACTTTTTGTGATTCGGCACTGCGTCGCTTTAACTGACAATTGCGCAGTCGTGCGACGTGGCTCCCAAACAAAATTGGCGTCCTTTTTTTCCCACAAATAGAGCTTTCTGTTGGTGGTATTTGATTATCTCTGCATTTTTTATTTTTTGCGCTATAAACAAAAATAGAGCGACTATTTTGAAAAAAATGCAATATTTTTTACTTTTTTCTGTAATAAATATCCACCAAAAATATATAAAAAAACATTTTTTTTCCTCAGTTTAGGCCGATAAGTATTCTTCTACATATTTTTCGTTAAAAAAAAATCGCAATAAGCATTTATTGATTGGTTTGCACAAAAGTTATAGCGTTTACAAAATAGGGGGTCGTTTTTATGGCATTTTTATTATTTTAATTTTTTTTACTAGTAATGGCGGCGATCAGCGTTTTTTTTCAGTACTGCGACCTTATGGCGGACACTTCGGAAACTTTTGACACATTTTTGGGACCGTTGGCATTTGTTTAGCGATCAATGCTATAAAAATGCATTGTATTACTATAAAAATGCCATTGGCAGTGAAGGGGTTAACACTAGGGGGCGGGGAAGGGGTTAAGTGTGTTCCTGGGTGTGTTCTAACTGTATGGGGGGGTGGCCTCACTAGGGGAAATCACTGATCTTCTGTTCATACATTGTATGAATAGAAAATCAGCGTTTCCCCCGCTAACAGGACCAGGAGCAATGTGTTTACACACATAGCTCCCGTTCCCCGCTCTGTAACGAGCAATCGCGGGTGCCCGGTGGCGATCGTACCCGCCGGGCACGTGCGCGGGACTCGGGGCGAGCGGGGGGCGCACGCGCGGGCCACCGGCGGCGCGCACGCGCCCCCTAGTGGCCTTCGAAGTGCCGACGTAGAATGACGAGCTCTCGCCCCGGAGAGCCGACCTGCCGCTTTAGAACGACGGCGGCTGGTCGGCAAGTGGTTAATGGCATCCCAGTCTTAGTCTGTAGGGTTCAATATTGAGTTGCCCATCCTTTTGCAGCTATAACAGCTTCAGCTTCTGGGAAGGCTGTCCACAAGGTTTAGGAGTGCTATGGGAATGTAGTCTGCTGGTGGCTCGTTGCCGTTCCAGACAGCAGGGTGGATAACAACATTCGGGATCGATCCAAAACCAGGCCTGGCTGAGTGACGTCAGAGGAATTTAGCCCGCTATCGTCTGAAAACAGGTCACAGAAGTGCAGAATTAGGTGTATTCCTGTAACTCACACTATAATTATGGACAAAGGAGCTCTGGACCTACTTCTTCTTTAGCCACTTCCCATCTGGCCTATAGTAAAATCATGGCTGGGTTGTGGTTCAGTTATCCTGAATGGGTGTCATATGAGGTTCAGCAGGATAACAAGCCGGCGCACGCCCATGGGGGCCTGCAGCTCGGCGATCGTTGTCGCGGTGTGTCAGTCACACCGCAACTCTGATCTAGGTAAAGAGTCTCTGATGGAGACTCTTTACCATGTGATCAGCCGTGTCCAATCACAACTGATCACGATGTAAACAGGAAGAGACGATCGTCAGCTCTCCTGACAGGGGGGTCTGCGCTGATTGATTATCAGCGCAACCCCCCCCCCCCCCCGAGGATGCCAACCCAGGACTACCAGGGATGCCACCAGAAATCCCACCAGGACCACAAGGGATTGCCACCACTGATTACACCTGGTATCTGCACCCATGGCCACCAGGGATGCCAAACAGTGCCCACAAAGAATGCAAATCAGTGCCCACAAATGATGCCAGTCAATGCCCATCCCTAATGCCTGCCAGTGCCTCCTTTACAGTGATGCCCATCAGTGCCACCAGTGCCACCCATCAGTGTCCATCAGTGCCACCTATCAGTGTCCATTCGTGCCACCTATAAGTGCCCATCAGTGCCGCCTATCAGTGCCATCCATAAGTGCCCATCCAGTGCCATCCATAAGTGCCCATCCAGAAAGGGCCCACTCACACCTGTCACCTACAGAGAGAGCCCACTCACACCTGTCACCTACAGAGAGGACCCACCCAAACCTGTCACCTACAGAGGACACACCCACACATGTCACCTACTGAGGACCCACCCACACCTGTCACCTACAGAGAGGACCCACTCACACCTGTCACCTACTGAGGACCCACCCACACCTGTCACCTACAGATAGGGCCCTCTCACACTTGTCACCTACTGGGGACCCCTAACATCAGTCACCTACTGAGGACCCACCCACACCTGTCACCTACAGAGGACCCACCCACACCTGTCACCTACTGAGGACCCCTCACACCTGTCACCTACTGAGGACCCACCCACACCTGTCACCTACAGAGAGGACCCACCCACACCTGTCACCTACAGAGGACCAACCCACACCTGTCATCTACAGAGAGGACCCACCCACACCTGTCACCTACAGAGGACACACTCACACCTGTCACCTACTGAGGACCCACCCACACCTGTCACCTACAGAGAGGGCCCACTCACACCTGTCACCTACTGAGGACCCACCCACACCTGTCACCTACAGAGAGGGCCCACTCACACCTGTCACCTATAGAGGGCCCACCCACACCTGTCACTTACAGAGAGGGCCCACTCACACCTGTCACCTACAGAGAGGACCCACCCAAACCTGTCACCTACAGAGGACACACCCACACATGTCACCTACTGAGGACCCACCCACACCTGTCACCTACAGAGAGGGCCCACTTACACCTGTCACATACTGAGGACCCACCCACACCTACACCTACAGAGAGGGCCCACTCACACTTGTCACCTACTGGGGACCCCTAACATCAGTCACCTACTGAGGACCCACCCACACCTGTCACCTACTGAGGACCCCTCACACCTGTCACCTACTGAGGACCCACCCACACCTGTCATCTACAGAGAGGACCCACCCACACCTTTCACCTACAGAGGACACACTCACACCTGTCACCTACTGAGGACACACCCACAGCTGTCACCTACAGAGAGGGATGCGGTGGCGAGGAGCCTGGTGGGATGCGATGCGGCGAGGAGCCTGGTGGGATGCGGCGACGAGGAGCGTGGTGGGATGCGGCGACGAGGAGCGCGATGGGATGCGGCGACGAGGATCGCGGTGGGATGCGGCGGCGAGGAGCGCGGTGGGATGCGGCGACGAGGAGCGCGGTGGGATGCGGCGAAGAGGAGCGCGGTGGGATTCGGCGGCGAGGAGCGCGGTGGGATGCGGCGGCGAGGAGCGCGGTGGTACACTGTAGTGAACAGAGTGATAAATGTAGATGAATGATCTGAGTGGAGGATTGGGCACGTTGTCGATTTGTAGTTTCTCCCCCATACATGTAGAGAGATGTGACCGATCTGCAAAGAAATGTCTCGTGTTTTTCCTCATCTCCAGAACCTGGAGAGATCTCCTCGGTGATCGGGTGTCTTCATACAACACAGAGAGAGGTGATAGTAGGGAGTAGATGGGGAGGAGCGGGGTGTGGAGCACTCGGGGGTTTTGGCAGACGAGTAAGATCAGGGCGTGGAAATGTCTATCAGTGCCATCCATAAGTGCCCATCCATGTCACCTATCAGTTCCCATCAGTGTCGCCCAGTAGTGCCCATCAGTGCCACCTATGAGTGCCAATAAGTCCTGCCTACCAATTCCAGTCAGTGACGCATATCAGTGCCACCTATCAGTGACACATATTAGTGCCCATCATCAGTGCGTCTGCCAGCGATACGATTATATACAGCACCGATCAGTCTTCACACCTGTCACCTACAGAGAGGACCCACCCAAACCTGTCACCTACAGAGGACACACCCACACATGTCACCTACTGAGGACTTACCCACACCTGTCACTTACAGAGAGGACCCACCCACACCTGTCACCTTCAGAGGACCCACCCACACCTGTCACCTACTGGGGACCCCTAACATCAATCACCTACTGAGGACCCACCCACATCTGTCACCTACAGAGGACCCACCCACACCTGTCACCTACTGAGGACCCACCCACCCCTGTCACCTACAGAGGACCCACCCACACCTGTCACCTACTGAGGACCCTCTACACCTGTCACCTACTGGGGACCCCTCACACCTGTCACCTACAGAGGACCCCTCACACCAGTCACCTACTGAGGACCCCCCCCACACCTGTCACCTACTGAGGACCCACCCACACCTGTCACCTACAGAGAGGACCCACTCACACCTGTCACCTACTGAGGACCCACCCACACCTGTCACCTACAGAGAGGGCCCACTCACACTTGTCACCTACTGGGGACCCCTAACATCAGTCACCTACTGAGGACCCACCCACACCTGTCACCTACAGAGGACCCACCCACACCTGTCACCTACTGAGGACCCCTCACACCTGTCACCTACTGAGGACCCACCCACACCTGTCATCTACAGAGAGGACCCACCCACACCTGTCACCTACAGAGGACACACCCACACCTGTCACCTACTGAGGACCCACCCACACCTGTCACCTACTGAGGACCCACCCACACCTGTCATCTACAGAGAGGACCCACCCACACCTGTCACCTACAGAGGACACACCCACACCTGTCACCTACTGAGGACCCACCCACACCTGTCACCTACAGAGAGGGCCCACTCACACCTGTCACCTATAGAGGGCCCACCCACACCTGTCACTTACAGAGAGGACACACCCACACCTGTCACCTACTGAGAGCCCTGACACCTAATGTAAAGGAGTACTCTGATGAGGACATCTAATGTAAAGGGGGACTCTGATGGGGACATATGATGTAAAGGAGGCCTCTGATTGAGACATCTGATGTAAAAGGGGACTCTGATGGGGACATCTGATGTAAAGAGGAACTCTGATTAGGATGCCAGTTGTAAAGGGGGACACCTGCTGTAAAAGGGGACTCTGATTGGGACACCCGATGTACAGGGGGACTCTGATGAGAAGACCTGATGTATAGGGGGATGCTGTTGGTGACACCTGTTGTAAATAGGGACTCTGATTGCGACACCTGATGTAAAAGAGGGCTCTGTTAGGTAGTTTTACTTTCTTTTATTTGAAATGTGGATATGATTGGCCTACTGTGATGGGCACAGTGAGGCTGCATATGACGGGCACAGTGATGCTGCCTTTGGTGGGCACAGTGGGGCTGAAATTGATGGGCACAGTTTTATCTAGCAGTAATGATACATAATCACCTGATAAATGGCTGCATTACTAACAGTTTAATTTTTCAGTTTGTTTGCGCCCCCCCAAAAATTTTGAGCACCAGCCGCCACTGGGGTTAAAATGTGCCTTACTGTGCTTTTACTGTGGTGTGAGTGTTCTGCTTGGACTCACTCTTCTCTTTTTGGAACCGTAAAGGGCTCCAGGAGCAAAGATCTTGTCATTTCAGGCACAGGCTGATCTGTGATTTGGCAGAACCAAATCATTTACCTGGACATGAAGACTGATCGGTGCTGTATATAATCGTATCGCTGGCAGACGCACTGATGATGGGCACTAATATGTGTCACTGATAGGTGGCACTGATATGCGTCACTGACTGGAATTGGTAGGCAGGACTTATTGGCACTCATAGGTGGCACTGATGGGCACTACTGGGCGACACTGATGGGAACTGATAGGTGACATGGATGGGCACTTATGGATGGCACTGATAGACATTCCCACGCCCTGATCTTACTCGTCTGCCAGAACCCCCGAGTGCTCCACACCCCGCTCCTCCCCATCTACTCCCTACTATCACCTCTCTCTGTGTTGTATGAAGACACCCGATCACCGAGGAGATCTCTCCAGGTTCGGGAGATGAGGAAAAACACGAGACATTTCTTTGCAGATCGGTCACATCTCTCTACATGTATGGGGGAGAAACTACAAATCGACAACGTGCCCAATCCTCCACTCAGATCATTCATCTACATTTATCACTCTGTTCACTACAGTGTACCACCGCGCTCCTCGCCGCCGCATCCCACCGCGCTCCTCGCCGCCGCATCCCACCGCGCTCCTCGCCGCCGCATCCCACCGCGCTCCTCGTCGCCGCATCCCACCGCGCTCCTCGTCGCCGCATCCCACCGCGCTCCTCGCCGCCGCATCCCACCAGGCTCCTCGCCGCCGCATCCCACCAGGCTCCTCGCCACCGCATCCCTCTCTGTAGGTGACAGGTGTGGGTGGGTCCTCAGTAGGTGACAGGTGTGAGTGTGTCCTCTGTAGGTGACAGGTGTGGGTGGGTCCTCTCTGTAGATGACAGGTGTGGGTGGGTCCTCAGTAGGTGACAGGTGTGAGGGGTCCTCAGTAGGTGACAGGTGTGGGTGGGTCCTCAGTAGGTGACTGATGTTAGGGGTCCCCAGTAGGTGACAAGTGTGAGTGGGCCCTCTCTGTAGGTGACAGGTGTGGGTGGGTCCTCAGTATGTGACAGGTGTGAGTGGGCCCTCTCTGTAGGTGACAGGTGTGGGTGGGTCCTCAGTAGGTGACATGTGTGGGTGTGTCCTCTGTAGGTGACAGGTTTGGGTGGGTCCTCTCTGTAGGTGACAGGTGTGAGTGGGCCCTCTCTGTAAGTGACAGGTGTGGGTGGGCCCTCTATAGGTGACAGGTGTGAGTGGGCCCTCTCTGTAGGTGACAGGTGTGAGTGGGCCCTCTCTGTAGGTGACAGGTGTAGAGGGTCCTCAGTAGGTGACAGGTGTGAGTGTGTCCTCTGTAGGTGACAGGTGTGGGTGGGTCCTCTCTGTAGATGACAGGTGTGGGTGGGTCCTCTGTAGTTGACAGGTGTGGGTGGGTCCTCTCTGTAGGTGACAGGTGTGGGTGGGTCCTCAGTAGGTGACAGGTGTGAGGGGTCCTCAGTAGGTGACAGGTGTGGGTGGGACCTCTGTAGGTGACAGGTGTGGGTGGGTCCTCAGTAGGTGACTGATGTTAGGGGTCCCCAGTAGGTGACAAGTGTGAGTGGGCCCTATCTGTAGGTGACAGGTGTGGGTGGGTCCTCAGTAGGTGACAGGTGTGAGTGGGTCCTCTCTGTAGGTGACAGGTGTGGGTGGGTCCTCAGTAGGTGACATGTGTGGGTGTGTCCTCTGTAGGTGACAGGTTTGGGTGGGTCCTCTCTGTAGGTGACAGGTGTGAGTGGGCTCTCTCTGTAGGTGACAGGTGTGAGTGGGCCCTTTCTGTAGGTGACAGGTGTGGGTGGGTCCTCAGTAGGTGACAGGTGTGAGTGGGCCCTTTCTGTAGGTGACAGGTGTGGGTGGGTCCTCAGTAGGTGACAGGTGTGGGTGTGTCCTCTGTAGGTGACAGGTGTGGGTGGGTCCTCTCTGTAGATGACAGGTGTGGGTGGGTCCTCAGTAGGTGACAGGTGTGAGTGGGCCCTCTCTGTAGGTGACAGGTGTGGGTGGGTCCTCTCTGTAGGTGACAGATGTGGGTGTGTCCTCTGTAGGTGACAGGTGTGAGTGGGTCCTCTGTAGGTGACAGGTGTGGGTGTGTCCTCTCTGTAGGTGACACGTGTGGGTGTGTCCTCTGTAGGTGACAGATGTGGGTGTGTCCTCTGTAGGTGCCATGTGTGGGTGTGTCCTCTGTAGGTGACAGGTGTGGGTGTGTCCTCAGTAGGTGACCGGTGTGGGTGGGTCCTCTCTGTAGGTGACAGGTGTGGGTGTGTCCTCTGTAGGTGACAGATGTGGGTGTGTCCTCTGTAGGTGACAGGTGTGGGTGTGTCCTCTGTAGATGACAGGTGTGGGTGGGTCCTCAGTAGGTGACAGGTGTGAGTGGGTCCTCTGTAGGTGACAGGTGTGGGTGGGTCCTCTCTGTAGGTGACAGGTGTGTCCTCTGTAGGTGACAGATGTGGGTGTGTCCTCTGTAGGTGACAGATGTGGGTGTGTCCTCTGTAGGTGACAGGTGTGGGTGTGTCCTCTGTAGATGACAGGTGTGGGTGGGTCCTCAGTAGGTGACAGGTGTGAGTGGGTCCTCTGTAGGTGACAGGTGTGGGTGGGTCCTCTCTGTAGGTGACAGGTGTGTCCTCTGTAGGTGACAGATGTGGGTGTGTCCTCTGTAGGTGACAGGTGTGGGTGTGTCCTCTGTAGATGACAGGTGTGGGTGTGTCCTCAGTAGGTGACAGGTGTGAGTGGGTCCTCTGTAGGTGACAGGTGTGGGTGTGTCCTCAGTAGGTGACAGGTGTGGGTGGGTCCTCTCTGTAGGTGACAGGTGTGGGTGTGTCCTCTGTAGGTGACAGATGTGGGTGTGTCCTCTGTAGGTGACAGGTGTGGGTGTGTCCTCTGTAGATGACAGGTGTGGGTGGGTCCTCAGTAGGTGACAGGTGTGAGTGGGTCCTCTGTAGGTGACAGGTGTGGGTGGGTCCTCTCTGTAGGTGGCAGGTGTGTGCTCTGTAGGTGACAGATGTGGGTGTGTCCTCTGTAGGTGACAGGTGTGGGTGTGTCCTCAGTAGGTGACAGGTGTGAGTGGGTCCTCTGTAGGTGACAGGTGTGGGTGGGTCCTCTCTGTAGATGACAGGTGAGGGCCCTCCCTTGCCCTATGGAGCGGACGCCCATGGGTGTGGGTGGGTCCTCAGTAGGTGACAGGTTCTCTTTATGACAGCTGCCATGTCTGTGTCCTCCCCCATTGAGTACAATGACAGTTCTGTATGGGGGAGATGGGGGTCCTTCCATGGACGGAAGATCCCGCACACTCTGGAAGGAGGGAAATCCTCCTACAAGTAACAGGTGAGGAGGGGGAGGGGGAGGGGGCGGCCATTACTGAGGAGGAGATCAGAGGAGAGGTGTGCGCACAGTGGGCGGTTGACATCGGGAGGAGGAGGAGCGCAGGCGCCGATCACACCGGAGAACTGAGCGCGACACACCGGTGAGGAGAAGATCGGATCTATACGGACGGGTGAGCCGGGTAAGGAGAGATGATGGTGGATGGTATTGGGGTCACACCGGATTGTACATGGAGGGGAGTACGGTGCGGCCGGTGAGTGTAGTGGGGAAGAAGGAGAGGAGTTATGTGGGAATCTGATAGCTGTGATGAGTATGGTGGGATGTGCCATAAGTATGGGGGGGGGGGGGGGGGAGTCTGATAGTTAGCAGTGACAAATATAGGGTATATATATATATATATATATATATATATTGATATGTGTGTGTGTGTATATATGTGTGTGTGTGTATATATATATATATATATATATATATATATATATAATATATATATATATATAATTAGTGATGTGTATGGTGGAATACGGTAGGGATCGACAAGGAGCGTGGTGGGATGCGGCGGCAAGGAGCGTGGGGAGCGTGGTGGGATGCGGCGGCGAGGAGCGTGGTGGGATGCGGCGGCGAGGAGCCTGGTGGGATGCGGCGGCGAGGAGCGTGTTGGGATGCGGCGGCGAGGAGCGTGTTGGGATGCGGCGGCGAGGAGCGTGTTGGAATGCGGCGGCGAGGAGCCTGGTGGGATGCGGCGGCGAGGAGCCTGGTGGGATGCGGCGGCGAGGAGCGTGTTGGAATGCGGCGGCGGGGAGCCTGGTGGGATGCGGCGGCGGGGAGCCTGGTGGGATGCGGCGGCGGGGAGCCTGGTGGGATGCGGAGCCTGGTGGGATGCGGCGGCGGGGAGCCTGGTGGGATGCGGCGGCGGGGAGCCTGGTGGGATGCGGCGGCGGGGAGCCTGGTGGGATGCGGCGGCGGGGAGCCTGGTGGGATGCGGCGGCGGGGAGCCTGGTGGGATGCGGCGGCGGGGAGCCTGGTGGGATGCGGCGGCGGGGAGCCTGGTGGGATGCGGCGGCGGGGAGCCTGGTGGGATGCGGCGGCGAGGAGCGTGGTGGGATGCGGCGGCGAGGAGCGTGGTGGGATGCGGCGGCGAGGAGCGTGGTGGGATGCGGCGGCGAGGAGTTATGTGGGAATCTGATAGCTGTGATGAGTATGGTGGGATGTGCCATAAGTATGGGGGGGGGGGGGGGGTCTGATAGTCAGCAGTGACAAATATAGGGGAGATTATATATATATATATATATATATATATATATATATATATATATATATATATATATATATATATATATATATATATATATTAGTGATGTGTATGGTGGAATACGGTAGGGATCGACGAGGAGCGCGGTGGGATGCGGCGGCGAGGAGCGCGGTGGGATGCGGCGGCGAGGAGCGCGGTGGTACACTGTAGTGAACAGAGTGATAAATGTAGATGAATGATCTGAGTGGAGGATTGGGCACGTTGTCGATTTGTAGTTTCTCCCCCATACATGTAGAGAGATGTGACCGATCTGCAAAGAAATGTCTCGTGTTTTTCCTCATCTCCAGAACCTGGAGAGATCTCCTCGGTGATCGGGTGTCTTCATACAACACAGAGAGAGAGGTGATAGTAGGGAGTAGATGGGGAGGAGCGGGGTGTGGAGCACTCGGGGGTTTTGGCAGACGAGTAAGATCAGGGCGTGGGAATGTCTATAGAGAGGAGTATAGTGCTCCATGGGGGAGGGGTATGAAGTAATATAGAAGTGTACACTGTGATCCGGGTTAATGACTAATCGCTCCATTGTTTCATGTTGGATTCCGTTCTATTATGTTATGTTTGAAGTTGCCATTTCCTCGAATGTCACCTCTGTCTCCTGAGTTCACCTGACCCCCCCCCCCTTCACCCCCATATCAGGACATCGACTTGATTCCCACCCCCCAATTTCAGGACGTCACCTGATTCCCCCCCCCCACAATATCAGGACGTTACCTAATCCCCCCCCCCCAGACCAATTCAATATCAGGACTTCACCTGATTCCCCCCCCCCACAATATCAGGACTTCACCTGATTCCCCCCCCCCACAATATCAGGACTTCACCTGATTCCCCCCCCCCCCCCACAATATCAGGACGTCACCTGATTCCCCCCCCCCCCCCCCCCCCCCCCACAATATCAGGACGTCACCTGATTCCCCCCCCCCCCACAATATCAGGACGTCACCTGATTCCCCCCCCCCCCCCCCCCCCCCCCCACAATATCAGGACGTCACCTGATTCCCCCCCCCCCCCCCCACAATATCAGGACGTCACCTGATTCCCCCCCCCCCCACAATATCAGGACGTCACCTGATTCCCCCCCCCCACAATATCAGGACGTCCCCGATTTCCCCCCCCTCCCCCAATATCGGGAGGTCACCCGATTCCCCCCCCCCCCTCCCCCAATATCGGGACGTCACCCCTCCAAAACCAGGACATCATACATCACCCCCCCCCCCCCCCCTTCAACCAACACTAGACCATCCTATGTGTGTTGTACAGTTGCGGCTTCTCTACTCTGCTGATTTTTGTACTTTTCTGGATGTTAAATTCCTGTAAATTAATTTACTTTATAATTTTTTTGACGCAACATTTAGAGAGAATCTGTGGGGGGGGTTCTTTATCAGGAGATGACCTGTCCTGTCCAATAGACTTTCTTATACTTGTCACACAATGCAGTTTATAGTGGTTGTAAATGATCACCTTGTAAAAACAACCTCCAGTTTATAATAACAATGAAAGCGATTGTAAACCCTTTACAGCCACGTCTACCTACAGGTAAGTCTAGATTTAGGGATTACCTGTAGGTGCCACAAATATCTCCCAGACCTCCACGGTTTAGGAGATATTTACATAAATGACGGGCGCCAATGTCTACAGTGCATGCGCCATAGACAACGGCACAGGCGCACTTTAGCAACGGCGATCCTGCCGTTCCTAAAGGAGCCCGTGCCGCCCGTGACTGGCGGCCCCCACACGCTCATGAGCGGGAGTGACGCCATGGAGCTCCAAAACGCTAGAGGGAAAAAATCACACCCCCTGCTGTCTTCTGGGAAACACACAGGTCCCAGGAGACAGCGGGGACCAGTGAGGACGTGCTGCACGACTCGGGCATGCGCAGTAGGGAACCGGGCAGTGAAGCCGCAACGCTTCAGTTCCTGATTGCCCCTGCCGCTATCCTCGGTGAGGAAATTGCCAGAGCAATTGATCGGCTTCGGCTGCCGACTTTGCGGGCACCCTGAACAGGTAAGTGCCCATTTATTAAAAGTCAGCAGTTGCAGTATTTGTAGCTGCTGGCTTTTAAATATATATTTTTTTTTTCATGGGACCTCTGCTTTAAGTCCAACGGCTACCGCACCCCCCTCCCCCAAGTCCATACTAGCCCTTTGGGCCTCCTATGGATTTTAAGTGGAACTCCATGCCAAAAAAAAAGGTGTGGGTCCCCCCCAAAATCTATACGAGACCCTTATCTGGGCATGTAGCCCGGCAGGTAAGGAATGGAGGGGGCGAGCAAGCGCCCTTTTATCTCCTAAGCCATACTAGGCCACATGCCCTCAACATGGGTTTAGGGGGTGCCCCAAAGCACCCACCCCTATATGTTGGGGGCATGTGGCCTGGTATGGTTTTGGGTGGGGGGACCATATCGGCGGGGGGCTACTCCCGCCGATATGCAAATTGCGTGCTCTTGTGCTGAGCCCCCCCCCACTCCAGGGTCATAATTTACACTCCAAAATAAGTCTTTATGCAGAGTGGGAGTGGCTGGGTTGTTTAGCAAAATACGCTGGGCAGGGCTGACACCACTCAGACACGCATTGCGTAGCCAACATGGGCTTGTTGGGAGTGTGAGCGGGCCGCATGCAGAGTAATCCGGACAAATGAACATGACTGCTATCAGCGGAGTTCATCGCTTTGTGTATACAACTTTATAGGTCTTCTATAATCACTGTAGCTATAACTCGGTGCTTATGTACACAGATGGCCGCTCATGGCAGTGTAGATATGTACATGAGAAGAAGTGGATTTAATTAGTAACTTACCCTTTAGTCAGTATTTCCACAGCGCTCCAAAGTCATTTTATATTTTCATTTGGTGCACTTGTGTTCTTCAAGCTCAGATTTAGTTAACGTGGTTGTAAAGGGTGAAGAGTTTTTACCTTCATACACGATATTGTCAAAAGTATTGGGACACCTGCCTTTACATAAACGTTATTGCGGTGGCGCCGCTAAAAATAGCGGCGCTATACCGTCGGATTTGCCGCAGAATTCAGCCGCTAGCGGTGCGGTATTAACCTCTGCTAGCGGTGCGGTCTTGCCGCGGTTTCCCATTGTTTTAAATGGGAAGGAGCGGTATACATACCGCTCCAAAGATGCTGCTAGCAGGAGATTTTTTTTTCTCTCCTCAGTGTGAAAGCCCTCCGGCTTTTACATTGAGGTTGCTGGGCAGGAGTTTTTTAGGCGGTATAGCCAGGGCTCAAGTCCTGCAGGATAGTGTGGGAACGGAGTTCCTGCACTTTTTTCAAGGCAGGAACGCAGTTCCCTTTGCAGGACTAGAGCAGCCAAGCCGCCCGAGCCAATCCTTCACTAAGCGGCGATGCCCAGCTCGAGTCACTGTCAGGGGCAGGCCAACCTTGGTACTCCTTTACGTTACTGGCCACTTCCTGTATATGGATTCATCAGGTAGTGTGCGGGTATTCCGTCACTTCCTCGATGCCGTAATGTCTCCTGGGAACTTTTGTCATTGTTCCCAGGAGACATTGCGGAGGTCTCCCGCGAGTTATCGCGGGATTTAGAAAGAACTTGCTTGCTCCTGGGAACAATGACAAAAGCTCCCAGGAGACAGTGTAGCATCGAGGAAGTGACGGAATACCCGCACACTACCTGATGAATCCATATACAGGAAGTGGTCAGTAACATAAAGGATTACCAAGGTACAGTAAAAAAAAACATGCGGTTTAGTAATTATGCATATGAGCGTTATATATATTTTTGGTGGGGGAGTGGATCTTGGGTGGGAGTTCCCACACTTTTTTCCCCAGGACTTGACCCCTGGGTATAGCGGTGATATTTTTAGTGCTGTACCGCCTATACCAGGGATCCTCAAACTACGGCCCTCCAGATGTTGTAGAACTACACATCCCATGAGGCATTGTAACACACTGAGGCGATTCAGTTCGCATGTGTCGCGCTATACAAGTTTTCATTCATTCATTCATTCATTCATTCACTGACATTCACAGACATGACTAGGCATGATGGGAATTGTAGTTCCTGAACAACTGGAGGGCCGTAGTTTGAAGACCCATGGCTTATACAATGTCTATACCGCCTATATGTCTATACAACGTGCCATAGCCCACAATGGGCAGACGGCACATCTACCAGCAAACTCCATTCCCTCTGGTTACGATGGCCAGTTAAACGGCATGTAGATAATACTCTTCACGGAGTTGATTGTCTATCTGTTCTGCCACAATGTCGCATCCATTGAAATGTAGTGCTGCCCCGTGGCCAATTATCTTCTCTTTAAATACAAGGCAGGTTTCTGTGGCTCCCGGCGCTCATGTGGACTAATGCCTGTCAATGGAAGGTTTGTGAATCGTCTGTTTGCTGAATGTTATAAATGGCATTTTTGAAAATGTTGAATTTTCCATACGGGCTTCTTCCACTCGCCACAAAATCGTGGTCTGAGCTCCGTCTTGGCCGGGGACTGTTTGAATTTTGGAGACTTTTTCTAGCTGTGCATAAATAGGTTTGGCGCACATAAAACCCGTTTATATACATTTCCTGTCATTTCATACAGATGAATTATTCATTATTTTTCTTTTTTTTTTTTAAGAAAAAAAGGATTTTCTTTTTAAAGGGAAACCATAATAAAGTTAGGTTGAAGTCCTTTTTAATTTGCTTCCATCCCAACTGAACTTTCAATTGGTTGTAAACCTCAGACATGAAATATGAACAAAGCATATGCCTCTATAGTGTGTACTTGTCTCAATTAGGAGCGGTGCGTACTTTAAGGCTCCATGCACACTGAAGCTAAAAAAAGCTATAAAAAACTTCAGTAGCTTTGCAGGGAGCCTTTCAATGTTTTTTTTGCAATAGCTTTAATCAGCATTTTTCGGTGTAGCTTTGTTTTTGTTTTTTCAATTTACTAAAAAACGCTAAACGCTGGCACCGGTGTTGTTGAGTGTTTTTTGGCGTTTTGCGTTTTAAGCGTTTTTTTTCCCCGCCGAAAAACGTCACTTTGAATGTAAATTTCAGCCTTCAGAAAAAAGCCAATAAACTCCAAATCTCGTTAACACTAAAAAACGCCCAGGTGTGCATGGGCACATAGGCTAACATAGAGTTAAGTTTATGGGCTTTAAAAAAAAAGCCAAAATGCCAATAAACTGCAGTTTATCAGCTTCAGTGTGCATGAAGCCTAAGGGCGCATGAGCACCACCCCCTCTGTGACGCCACCCCCCTATATGTAAAATGGATCGATTGATTACGCACTGGAGCCATGGAGGATGAAGGAGCCGTCGTCTGACCCACAGTTTGCCACAGTCACCTGCTGCCTGACCCGCCAACAGGATGGGTTAAGTGACGGTCAGGCGGGCACAGGGGCGGGGTGTGGTGTGGGTCACAGAGGCTGCATATGATGGGGCATAGAGGCTTTCACTTCATATTTTCGCCCCCCAAATTTTTGAGCACCAGCTGCCACTGGTTAAAAATACTAAGTTCCTCTGCTAGCAGCATAAATCACTTCTGAAAAGTTTTTCTGACACCAAGAGAAAAATGGTGACGGATAAAGAATTCCAGCTGATTGATGGCCACATCTCCGTTCCTGAATGCTGTGTGGAAGGTGGAGCGGGGCAGTCTCTTCCTTCCAATCGGCTCTCGGACCTCTCCTCGCTGAGCTCTGCAGAGTGTAATTTTAGGTCTCCCGGAGTCTCGCACAGTCTTTAAAAACAAAACAAAACAAGACTTGAATGCATGTAGAGAATACTTCAGATAAACGGGTACAACTTATGGAGAGCAAATTGTTTTATCTTTGCCTATTACCTGAGGCCAGTCGCTTCCCTGAGAATATGTGAAGGTTTACAACCACTTTAAAGTAGAACTGAAGTTACAGTACTTGCCACCTCTCCAATAGTCCGACGTCCACGAGGGGTCCCTTGTTGGTAAAACCAGTATGTAAAAATAATTTTTTTTTTTTTAAATCCCAAGATCCCATTTTTGTGTGTATGTATACTGTGTGTGCATATTGTGTATACTGTGTGGCCCCATAATCTCCTATTGCCTGGGGACCCCATAATCTCCTATTGCCCGGGGGCCCCATGAGTTGTCAGTCCGCCCCTGTCTGGGTGCTATTCTTCATTCCTCTTGATTGGCTGGCATGGAATGACTTCTGCACATGTACAGGAATCCATAATCCTGGAACACGGGGGATTTGTGAAGAAGCCTAGGAGAAGATCTCCGTGCCAGCAAGGGAGTTGGATTACATGCACAGCTCTGTGTACTTTTTTGGTTGTGCTCGGGTGCCAAGATGAATGAACTCCCGTGTGAATGCATTGGAGTCATGTCATCCCAACCCAAGCCAATTAAGTGGCTGAGGACCCTTAACCTGATGGTGGCTCAGGAGGGAGCTCGTGGACCTCAAGCGGGGGGCAGCTCGGTTTATGTTCTTGCCACACTTTAGCGCTGGGATGAATTAGCGGCGGCGGCGCACATGTGCAGGATTGTTCTTGGCTCAGAACAATCAAGATGGCCAAAGATCCTGAACCTGGAAGAAGTTTGGGGAAAATTATTTTGGCACCAGAGAGTGAGGGAACATTGCATGTGCAGCTCATGTACATTCTTGCCATTGCTCAGGGTTGGGATGAATGAACTTCAGTGGGAAGGCGTTGTGTATCAAATTGGCCAAAGACTTGGAACCCAGAAGAAAACCTGTTGCATCACAGGAGGATATTGACGTCTGCAGTATTCTCTTCGTATACATCGGGGGTGGGGAACATTTTTTCTGCCAAGGGCCATTTCGATTTTTGTAACATCATTCGGGGGCCGTGCAAAATGATCAATTTAAAAATTAGCCTGTTATATTTGGTCAAACATTTGGTCAAAAAATGCTTGCCAGACGTTAACGTTTTTGTGTCATGGTAGATACAAACACACAATCCCCACAATGCGATTCTCCCAATCCCCAAAACACAATCTGCAGTCCCTCACCCCCTAAAAAGCACAATGCAATCCCTCGCCTCAATCCCTGGTTCCGGTGGTGCTGCTGAGCTCTGTGGTGGTGCTGCTGAGCTCTGTGGTGGTGCTGCTGAGCTCTGTGGTGGTGCTGCTGAGCTCTGTGGTGGTGCTGCTGAGCTCTGTGGTGGTGCTGCTGAGCTCTGTGGTGGTGCTGCTGAGCTCTGTGGTGGTGCTGCTGGGCTCTGGGCTCCGTGGGCGGGCTGCGGCGTCACTGTGATTTTTTTTTTTTTTGATCCCAGCGCGCACAGGCTGTGATATCAAATGCACTCCACCTGTGAGAGAAGGCGCCGTACAGAGAAAGCAGCGGCTGTAGTAGAGCGAAAGCCACTGCTTCATCTGTACGGCACCTTCTCTCACAGGCGGAGTGATATCGAATGCACTCCGCCTGTGACACTGTCAGAAGGAGCCGGAACTACAAGGTAAACATCGGCTCTGCGGGGACACACTCAGCGGCACGGGGGGGCCGGATGGAATGATTTTGCGGGCCGCAGGTTCCCCACCCCTGGTATACGTTATTGCTGAAAATGCTCTACGACTTCCATTTAAGATCATTAGTACTTGTATTAAATATCTGATAAATAAATGCCATTGGAGTACAGAAACGCACAAGTGCCGTTCATTACCGGCGGATTAGAGATGGTTAATGGAAGCATTCATACTGCGAGAACTCTTTATTAATTGCCAATTGCTATAACGGGAGAGTTCTGTTCCCCGGATACCAGCAGGCAGTAATCGCATTGAGCTCCTGGGGCATTGCATGCGGCACCTTCCATGTAAATGGCTCCTGGAACCCAGGGGGATAATTGGGCTCCGCATGGAAGAAGGTGAATTAATGAACTTTGATTTACAAGCATCTTCTCTAGGTCTTCTTATCGTGTGTGTTTTTTTTTTTTTTCCTCAGCTAGATGATGGTCAGTAAAAAGCAGTAACCTGGGTCAGCCAATCATAAATCTGCTCTTGAGAACTTTTGACAGCAATAAATCTTGAAAGCTTACTCTCGATTGGCTGTTGGTGCTCGCACAATTGCCCTTTGTACGCAGGACTTTGTGCTCTATCTCTCTATCTCTCTATCTCTCTTATCGGAGCACTGGGGTCCTTGGCCCAAATCCCTTGCAAAACACATGTCTGCCTGGAGTTTGCATGCTCTCCCTGTGCTTGCAAGGGTTGATGGCATAGTGCAGATGACAGGTTCTCTTTAACCACGTCCATACTAGGCACTTGCACACCTTCCTGCCCAAGCCAATTTTCAGCATTCAGCGCTGTCGCAATTTGAATGACAATTACGTGATCATGGTACACAGTTTTTTTTTTTTTGGTAATTACGTTTTTTTTTTTTTCTTCAATTGCAGCCACTGATGCGCACTCATGAGCGGCACTGATGGGGCACTCATGGGCAGCTCTGGGAGGTGGCACTGATGCACTCTGGGGGTAGCATTGATGCACACTGAGGGGTGGCATTGCTGGGCATTACTTGTTTTATATTTTTGACAGTCAGTGCCCATTTGTGGGCACTGATTGGCATCTATTGTGAATATTTTTTAACATGTGGACGACCATGGGGTACATACCTGGCCATCCACATGTTGCCTTCCCTGGTGGTCCAGTGTGGGCATCTGCGAGGGGGCTACGCCAATAAACAATCGGCATATTCTCCCCCCTGTCAGGAGAGCCGCCGATCAGCTCTCCTCTATTCGTGTCTATCAGACGCGAATGAGGAAGAGCCGATCAAAGGCTCTTCCTGTTTACATCGTGATCAGCTGTGATTGGACACGGCTGATCACATGGTAAAGAGCCTCCGCCGGAGGCTCTAGGGGGCAAAGAAAAAAAGATAGTGCATGTTATACAGCACCATGCATGTGCTGTGTGATTTGGCCCCTACTATCACCTGAAATACCTGGCTGATCCTGCCTGCCTATACCCGGCAACACTAATCCACTTGAAGACCAGGCTTTTTTTTAACAATTTTTTTTCTAGAAAATTACTTAAAGCCCCCAAATAAATAAATGGTAACGATTCTATCTCTTTATCTATGTTTATAATTAGCAGAGGCTAATTTAGAGAATAAAATGGTGGGTTTTGAAATTTTGTCTCATGGTCCTTGCACAGTGGTTTTCGAACAAATAATTTTTGGAAAGAACACACTAAGTTTTAATGCACACAAACACAATATAGAGCGATATTGATTTAGTGATACTAAAATCTTGTGTTTATAAAAAAAAAAAAAAAAACTAACCTGTTATACTTACCTGCCCTGTTTAGTGGTTTTGCACAGAGCAGATGCCGGCCCCTTTTTGCAGGTATAGCTGTGTAACACATTAAAAAGTGCCTATACTGTTTAAAATCCAGTAATGCATTGTCTCACTCTGCTCAGCTGCTTTATTTTCAGGCATTTCGCTGAAAATCCGCCACTAGAGGCTGTTCTGCTGATGGTGTAAAGATTTACTGCTGCTCAGGGGATCTGGGCTTCAACAAAATGGAAGTCTCCAGCAAGAAGTAGGAGCAATGCTGCAGGAAACTTACAGCACACACTAACTTTGGTAGCATAATTATTAATGGGTTTTCTTTACCTTCTATGCATTCTCTGTGCGGCTGCCCCCTAATACTTGCCTGAGCCTGATCTTTTTCCAGCGCTGTGCATAGGAGCCTCGGGTCTCTCTCTCCCTCATTGGCTAAGGCAGCCATTGGCTCACGCTGGTGTGTGACCCCCGGAGCATGCCACAGCTCTGTATGAAAATGGACATGCAGCTCACCAGCTTGGGATCACGCCTGCTCGGGTGCACCCACTGCTTGATGTGGGGGCGCTCGGCGGTAGGGACCTGGAATGCCAGTGGGGGCCATAAGAGGAGTATTGGGGCCACTGCACAGAGCAGGCAAGTATGACATGTTTGTTAATTAAGAAAAAAAAAAATACTGTTTTTATTTTTTAATTGTCGCTTTTTGTCATTTAGTTTCACTTTAATACCATTCAGAAGTCGGACCCCCAATCTCCATACTTCTGAGGTAAAAAGAAGTCAGGGATTGTCTTGGCAGCCAGGGACATGGCAATTTTAGGACAGGCAAGCACCGGCAGTCTGTTTTCAGGCTGCTCGCTGTTTCCATGTTGTGATGTTTTGTAGTCGGGGGATTACTGGAATTCAGTTACCTGATTTAAATCTGCTCTGTGTGGCGTCCCCTCCCTCCCTGATCTGTACATAAAGAGAAAGTGATGCTGATGTGTAGTAACCATCCGGAGGGTATGTTCCCTCCCACTGCATCCCCTTCCACCCCCCCCCCCCCCCCCAGAACAATGCTCGTTCTGTGCACATTCCCTCAGTGCTGCCTTAACCAATGCACAGGGGCTCCAACGCACTATGCGGTCTGGGGACGTCCATTAATTAATTCCGTGCCTGCAGCTCCCTCACACAGCGCTGTCGCACTTCTGTGCCAAACACAGAAATTTTCCAACCCCATCGCTTGGCCAGGCAGACGGAGGGATGCTGAGGGGGAGGCCAGCCGTACCCCCTTCTGTGTCCTGAGGGGGAGCCTGTCCATACCCCCTTCTGTATCCTGAGGCGAAGCCTGTCCGTTCCCCCCCCCCTTCTGCATCCTGAGGGGGAGCCCAGCCGTACCCCCTTCTGCATCCTGAGGGGGAGCCCAGCCGTACCCCCTTCTGCATCCTGAGGGGGAGCCCAGCCGTACCCCCTTCTGCATCCTGAGGGGGAGCCCAGCCATACCCCCTTCTGCATCCTGAGGGGGAGCCTGCCCGTACCCCCTTCTGCATCCTCCGTCAGGTAAGGAGTTGGGTGCCAGGTTTGCCCGCTCAATGGGTGCTATAACTGTTGCAGACATCAACAGTAGAGTAGAAAGCAACAGGGCTCTCATTTGGCGTACACTTCATCCATGCATGACTTTGTAGTAATTTGACCTACTTTAGCACAGAGGAGATGTTTGTGCATAAGGGGGGTGTGTGTGACAAACGTGGACGGTCCCGGGTTGCTTCTGGTCGGGTGTTCTTTTTCGATTTTCTTATTTTGTTTATTTGTTGAGTGTAGTCACCATCTCTGCAGTACAGTACAATATTGAACCGTTCATATCAGTCCCAGCCTTAAAGGGTGTCTCCAGGCAACTGGATAATACAGAGGAAGTGCATACAGAGCCTCATTTACAGGGTATTGCAATTTTTTTATATGCTATTTCTAGGATATTTCCTAACTCCTATAAATGCACGTAATTTATTTTAAAGGGACACTAAACTCTGGTTTAAAAAATAAAATTATTTTCAAGTATATATTCTTAACATGTTGCCACCTACATAACGCATGTTTCTGTGCTGAGACTGCGCTTGCTGCAAGCACAGATATCGAACTGTCATATTGCAATCTGTAGACGGTGGGGCCGGCTCCCGATCATGTGACCGGCCAATCACAGCAGTCAGATGATTGCCAGTTCTTCCTGCCCCCCCCAGGCACACCTACTAAAAGGATGCCAGGGCTTGGTGGGAAGGGGTTAAAGCAAAGCTTAACCCATAAAAAAATAAGTGTTACTAAACCCACAACAGTAAAATCAGTCCATATATGCACTAAAGCATGCTTGTTATACTTGTTGTGGAACCTAAGGGGTTAATCTGCATTGTGAAAAAGGCTGTTTGATCCTGTCTCCTCTGATCCTCCCCTTCTTTCAGAGTTCCCCAATCGATCTTCTGATAGTACAGGGGCTAGAGGACAAGCTGCACATGCTCAATTTGGTGTGTATTGCTAGAGGTTTATTTCATGGGAGAATGAAAACTCCTCCTACATGCCTTAACCAGCGGCCCGTCATTGGGTGTTGACACACTCCTGTTGCCCGCGCTCTCTTCCTGTTGCCCGCGCTTTCTTCCTGTTGCCCTCTGTGCTCCTCCGCCCTTCCCTGTCCCAGGTCTGTCAGGATGGAGAGCAGAGATAGGAGCCAGTATATTTGTCATTTACCACCTCCTTCCTTTTCTGAATGGACAGTCACTGACTCTGTCCATTCATAAATGTGTTTACGAGGCTTCAGTTTATGAATGCAGAGGAGCCGCTGCCTCCTCTCCATTCATCTTCAGTGCAGAGGCTGCAGCGAGAAAGATTGGGGAATCTGTGTCCTCAGTCCATTTCCCTGTCTCAAAGGGGGGATGTCAGGGGCCTGTTTAGACCCCTGACATTTCACCAAAGCTCCAATCACCCCGGCAGGGGTGATTTAACCTCTTAAGGACCGCCTACTGTACATTTACGTCAGCAGAATGGCACGGCTGGGCACATCAATGTATATATACATTGGTTCTAGTACCCAGCCGTGGGTCACGGGCGCGCCCGCGGCGCGCTCCCTTTACCCGGTCCAAAGCTCCGGGACCGCGGGACTCGCGGACCCGATCGCCACTGGAGTTCCCGGAGCTGAAGAACGGGGAGAGCCGTGTGTAATACAGCTTCCATGTGCTTCACTGTGGCCGCAGCATCGATCACGTCATCCCTGTTATAGGGGGACGTGATCGATGACGTCACACCTACAGCCACACCCCCCTACAGTTGTAAACACACGCAGGGAACACACAAATCCTACAGCGCCCCCTTGTGGTTAACTCCCAAACTGCAACTGTCATTTTCACAGTTAACAATGCAATTTAAATGCATTTTTTGCTGTGAAAATGACAATTGTCCCAAAAATGTGTCAAAATTGTCACGAAAGAAATCGCTGATCACCGCTATTGGTAGTAAAAAAAAAAAAAAAAAAAAAAATGCAATATAACTATCCCTTATTTTGTAAACGCTATAAATTTTGCGAAAACCAACCGATAAACGCTTTTTGCGTTTTTTTTAATTTTATTTTATTTTTATTTATTTTTTACCAAAAATAGGTAGAAGAATACGTATCGGCCTAAACTGAGGAAAAAAATTTGATATATATTTTGGGGGGATATTTATTATAGCAAAAAGTAAAAAATATTGCATTTTTTCAAAATTGTCGCTCTGTTTTTGTTTATAGTGCAAAAAATAAAAACCGCAGAGGTGATCAAATACCACCAAAAGAAAGCTCTATTTGTGGGGAAAAAAGGACGCCAATTTTGTTTGGGAGTCACGTCGCACGACCGCGCAGTTGACGGTTAAAACGACGCAGTGCCGAATCGCAAAAAGGGGCAAGGTCCTTTAGCAGCATTTTGGTCCGGGTCTTAAGTGGTTAAAAAAAAAAGTCAACGTAAAAATAAACACTGATTCCCCCCTGGGAAAAAAAAAAAATTAAAGCTTGGTTAAAGGTCAAATGTCAAATATATAAATGAAAATAAAATTTATAAAAATAAACTACTGACACAGTCCACACCTATCGGTGGTGCATATTGGTGCCACTGTCACTTGGCATTAAAAAAAAGTATGTGGTATCGGCTCGTACATGGGGGGTGGGGGGGGGTGGAGTATCAGCACTTGTACTCGGTCCTAAAGTGGCGTCGGTGCAATTCTAATTATTGTGATGCACATACCTATTAAGGTCAGTAACTCAAATTGCTAAATCCGTATAGTGGACATGATGGCAAGGCCTTTGTAGCAATGGAACCTTCTGTATATTTCTCATAATAGGTTTCCTGCATGCTTCAGTTTGGGATTCGTTTTAGCATTTGTGGTTGGGTTGAGGTTTAAGGGGTGAAGAATCTGCCACTTGGTCCAGTGACAAGTTCTCTTCCTAGCGACTGCATCCTGAGTGTAAAGGAAGAAGGTTGCATACTTCCCCGATACCAGGAAGTGCTTACTAGTAACGTCATCGAGCCTAGGCAAAGGCTGTGCAGGATCTCAGAGCTGGATTTTACTCCCTCCCGCTGTGCTGCAGCTCCTCTCCTCACTGCCAGCCTGAATAAAAGGGGGACGTGGGGGACATGCAAGCGTAGAGAGAGAGAGAGAGAATATGGGAGTTGCAGAGGAGACAGCAAGAGAATGGGGAAGAGACCCAGTTCTAGTGCCCTGTCCCTCTGGTCTGCCCCCAGTGCCCTGTCCCTCTGGTCTGTCCCCAGTGCCCTGTCCCTCTGGTCTGCCCCCAGTGCCCTGTCCCTCTGGTCTGCCCCCAGTGCCCTGTCCCTCTGGTCTGCCCCCAGTGCCCTGTCCCTCTGGTCTGCCCCCAGTGCCCTGTCCCTCTGGTCTGCCCCCAGTGCCCTGTCCCTCTGGTCTGCCCCCAGTGCCCTGTCCCTCTGGTCTGCCCCCAGTGCCCTGTCCCTCTGGTCTGCCCCCAGTGCCCTGTCCCTCTGGTCTGCCCCCAGTGCCCTGTCCCTCTGGTCTGCCCCCAGTGCCCTGTCCCTCTGGTCTGCCCTGTCCCAGTGCCCTGTCCCTCTGGTCTGCCCCCAGTGCCCTGTCCCTCTGGTCTGCCCCCAGTGCCCTGTCCCTCTGGTCTGCCCCCAGTGCCCTGGCCCTCTGGTCTGCCCCCAGTGCCCTGTCCCTCTGGTCTGCCCCCAGTGCCCTGTCCCTCTGGTCTGCCCCCAGTGCCCTGTCCCTCTGGTCTGCCCCCAGTGCCCTGTCCCTCTGGTCTGCCCCCAGTGCCCTGTCCCTCTGGTCTGCCCCCAGTGCCCTGTCCCTCTGGTCTGCCCCCAGTGCCCTGTCCCTCTGGTCTGCCCCCAGTGCCCTGTCCCTCTGGTCTGCCCCCAGTGCCCTGTCCCTCTGGTCTGCCCCCAGTGCCCTGTCCCTCTGGTCTGCCCCCAGTGCCCTGTCCCTCTGGTCTGCCCCCAGTGCCCTGTCCCTCTTAATTTTGTAACTTGTTTCTGCATAAAACATTAAACAGTGTCATTCAATGAGATAATCTACGAGGGCGTGTTTACGGGTGCAATTAGGCGCAGGACAGTGTATGAATTAGGTGGGGCAACTGGTGGCGAGTAACTCTTGAGGCCTGACTAGTAGCTCAGCACTTGAAATTTTGAGCCCTGTCGTAGCGGCCCGTCGTTGGGAGGTGTAAGTGCCCCAAGGACCAGATAAAGGCAAGCAAAGGGCTGCAGTTTGGGGACTGCTGTACTGAAGAGAGATGCAAATTGTCTTAATCCACCACTAAAACTCAAGCAAAGCGCCACGTGTAAATCATATTGAGGAACTGATCTCTGGTATCTGTGCCCAAAATAAAGGTAGTCAGCGAACATAAGACTAGTTATCAGTTTTGCCTGTAGTCTCTAATATCTACCATTACTGATTTACCATGCCTTGTCCTGCATGGTTCTGCCATCTTGGTAGCAGGAGGGTTTTGCTTCCTTTTTATATCAGTCTCCACTCTCCAGCAAAGAGAACATTGTACAGCACCGCAGTGAAAAAGTCAAATCTCCTAAGGGGAAGCAGACCGATGCAGCAGCGCTTTTTATCTTGCGCTGCAGATACTGTATACAGCTATGAGGCTATCAGCACAGGAGTGCCTAGGCACCTCACATACCAGGGAATGCTTTGCTCAAGGATAAAATGAGGACTCGCAGGCACTGGAGTATGCTTGATTTATACATTGCATGGGCAGATGTGTCTGTAATTCATGAGTCTTTGCTTGGCAAGTCGGTTCCACTTAAAATAATCCGGTGTCTTTTAAGTGCTGCAGAGTTAAGGACCCTAAAGGTTAAAATGCTTCAGAAAATCCCTTACTGAAACCTGAGCGCCCCGCCCCCCCCCCCCCCCAGTCAAGGGCGCCAGTAACTCTTTGCGTGCCGCAGCACTTCTGGAGGTATATGTGGGAACTGCTGTCTCGGCAGTCTGTTTGTAGCTCCAGAACAACCAGTAAGATCCGTTGTTCTTTTATGCCGGTAATAGTTTGCTTGGCATATTAAAAGATGCCTGAAACTATTTCAACTTCCTACAAAACTTGTTTGACTGGCGCAGGTCTTGTGGGCGGAGTTTATTTATAATTACTTTCATAATAAAAGGTTAATATCGGTAAATGAGTCTTCTGCTGTTTGGATTTGGAGTTTTAGTGGCTTTAAATTCCTAAATAGTAATTTTCTAGATTTCCTCTTATGGATGTGTTTAGGTATTTATTATACTTTGTGCTTTTCATAAGTGACGCAGGAATGGCCCTGAATCCTAAAGCTGTAATAAACACCGCTGGGACATTTGTTCCTACAGGTAAGCTTATAATAAAGCTCCTCTCTAGGTAAAAGGAACGTGTCCTCAAAGAGGAACTGCAGTCCGCTCACATCATTTGTAATTCTGAAGCTTCCCTCCAACCACGTTGCATATTTTATATATAATGTGATTCTGTACTTGCCAAATATGCTGCAGAATCTCCCTCCACTGAGTCTGGCTGCAGCCACTTTTAACTGTGGGCAGCTAAAGCTGCTGCCTGTTCACTTCCTGGATTTGCACAGACACACACCTCCAGCTCTGCAGCTCTCGCTGGCCCTCTTTTGACTCCTCCCCCCCCTCCCTTCCTGGCAAACTCTCGCAAGAGAGAGCGAGCTGTGTATGATGTCATAAAAAAGAGAAAAGGTTGCGCTAATATTAAACAATGTAGTGAACTGTTTAAATAGTGAAAAAAATATCATAAACAATAACAAATAATCAAATAAATAAGTATACTATATACTCAAATAGTACATTTGTAAATGTGAATATAAATATTGGGTCTATAAAATATATATAGGCTGTTACTGATCAAATTTTTTGTGTTCGATTAATCGTTTATTTTTTTAATCGACTAATTTAGATTAATTATAACGCACATACAGATACAGATCCAACTACTTTTAGCTGATCTCCTTGCAGGCCGATTCCCATTGCAGCTACCAACCACTGGAGAAATGGATAGCAGGATACAAAAAACACACAAAGGCAGCGCTCAATGGAAAGAGCATTACAATTTTTTTTTATAGTCTTCAAGTAGGTAACCAAATAAATATTGTACTGGAAATAAAATCGATGTAGCTACATAAACTGTAAAAATACCAAACGGTACCAAAAGCAGTCATAAAAATGTAGCTAAGTATGATACTGGTATAAAAATGTGTACAACGATGCCACTGCTGAATCCAGATGAGAAGAGGTTAACATCAGTCCGTCGGCATGTAAATGTCCCGTGAAGGGAACTATCACAACTCCCAGTGGATGGCAGGTTGATAGAGGGAAGTGATAGAGGGAAGTGTAACAGCCCTTGCGTGTGGCAGATAGTAAGGTCCTGCCGGCATGCAGATATGAAGGCACAGCAAAGGAGCCCTTCAGATGGACACGGCAAGCCCCGCTGGTGTCTGTGACATCACCGGATCTCCGACGGAACTCCCTGAAGGTCCAGAAGCCGGCGGAGAGGTGAGTACCAATCAAAAGAATTTTAATCGTTCAAAAAGATTTTGAGCGATCAAAAAAATTAAAGATTAATCGATTAATTAAAAGTTAATTTGCACAGCCCTAATATATATATATATATATATATATATATAGTGAATAAAATACGATCAGACATGAAGACAACATTGAGAGCTAGATCCACCACTAACAAGATGATGAGGGAAAGCTGCTCCTTGAGGAGTACACCAGAAGAAAAAATATGGACACCCTTACCGGACAATTTAGACCTCCCTATATTATCAAGGTCATATGGGCCTGCAGATATAACCCTCTGCGGGGTCTTAATAGTTCACAGATGTGTGTGCCATTTGGCTCCTATCGGCTTCCTTGCTTCGGTCTTCTGTGTCCCTTTTTAGAAAGGATTTCTACCTCTGATGAAGTAAAAAATCCGCTCTCGGACTCGGGGTGTCAAGGAAAAACGAAAGAAGACTCGAGATAGTGTATTAACCTTAACCACTACCTTTGTTTAATGTAAAAAATGTATAGTATATAAATAAAAAATCGCAAGTTCAATACAGAACAAATTTAAAGCCGTCTGTAAAAAGTAACGTTGGCCCGTGCTTTCGGGGTCACGTTGAACATGGTGACGTCAGTGCGTGGCTCCGCCCTAACATGTTTAGTCATAAATGACGTTATCAAAGGGCACGCTATGATGTCATAAGCCTAGGCTTTTTACCAGACAAGATATAGAAAGTGGGCTGTATAAGGTATTTACTGGCAGAATTTTTTTTATTTTTTTTATTTACTATCCAAAGTTAAAACAAGGGCAGAAGATTTAACCACTTCCATACCAGGCACTGCCCCCCTCCCCCTTCCTGCCCAAGACAATTTTTATCTTTCAGCGCTGTCGCACTTTGACAATTGCATGGTCATGCTACACTAAAATACCCAAATTCATTTTTTATAAGTTTTATCCTTTTCTTCCCACAAATAGAGCTTTCTTTTGGTGGTATTTGGTCACGTCTACGGTTTTAAAAGTTTGCGCTATAAACGAAAAATCAAAACTGATGGGCGGCACTGATAGGTGACACCTAATAGGCAGCACTGATGAGCTACTGACAGGCTTTTCTTGGTGGCACTGATTGGCCCTTTGATGGGTTACTGATTGGCACTTTTTTGGGCACTGTTGTGGACACTGATATGGGCACTGACAGGCTTTATAGAGGCGCACAGGCTGGCATTTATTTGAAGTGATTTACACATTTCTATGGGGGCTGTGCTGATAATCAATGTGCTAATTATCAGCACAGACCCCCCTCCTCTGACAGGGAGAGCCCGCAGGAGGACTTTTTTTTTTTTTTTTTAAATCTTTTTACCATTGAAAGTTTGCTACCGCTTTAAGCACTTCTTGACCGCTCTATAGTCAAGACCGCAACAGCACAGTTGTCAAGTTCTGGGAGGGCTTCCATGGAAGTCCTCCCAGACCCCTGCCTCTTGTGCACCCCCTGGGGTATGCATCTGCTGTGGTCTGTGACCGCTGTGTGTTTCAGATACAGCAATCACAGATCATGCTAAGGGGCCAATTACAGCGATCCTTTACCATGTGATCAGCTGTGTCCAGTCACATGTAAACAAACTTGCCCATTATTGGCATTTCATTCCCTTATATGCTGTGTCTGTGTGAGGATAGGATTGCCAGTCCAGTTCCTCCACACCAAACTCGTTCATCCATGTCTTTATGGACCTTGCTTTGTGCACTGGTGTGCAGTCATGTTGGAACAGGAAGGGGCCATCCCCAAACTGTTCCCACAAAGTTGGGAGCATGAAATTCCTTTCACTGGAACTAAGGAGCCAAAGCCAGCCATTGAAAAACAACCCCACACAATAATCCCCCCTCCACCAAATGATATGGACCAGGGCACAAAGCAAGGTCCATAAAGACATGGATCAGCGCAGTCCTGACCTCAACCGGGTAGAACACCTTTGGAATGAGTTAGAGCGGCGACTGTGGGCCAGGTCTTCTCATCCACATCAGTGCCTGACCTCACAAATGCCTTCCTGGAAGAATGGTAAACATTCCCATGGATCGCAGAAGAGTTGAAGCTGTTATAGCTGTGAAGGGTGGGCCAACTCAATATTGAACCCTACGGACTAATGCCCCGTTCACACAGGACAAAAGCGGTCATCCGAGGAAGAATTGTACGATTTTCGGATCGTGTGTACACCACTTTCGAGAGACGATGCCAGATCGTACGATTTTTCATTTAGTCAGTAAAGTTGTCCGAAAAATACATTACAACACATGACATCACTTCCGATTTTTAAATTTTTTTTTTATTCTGTCGTATGAGAATTTTCGTGACTTTTTTTACCCTATTCAATTTCTACTTGCGACTATTAAGCGGAAAAAGTCATACGATATTTGGATGCCATTAAAGTTTTTATGTGCATGTAAAGGCAGGTGTCCCAATGCTTTTGACAATATATTGTATATTTTAAAATACATTTTTATGTGTGTTTAGAGTTCAGCTATAATAGGTTTGTGTGCATATATGGGCTCCAATGCATGCAACAGTTTTGCTGCGGCAGATCTTGCAGAAATGTGTGCTTTTGCGGTGCTGTAAATTACATTTCTGGGTATTTTTAAAATCCCAAATGTGATGGTGGGGGGGTAGGGATGCTGTAACAGGTTAATTAGAACCCCCTCCCCAGTCTTGGTCACATTGCTGACTCCACTGAATACACAATATATCCTGTTATATTTTGGACTGGCTCTGGAATCCCGCAGTGACACCAGCGGAATCGGGACAGTAGACCTATTTACAGATGAGCCAAGAGGATATTTTTTCCCTGTGTACATGAGCAGTTTGAAGCCGGTGACTTTGGCAGCTGCAGGTCGGCCGGGTAAAGGGACGGCGTTTAGAAGAAAAGGCTGCTGTTCTTGCCATCTTAGCGCTGGAGAAGGAGGGGGCCCTGCCAGGACCGTGGGCAGAGCTGAAGAGCCAGTCCTTGTGTGTACAGTGCGGGGATCGGCACTCGCAGCTGACTCTGTGCCCTTTAAACTGGTCAGGGCACTTCTCATGCCAACTCCGTCCTGCAAGATCCCCGCAGCCAAAGGCAATCTTCTATCTAAATGTTTTCTTTTCCTAACTGAGATTGCAGACTGAAGAAGGCCTCTTCTCTAGTGTACTCCGATACTTTTGTATGGTTCTCTAAAGCAGGGGTCTCCAAGCTTTTTAAACAGGGAGCCAGTTTATTGTCCCTCTGACTTTGGGGGTGCCAGACTGTGGCCATTTTGAGTAGAAAAGGTCCCAACGTCAGTGGGAATAAACAATGCGCCATCTTTGATGGCAGTGGGAAGAATTGTGCTCCATCATTGGTGTCAATGGTCCCTAAATGTTGGTGTCATTGGGAGGAATTTGGCCCTGATTGTTGGTGTCATTGGTCCCTGATTGTTGGTGTCATTGGGAGGAATTGTGCCCCATTGTTGGTGTCATTGGGAGGAATTGGACCCCGATTGGTGTCATTGGGAGGAGTTGGGCCCCGATTGGTGTCATTGGGAGGAATTGGGCCCTGACTGGTGTCATTGGGTGAGATTTTGTTCTATTGTTGGTGGGAAGAGTTGTACCCCATCCTTGATGTCAGTTGGGGGAACTGTGCCTCATTGTTGGTATCAGTGGATGACATGGTGCCCCAAGGGCCTGATACATGCAAGCAAGGTCCATCTGGCCCCTGGGTTGCAGTTTGGAGACCACTGCTCTAAAGAGATGAGGCCCCATTGACACGGGTGTACTACGACGAATGCTCATGCGTGGGCCGTGTTTACCCGTCATGGGGATGTGCAGGTTTTCCATGTACCCTGTGCAGAAAGACGCAGAAGCTGCCGCTGCCCCTCAACGTTAATGTGGGTGCATGGCCTTTGGCTAGGCCAAACCTGAACACTTTAGAGGCCTGGGACACATTTGGGTTCCCCAAGGAGAATAGTAATGCTGTGCGCATAGTGTGCTGCAGCGAACAGTGTGTGTAGCCAAATTGATCTTGCCGACATCATCACCCCCCCAGTGATTCCAACCCTCCCCCCAGATAGCTGCCTGCAGCTCCCAGATGTAAATTGATTTGTATGTGACTATCTTGGTTACTTGGGGAGCCACAGCCTGGTCTGAATGTGTCTGGGTTTCAGTGCGCCTGAAACCCGGACAAAAGATTCAAAACCCAGACTGTCTGGGTGAATCCTGGACAGGCGGCAACACTACCTTGGAAGCATACACTGTCTGCATTCAGGGCCATGCTCCCATACCCACAGGGGGTGTCAAATTGGGAGCAGCGTCTGTGTCCATGCAGCCACTGCTCTTCAATCGACATTAATTAGGACTGCCTGCTCAGGGATGCACAGACAAGTAGTATTCTCCGGAGGCCAAACACTCATTTTGCACAGGCAGGGACATTGATTAATGTTTTAGATTGGATACAGCAGGCCACTCATGCGTTGCCCAATATGCAATGTATTTCTAAATAATCTAATGGCGCAAATTGCTGCCAACACCTAGCAGTGTTTCCACATGCAATGTTGAATTAATAGGAGTGAATGGAGTGGCGATAAATCCAATTAAATTACTAAGCAATATAGTCAGTAATACACAGTGCCTTGAAAAAGTATTCATAGCCCTGTTACAACCAAAAACAAATGTATTTTATGTGATAGACCAACACAAAGTGGCACATAATTGTGAAGTGGAAGGAAAATGATAAATGGGTTTTCAATTGTTTATTTTGTTTAACAAATGAATATGTGAAAAGTGTGGCGTGCATTTATATTCAGCCCCCCCCCCCCCCCTGAGTCAATACTTTGTAGAACCGCCCCATCAGACTAGCCTCCCCATAAATCGGTTGCCACGTCGGAGAATCCTCTAATATCCGGTGTCCCCATCATAGTGCCCCCTTACATTCGGTTTCTTCATCAGAAGGCCTCCTTACATCTGGTGTCTCCTATCAGTGTGCCCCCATAATCATTTGACCCCATCAGAGTGACCCCTTACATTAGGTGCCAGCACTCTGACGGCATAACCTAAAATAAGCCCATCAGAGTGCCCCTTATTTCATGTTAAGGGGCCCCCTGGGCACATTTTTGTTGTGCCCATCAGAGTGACTTTGTAAATACCCCCTATGACAGGCAGGGATTGGGAGGTAAGCTGCAGGAGTGCTGCTTAGCTGCACCCTAAAAAGCGATCTATTGTGTATTGCTTTTCAGAGCATGGGCTATTCTGAACCTAGCCTAAAAAGCATTTTTATAGGAGTTTGTTTCCAGTGCAGACAAGAGATTGCCTCAAACAATTTGTATTCATGCTTCTAGGTAAACGCAGTCTGGGGTGTGGCAGATGACGGGTTCTTCCATGCTGTTGACATTGTGTGACCCTTTTTTCTACAATCGTGTCCATCCAGTGCCGACCCTGACCTCCCTGGGGCCCTAAGCAAAATGACGGCTGGGGGGCGCTGCCGAAAATGACATGTCACATTAAAGTTGAGAAGCGGGGGGAGGGGCTGTCCTTCTAAGGGGGGGTGCTGACTTCTTACCTCTTCTCCCATGCAGCCAGCGGGTTGAGAAGCGGTGTGAGGGGCCGAAAATGACTTCTCATCAGGCGGTGCCTCTAGTAATTTGCAGAGCCCTATAGGGTGTATCGGCCTGTGTCCATCCCCCACCTCATTACAATGAAAGCTGGCGGCCTCCAGCTGTAGATTTTTTTTTTTTTTTGGTAACAGATTTGGGCACTGCATTCTAATGGGCAGCTTTGAAGTGTTTCTCTTATGGCTCAGCTGTCTAATACTGCAGATCTGCAAGGCTCTGTGTATAAAGGATGCCCTGTGTAAAGCCTCTGGGCGCTCTCATAGGGACACTTGGGCTTCTGTCTCTGCTGAAATGCAAAGACTATAAAGATCTCTGAGCTGTAAGCAGATTAAAATTGCAGCACGTTAACCCATTAAACGTTGGCATGCAGCATATTTACTTGTGAAAGCTTTAATTGGCTTTTCTCCAGTCCTTTTCAGATCATTGAGGACCTGCTGAGAGCTGCTGGTGAGTGCAGGTGTGGTCCTTCAGCCTGGAAGTGTTTAATGTTTTGGAACTACATTTTCCATGATGCTCAACTACACTTTAGAGTGCATGAGCATCATGGGAAATGTAGTTCCAAAACATCTGGGGTGTCAAGGTTTGCCATCTGCATGCCTCACTGTGCCCATGACTCCCTGTGCCCATGACTAGACTGACTTTTTTAACATGGGTATCTATGGAAGGGGTGCCCGGCTTTGAAAAATCGATGCTCCCCGGCTGTAGGTCCCCTCGACAACAAACTTTGCACACTTGTAGAGAAAGAGTGGGGCTACATGTGTGCCAAGTTTGGGGTCCTACGGCACCGGGTCCCCCAAGTCCGGGAGATCAGGTGCAAAAAGGTGACTTGCGTATAAGCCAAGGGGGAATTTTCACCACAAAAAAAAAAATGTGCCGAAAACTCGGCTGAAGGTACAATAGTGCCTGTACTTTATCAGCCCAAACACTTGCAATTCGTATCGGACATAAACCAGTAGAGTAAGTAAGATATGATGTAAAAATCAGTAAATCAATAAAGAGTGCTGGTGAGGGTGACTAAGGGACAACAATTAAGTTGGCGCAATTTTTTTTTTTTTATTGTGAAAGATTATGTTGCGCCATGTAAAGTGATACTCAACATGTCACTATTTAAAATTGCGCCCACTCGTGGAATGGTGACATTCTTTTACCCTTAAAAATCACCATAGGCGACGTTTAAAAAATTCTACGGTTGCAAAAAAATGGCCCTTCAAGAGCTATGGGCGGAAGGGATGTTTTGATGTCCCTTCTGCCCTGCTATGGTATGGAGACGGGTGGGGGCCATTTTCCCATCACTCGTAACCATACCAAACCGGAGAGAGGGCCCGATCGCTTCCGCTGCTACCGCCGGCTCCAGTAAGAGGGTGTGGGAGGGTGGCCCCACTCCTGATAACGGTGATCTTGGAATGAATCTGCCGCAGAGACAGCCATTATCGTAAACCGGACCGCCGTCTTGAAGACTAGGATTTCTGGGTTATAGCAGATAGCTACTGCCATAATGGAGATATCCGCTTCCAAGTGCTGACGTATATAGTTGTGCGGCGGTCCGGAAGTGGTTAATGTAATGGAGGGAAAATCTTCCAATGGGGACACTGGTTCTGGTAATGTGTGGTTCCCCAAGGAATTCCCTTAAGGTGTGTGTGTGATTTTAAATTTTCTTTTACTCGTGCTAGGTGGATGCAACATCGATCCCCGCCGGCTATAACACTGAGAACCGAGTGATCAAACAATGCCGATTGCTCGTGTCACATGGCTCCCTGATTAGAGAGCTGGTAACTGTCAGTCTTCAGCTCTCTACTCCGCCCCCTCAATAGGGTGTGGGGGCAGCAGTGGCCATCTCGGGCTCTAAATGGCTCGCTGAGCCAGGTGCCATTCCATGGGCGTATTCCGACTAGCCAGCTGTCTGCTGAAGACGGGTAACAGGACTGCAGAAAGATCTCCACTTGACCTTTTGGCTGTACTTCCTCCTCCTCCTCCTAATTGTGCAAGGTTTTCCCTCTTACTTCCTGTTTTGGCTATGGGACAGGAAGTTAGGGAAATCTCCACCATGCAGCCCCCAACACATACACAAACACAGATGGTGGACACACAACCATGGCACTCTCTTGTGTAAGAATCTCCCCCAACATCCACTGTTGTCATTTTGGCCTTTCTCCTTCTATCCCTTTTGGACGCCATGTTTTTTTGGCCTATAGAAAGGTTTGGGTGGGATAAGGTAGGGGGATATGTGCCAAAGGGTGACTTTTTTTATTTTTATTTTTTAAGTCTTTATTTCATCTGCAATATAGCTGCGAAGAAATACAGGACCTTGCTGTGGTTTTGGCAGCGATACTTGGATCACAGGACTGTCTGAACACGATTACAAATCCTTTGGCATGTAAAGCGGTTCTATGGATGGGTTTCATTTGTGTATTCAGCTTTAACCTCAGAGACGCTTTTACTGAAAACAACCGGAGATGTAATTTTTTTTTTTATATTTGTTTGACGTGCAGTATAAGCATATATTGTATCCAACAGCATTTCCCTTTGTAGGCTTTTCCTCACTTTTGTGGACCTTTATTTATTTATTTATTTTTTAGGCTAAGAGGCGAGAATTACCGATGAGTTAGAATCCTTATACAGGAAGAGCAGGAAGGAAAAAGTTTGGAGCCAGCATAGGTAAATACTGAGACACAAAACAAGAACAGATGGGAGCTAAAAAAAGAAAATGTAATTCTTCTTGATGGGCAAGTAATAAGAATCTCTTCCTGATCATAAGAATTCTTGCATTTCAGGTAAACATCGCTTGGGTTTTCGTGCAAAGTGCTCTCGTAAGGTTTTACAATTGGCGTTTCCTCGGGCTCCGCCAAGAACTTCGGCATACGGCATTCCACCTATGTGATCGGTAAGGATGAGCAATTTATTTATCTAATTAAAGATGAATTCCTCGTTTGTTTGTTTTTTTTTGTTTTTTTTTTATTATCCTTTTAATTTTTTTGATCGATCAAAATTCTTGACGTCACTGGACAGTAAGACTTGCCCTGCTGGATGCACCCATTGGATTGAG
This sequence comes from Rana kukunoris, assembly GCA_029574335.1. Taxonomy (NCBI): domain Eukaryota; kingdom Metazoa; phylum Chordata; class Amphibia; order Anura; family Ranidae; genus Rana; species Rana kukunoris. Next base: position 178,695,244 of record CM056059.1, on the reverse strand, counting down.
GTACCTTTGCATCTGTGGAGCAGGAGGGTGCACCAGGCTCCATCAGGGGAAGGGGGCAAAAATAACCATCGTTTTCCTGTCCTAAGCAGTTTTGTGCAGACAATTCTTTGTGTATCGACAACATCTGTTCTGTGCGAAAGACTGTTTAGTTCTTCAGGGTATATTGTCAATTAAATACGATCATGTCTGCTTCCAGAAAATGTAAACACTTTGGTATGTCTGCCTGACTGGCTATAGTGATGCCTTCTTGCCTACTATAAACTAAAGTGACTGACAGTAAATATACTAGATAAGTTTTATAATTAAAGTTAAACTAACTTTCTACATTTTTCTTAAAGTTTTTAATAAGAAAAAATGACTTGCTAGTGTCGGGTGATTGTATATAGTGTATACCACATTTACCACTGAATAATGCAAAGTTGCAATGCAAGGAGATCAGGCAAAAGTAGTTGAATCTGTAGGTGCGTTATAATTAATTTAAATTTGTCGATTAATCGATTTAAAAAAAATCGATCGAACACGAAAATTTAATCAGTTACAGCCCTACTAATTATGTAAAATTACAAGTGCCAGTCTTTGATTACTCCTGGTGGTGGTAGTGTGCCAGGCTGCACCTCTCCACTCATTTCTTCATTGCTGTCAAAGGTTAATGCATGTTAAGTTTTTGGAGTTTGTTTAGATCAGTCATTTTTAAAGTGGAATTAAAAGAAAAGTCTGGCCAAACCTTTTTGGGTTGTACCTTGGCTACCGCTGGGCAAATACAGTGTGACGTAAAATATTGCAGCAATTGCCATTTTATTTCTGCTAAAATATATATGTTTGGGGCTTCCAAGTAATTCTTTAGCAAAAAATATTGATTTTTAACTTAAACAAGTATCAGAAAAACATTTGGGGCCAGATTCACGTACCGGCCGCGTCGGCGTAGCGTATGCCATTTACACTACGCTGCCGCAACTTAAATGAGCAAGTGCCGTATTCTCAAAGCACTTGCTCAGTAAGTTGCGGCGGCGTAGTGTAAATGGCCCGACGTATCTCCGCTTAAATGAAAGGGGGCAGCTTGTATTTAAATTAAGCGCGCCCTCGCGTCGATCGAACTGCGCATGCGCCGGCCGGGAAAAAAGCCCAGTGCGCATGCTCCAGCTCACGTCGGAAAACGTCACTGAAGCCGACGTGAGCGTCATTAACGTAAAGCCCTATTCGCGAACAACTTAGTAAAACGACAGAAAAAGACGACGCTGTCCCGACGCCATACTTAACACGGCATATGACGGACCTTCAGGGGGGTAATGAGGGGTCATGAGGGGTAAGTTTACGCTTACAGAAACGACGTAAACGATGAGGCGGTGCAAAAACATTTGGGAATCGGCGTATCGGGCTCATTTGCATAGGCAAATGAGAAAACGACGTAAAAGCCACCTAGCGGCCGGCGTAACATTACACTTAAGATCCGACGGTGTAAGTGACTTGCGCCAGTCGGATCTTAGTGTAAAACCAGCGTATCTTGTTTTGTGAAAACAAAACAATGATACGCCGGCGGGATTTTCGAATTACGCCAGTGTATCTGCAGATACACCGGCGTAATTCTTTTGTGAATCTTGGACTTAAAAAAAAAAAAAAAAATTGAGCTTTTTTTTTTTTTTTTTTTTAATACACACCTGAAAGGACGGTTGCTATGTGGAACTAGCTATTCTGCCTTGTCCTCCGTTGCGGTGTTTTCTGGTGAATGGGGCGCGCTGCCTTCTGGGAACTGTGTATCATGCACATGAGCAGTAGGAAGCGGGCAGTAGGGCTTCACTGCCTGTTCCCCTTAGGGAGGATGGAGGCACCAGGTCTGAGCGATCGCTGTCGGGGGGGCCGACATCGCCGGCGCTAGGACAGGTAAGTGTCCTTATTAAGTCAGCAGCTACAGTGTTAGTAGAGGCCGACTTAAAAAAAAAGTGGTTTAACTTCCTGCATTTACACAGAATTTTGCTCTAAGGAAGAAAGTTAGTTGCAATGTTTCATGTTGTTACAAACTTGGCAGAGTGCCCAGATTTTTTTCTTTACACACAGTTTATCCCTTTGATCTCAGAAGGAAGCATTAGTTATGTTTCCTGTTAAGAACTTGGCAGACTGCCCTGATACTTTTCCTTGACAGCTGAGTGAGCAGATAAAGTCTCTCCACTTGTTATATGAAAGAATCGACAAACTCTGCATTGGAGATCGTCAGGGGGGTTAAATCGAGATCACAATTTTTTTTTTAACAATTTTTATTCATTCATTTATATACAGTACAGACCAAAAGTTTGGACACACCTTCTCATTCCAAGAGTTTTCTTTATTTTCATGACCATGAAAATTGTAGATTCACACTGGAGGCATCAAAACTATGAATTAACACATGTGGAATTATATACATAACAAATAATTGTGAAACAACTGAAAATATATGTCATATTCTAGGTTCTTCAAAGTAGCCACCTTTTGCTTTGATTATTGCTTCGCACACTCTTGGCATTCTCTTGATGAGCTTCAAGAGGTAGTCACCTGAAATGGTCTTCCAACAGTCTTGAAGGAGTTCCCAGAGATGCTTAGCACTTGTTGGCCCTTTTGCCTTCACTCTGCGGTCCAGCTCACCCCAAACCATCTCGATTGGGTTCAGGTCCGGTGACTGTGGAGGCCAGGTCATCTGGCGCAGCACCCCATCACTCTCCTTCTTGGTCAAATAGTCCTTACACAGCCTGGAGGTGTGTTTGGGGTCATTGTCCTGTTGAAAAATAAATGATGGTCCAACTAAATGCAAACCAGATGGAATAGCATGCTGCTGCAAGATGCCGTGGTAGCCATGCTGGTTCAGTATGCCTTCAATTTTGAATATATCCCCAACAGTGTCACCAGAAAAGCACTCCCACACCATCACACCTCCTCCTCCATGCTTCATGGTGGGAACCAGGCATGTAGAGTCCATCCGTTCACCTTTTCTGCGTCGCACAAAGACACAGTGGTTGGAACCAAAGATCTCAAGTTTGGACTCATCAGACCAAAGCACAGATTTCCACTGGTCTAATGTCCATTAATGTGTTCTTTAGCCCAAACAAGTCTCTTCTGCTTGTTGCCTTTCTTTAGCAGTGGTTTCCTAGCAGATATTCTACCATGAAGGCCTGATTCACACAGTCTCCTCTTATCAGTTGTTCTAGAGATGTGTCTGCTGCAAAAGGTGGCAACTTTGAAGAACCTAGAATATGACATTTATTTATTTATTTTCAGTTGTTACACAATTTTTTGTTATGTATATAATTCCACATCTGTTAATTCATAGTTTTGATGCCTTCAGTGTGACTCTAAAATTTTCATAGTCATGAAAATAAAGAAAACTCTTGGAATGAGAAGGTGTGTCCAAACTTTTGGTCTGTACTGTAATATGTAATGTGTGTGTGTGTATGTATGTGTATATATGTATATATATGTGTGTAATATATATAATTATAATCTCTAGTGTGTGTGTGTGTGTGTGGGGCATGTATGATCTCTTATTTTTGTGGGTCACAGTATCATCATACTGGAGATTGTACCACACATATACTGAAAAGGATTTGATTCTCATTTTTTTAAGGGGTGCATTATTTATCCTATTCTTTGGCTTGGCACGCTCTTCACATACAGTGCAGGGTTATTAACCCTCCATTGGACTGGGAGGTAGAGGTGACAAGTATGTGGATGAGAGTGCCTTGGGGAGGTGGTAGCACCAGTCCAGTCGCATGGATGGAGGAATCCTGCCAGAGCCAGGAAGGGGACCAGTATTCTTTCTTATCCGTGTACCCCAAGACCAGGGTTTCTAAACAAAGGTTTTGTTTACTGTCCATAAAACTTTAGGGAGGCCAGAGTGTGGCCAGTGGGAATTGCAAATGACCTGGTGTCTGTTGGGGGGAATAGTGCCCCTTTGTCGTTGGCGTCAGTGGGAGGAATGGTGCCCCTTTGTCGTTGGCGTCAGTGGGAGGAATGGTGCCCCATTGTCATTGGTGTCCGTGGGAGGAATGGTGCCCCATTGTCATTGGTGTCCGTGGGAGGAATGGTGCCCCTTTGTCGTTGGTGTCCGTGGGAGGAATGGTGCCCCTTTGTCGTTGGTGTCAGTGGGAGGTATGGTGCCCCTTTTTCGTTGGTGTCAGTGGGAGGTATGGTGCCCCTTTTTCGTTAGTGTCAGTGGGAGGTATGGTGCCCCTTTTTCGTTGGTGTCAGTGGGAGGTATGGTGCCCCTTTTTCGTTGGTGTCAGTGGGAGGTATGTTTTTTTTTTTTTTCAAACAATTTTATTGAGTATTACAACAATACAATGATAAGGACAAAAGTACAATTGTCAGGGTAGTCTTCAATTCACATTGAGCGATACAGAGGGAAATATATCAGCACATGGAATGGTACGGAACATCATATACAGAAGATCCCATTTCAGAATTCAGATTGTGAGAGACTATTACATACAATATAATACCTTAGTAGGAAGAGAAACGGTCCGTTCGGGCAGTGTTGGAACAGTATGGGACCCTCCAGGGCCTGCCCACCCCTAACGGGAACATTCTGTGGGCGGTGAGGAGGGGGGGGTGTATCCTGGACCCATGCAGTACAGCCGCATACCTACAGACATATAACGTGACCATGGTGTATTATTCAAGGCGTGAGAGATATTCTACGTGAGGGCTATGTCCAATATAGACCTCCAAAGGCCGTAGTAGTGTAGGATCTAAAACGGGGGAAGGTCGGACTGGGGCGGGGATCGGGAGGGGGTACGGAGCCCAAGGGGGCAGGAGGAGAGGAAATACTAGTACTGACTGATCAGGGCATAGGTAATGGGTGGGTTGAAGGAATAAGTGGGTTCGCGTGTATCAGTGATTCCCTATAGTGGGTCCAGCAGGCCCAGGTGAACCTAAATTTATCGTGTGTGTCTTTGGCTTGGTGAATGAGCCTTTCCATGTCTTCGATCTTGTTGACTCGTTTATGCCAGTCCTGTAATGTGGGGGGAGTAGTGGATTTCCAGAAGAGAGGGATGCATTGAGTGGCCGCGTTTACAAGATGCAATGCTAGTGATTTTCTGTAGTGCGCTCTCGGTATGGGGGAGTGGTGTAGCAAATACTGTGCCGGGGAAAAGACTAGTGGCATGGTGGTGATCTGCACTATACGGTCATGGATCTCCTTCCAGAAAGAGTGGAGAGAGGGGCAGTCCCACCAAATGTGCAGGAACGAGCCGTCTGACCCGCCACACCTCCAGCAATCGGAAGGGACCGTGGGGTAGATTTTATGGAGCTTTGCGGGCGTCCTGTACCACCTAACACTAAGCTTGTATCTGTTCTCCTGTGCCGAGACATTCATGGACCCTTTGTGAGTGTATTCCTGAATGTGATCCCAGTCTTCATCGGATAAAGTGAGCGATAGGTCATTCTCCCAGGCCGTGCGGAGCTTGGTGTTGGGGGCCGAGTCTGGGATTAGCATGGAGTATGTCATGGAGATCAGGTGGCGTTGGGGTTCCGCGGCGGTGCAGAGCTTCTCTAGCGGAGAGAGGGCCCTGCCCCACGACAGAGGGGATTGGGCACTGTTGAAGAGGTGTTTGAGTTGGAGGTATTGGAAAATCGTCAGGGTGGCGTGCGGGAACATGCGTAGTATGTCCGGGTACGGCATCAGTGTGCCGTCGCGAAAAAATTGACGAGCCTGGAGTGGCGTAGGGTCGGGGGCTGGCATCAGACAGTGTCTGCCAATATTAGAGGCAAAGCCAGGGTTACGCGAGAGGGGCGTCAAAGGGCCTGGGGAAGGATTCAGCTTGAGGGAGCGGCACGAGGCCCTAAATGCAAGGATAGTGGCGCTGATCAGCGGGTGAGCTAGGCAAGCCTTAGGTATCGAGCGTTGCTCGATCCAGGGCAAGTGGGAGATTGGGAAATCTATGAATGTGTTTTCTATTGTGATCCAGTCTTTATTCTGACCATGTATGTGCCAGTCTATGAGCCTGGTGAGATGGCATGCTTTATAATAAAGGGCTATGTCCGGCAAACCCAGGCCTCCCCTCGGTTTAGGTAGGATCAATGTGTTCCAGCTCACTCTAGGTGCGTGTCCTGCCCAAAGAAAGGTCCTGCAGTACTTTTTATATGTAGCAAAAAAGGATTGTGGTAGTGCGATCGGGACCGCCTGTAGGAGGTAGAGAAGTCGTGGGAGGATGTTCATTTTGAGGATCGCTATCCTGCCAAACCATGAGAACCTGCCTTTAGTCCAGACCTCTAGATCCGACTTAATGGTTTGGAGAGCTGGTGGGAAATTTAGAGTGAACAGGTCTTTCAGGTTCGTCGGGATTTTGATGCCCAAATACGTGATGTTATCAGATTCCCACTTAAAGGGGAAGTTTTGTTTACATAAATTGACCACTGGGGTAGGTAAGGAGACATTTAATGCCAGGGACTTCTCAAAGTTTATTTTGAGATTTGAGAGAGATCTGAAGAGGTGGAAGTCATTGAGGAGGTTGGGGATCGAGGTGAGTGGGTCCGCGAGGAACATTAGGACATCATCCGCATAAGCGGCTATTTTACACTGTTTTTCCCGGACTGCGATCCCTTTGATAGCCGGGTTATCGTGCAACCTGCGGAGGAGGGGTTCCATAGAAAGGACAAAAATGAGAGGGGATAAGGGGCAACCCTGGCGTGTACCATTGGCTATGGAGAAGGCATTTGATAGTCGGCCGTTGACTCTAATTCGCGCAGTAGGCGTGGTATATAGTATTAGAATCATTTGAATAAGGCGGGCCGGCAGACCTATTTTGTGCAAAACTGCCGTCATGTAGTCCCAGGCCACCCTATCAAACGCCTTCTCGGCATCTAGAGACAGGAGGAACCCCGCACTGTTAGATGATCTCATCCAGTGGTGCACGTTGAGAGCTTTGATGGTGTTGTCCCTGGCTTCCCTGCCAGGGACAAAGCCTACCTGATCAGTCGAAATAAGTTTGGGGAGCAAAGGTAGTATGCGGGTGGCGAGTATTTTGGCATATAGTTTTAAATCAACATTAAGTAGCGATATTGGACGATGATTAGCGACGATGGTGGGGTCTTTGCCTGGTTTGGGGATTAGAGTGATGTGGGCTTCTAGCAGGTCCTTGTTGTGGGAAGGGGAGTCAGGGAAGGCATTGTAAGCTGCGAGGAATCTCGGGAGTAGCAGGCCGGCGAAGGCTTTGTAGTAACTGACCGGTAGGCCATCCGGTCCCGGGCTCTTCCCAGGTTTGGGTTGTCGTAGGGCTTGAGTGGCTTCCTCTAGGGTGATTGGAGCGCCTAAGTGCGAAATGTCTCCCAGGGCTGTAGAAGAGGGACAGTAGTCCGTCAGGAAGTTGTCGATAAGGGTTGGTCTGTCGGGGGCATGAGGGGACTGTGGGTGAGTGGGGATATTGTAGAGGCCAGAGAAATATCGCACAAAGTGGTCAGCGATCTCCTCCGTTTTAACGAGGGTCGCGCCAGAAGGAGAAGTGATAGTATGGATGGTCTGGGAGGATCGTTTTTTTTGGAGGGCTGCTGCCAGGAGCTTGCCTGATTTGTTCCCGAACTCGTAGAAGAGTTTATGTGTGAGGGAGTACTTGCGGTCGAGTGTCTTCCGGAGTTCGGCCAGAAGTTCTTCCCTTGCAGTTAGTAGCTCGGCGTGGGTTTGAGTTGCAAGTGTAAGTTTATGTGTGCGTTCTAAGGTCTTGACCTTGTCAGATAGGTTGTTGATATGTGCCTTACGCAGCTTTGAGCGTTTAGCTATTAGTGATATAAATGTACCACGCACCACGCATTTGTGGGCCGCCCATACTGTAGGGGAGGGGGTATCATCCGTCACATTCTCCTTGAAGTAGTTCGAAAGGACCTCGGCAACACAACTTGTGTTGTCCGCGTCAAGGAGAATGGAGTCGTCTAACCTCCAGATTGGTGATCTGACATATAGGGAGCGGGTCGTCAGGGTCATGGTGATCGGATGATGGTCCGATAATAGCATGGGTTCAATAGTGGCTTCCACTAGCGAGGTGAGGTCATTTTGGGTGAGGAAAAAATGGTCTATTCTGGAGTATTTCTTGTGCAAAGGTGAGTAATATGTGAAGTCCTTCACATTGGGGTGCAGCGTACGCCAGGTGTCATGTAGGGTCAAGGTGGTTAGGTGAGTCTTTATTGCTCGTAGGGCACTGAATTTCAGGCAGGAGGACCCGTTTGACGAGTCCAGGGTAGGCTGTAGAGGGACGTTAAAGTCTCCTCCCAAAATTAGTGTGCCCGCCTGGAAGGCTGTGAGTTGGAATAAGACTGTGCGAAAGAAGGACACTTGCCTAGTGTTGGGGGCATATACATTTGCTATAGTGTATGTCAAGTCATGCATGGTGCCGCGGAGAAAAAGATATCTACCCTGAGGGTCTCTCTGGATATCTGTAACCTGAAATGGGCAACGTCGGGAAATCAGGATGGATACCCCCCTTGATTTTGCTGTGTCGTTGGGGGCGTGGAACACTGTAGGGAAGTGTCTATCGGTTAGTTTGGGAACCCTGTCTGACCGAAAGTGAGTCTCCTGGATAAGCACTATATGTGGCTTTTCTTTCCACAGTGTGTATAGTAATCGGGAACGTTTTTCGGGGGTATTCAGGCCCCGGGCATTTAAGGAGTATAGCTTAAGGCGTGCTGGGGGTCCGCCGGTCCCCACATAGGGTGGCGCCCCAGGGGAGGTGGTCATTGTTGAAGGGGGATCTAGGGTGGGGGGGGGGAGCTGGGAAAAGAGGGAGAGACAACAAACAAACAAAAAAAAAAAAAAAAAAATTCAATAAGGGGTCAGAAAATGTATCGGCAACCGATTAAGCGGTAGGACTTAGTCTACTCACTTCCTATATACAAAATTAACCGGAGAGGTACAGTGTGCACCAGGGCTCCACACTCCCGGAGGAGTCTAGAGAACCGGAACAACACCGTTGTGGGGTTGACCAGAACAATGGCAGCCAAGTGGAACAGGCTGTGTAATTTATAACAAACAACTCAAGATTCAAATAAACTGAACAGAGCAAACTAGTAAGGCCTAGCCACCCCAGAGCGGGGTCATGCTAACAGTGGACAGTGTGCCTATCTGGGTGCACAGCAAGGCAGGGGTTACCATTACCGCAATTTGATAGCATATGGGACCGTGTGGAGCAACCGTAGCCCCACAGTGTGAGATATAGGGGAATGCATCTCCGGGGGTATCATCCCCGCTGCAGTCGTCCACTGACCCACCCGCCCCCCGATCGCCCCGAGCAGATGGTGCGTGATTGTACGGGACATGGGAGGCGAGAAGGGGATAAAACCAATGGCGGGGGCAGCCAGCGGAAGCGGCAACAGCGGGGGGAAAGGGTAGACCACAGGGGAGGATCATGCCATGACAGCAAATAACCTAACACAGCACCCCCCCACAGGCCACCCCCCCTCTATGGTAACGCCTGTGCACGGGCAGCGGCAGGTTGCAGAGGGATGCATCTAGCAGCAATAAGGGGAGCAGGCAAATGTCTCGTTCAGACCCCAGCATAAGCATTACATACCACACATGTATAGTGTTGAGTTCCTGGGACGCACATGAGGGAGGCAGGGGTCGTTGCCTTGTTCGGCTGAACACAGCCAGGCGTAAGTGTCCAAGTCCCGGAGTAAGGTCTAGCACCAGTCGTGACCCCCGGAGGGTAGTGCAGATCCGCTTGGCAAGCACCATCAGGAGCAGTAGGGCCGGAGCATCCGACAGGGGGGGAGTCCGGTGGAGGATGCGCGGGCTAGCAAGTCGTCTCTTCACTCGGGAGACCGTGCGGGCGGATGGGAGGCAGGAGAAAGAATGGCGTGCAGCCCCGTCATCCGGAGATTCCCGTGGTTGCGGGTATGTCAGACCACTGAGGTATCTGAGGTGGGTTCGTCCACAGAGGAAGTTGTGTCCGCCATATCCATGTCCTCGGGCGGGGGGGCCGTCAGATGATGAGGAGCGAGGGTCCTCCCCTGCAAGGATGGGCTACTAGAACGTCCAACGGCAAAGAGATCTTCGGATACACTTCCAGTGTGCCTGCGCTAGGCATTGTGGGTGTTGTAGTCAGAGTAGTAAAGTCACGCCCAGCAACATGCAGGGAGAAAGGGCGCCAACGTGGTAGCCGGGGAAACTGTGAGGGGAGCAAACTCTCCCCAACCATTTAACAAATGTAGCCCGGTAAAGTAAAACAGCACAGGGGACATGACCAACGGGGAAAACCTCGTGTTGATAACAGGAACTTTAGTAACAGTAGCTGAAACATGCGTGATCCGCTCCAGCATAGAGGCCAGCTTGTGGGCTGCTCTGGTGTGGAAAATCAATACTCTCTTCTTGCTCTTCTGGCCTTCGGGGGGGGTGTGTGCCCATGGCCATTACTCATAGCTGAAGATCCGTGAGGGGGTCTGGAACCAGAGGGCGATCTTCGCCTGCGGTATCCAGTTGAGTGTGTTTCCATAGGCACTTCCTGCGGTTTGTCCCATCTGCCCACCGCTCGGCGGTATGGTGCATACCAGTCAGGTACCGAGACCAGGGGTAAGCCCAGCGTAGCACAGAAGGAGGGCAGATCTTCTGGCACCCTAAGTGCGGCGGTACGGCCTTGGTGTGATGCAGCCAGGCAGAAAGGGAACTTCCATTTGTAGCGAATGTCCCTTGATCTGAGTGCCTCTAACAAGGGCTTGAGGTCACGTCTGTGTTGCAATGTGATCCCCGAAAGATCCTGGTATAGTTGGATCGGAGCGTCTCCACACTTAAGTCTTTGGCCCCTCGCCTGGCTTAGTATCTCTTCCTTCAGCTTGAAATCTGTCAGGCAGCAGATCACGTCTCTAGGGGGTCCGTGTCTTTCCCTCTGGGGCGGAGAGCGCGATGAATTCTCTCAAAATCTATGGGGGATTGAGGGGGTTTACCGATGATGGCGTTGAAAAGTACTGTGATTTCTCGCTGGATCTGATCCCCCTCAACCGATTCCGGTACCCCTCTAACGCGCAGGTTTCGGCGGCGGCCCCTGTTGTCCAAATCCTCCAGCTGACGATTAACCTCTCGCAGCTGGAGGGTATGGTCATCGATCTTTCTGGTGGACTTATGGAGGACTGTATCGTGGTCCTCTACTATCTGCTCTGTGCGGGAGACTCTGTCGGAGAGTGAGCGGAATTCAATGCGGAGCTCCGCAATGGCCGCAGCCAGGTGTCCTTGATATCAGCCGCGACAGCTCTCAGGTCTAGGAGAGTGAGTTGCGGTGGAGGACCGGTCCCAGATCCGCCTGGACTCGGTGTCGGCTGGGACGAATGTCCCGCGGCAGGCGCTGTGAGGATTATGTCCGCTGGTGCCTGATGCAGAGGCTGGGCAGAGCCCTGAGAGGATCCCTGGCCGGTCGGCGCCATGTTCCCGCGGTTGGAGCGGAACATGTCCGGGATGTTCTGCCTTTGTAATCCGTTGTTTTCCCTCGGGGACCGGGAACGAGAGGCAGAAGAGTTTCTAGAAGCAGTCCCCATACTCAGCGGTCAGTTTGGGCTGCAATTCTGTCGCTGATGAAGGCTGTTCGCTCTGAGGTGGCAGGAGCACGGAGTTTAAGCGTCCATCTTTGCCAGTTCGGCCACGCCCCCAGTGGGAGGTATGTTGCCCCTTTGTCGTTGTCAGTGGGAGGAATGGTGCCCCTTTGTCGTTGTCAGTGGGAGGAATGGTGCCCCTTTGTCGTTGTCAGTGGGAAGAATGGTGCCCCTTTGTCGTTGTCAGTGGGAGGAATGGTGCCCCTTTGTCGTTGGCGTCAGTGGGAGGAATGGTGCCCCTTTGTTGTTGGCGTCAGTGGGAGGAATGGTGCCCCTTTGTTGTTGGCGTCAGTGGGAGGAATGGTGCCCCTTGTTTGTTTGGCGTCAGTGGAGGAAAATGGTGCCCCTTTGTTGTTGGCGTCAGTGGGAGGAATGGTGCCCCTTTGTTGTTGGCGTCAGTGGGAGGAATGGTGCCCCTTTGTCGTTGGCGTCAGTGGGAGGAATGGTGCCCCTTTGTCGTTGGCGTCAGTGGGAGGAATGGTGCCCCTTTGTCGTTGGCGTCAGTGGGAGGAATGGTGCCCCTTTGTCGTTGGCGTCAGTGGGAGGAATGGTGCCCCTTTGTCGTTGGCGTCAGTGGGAGGAATGATGCCCCTTTGTCGTTAGTGGGAGGAATGATGCCCCTTTGTCGTTAGTGGGAGGAATGATGCCCCTTTGTCGTTAGTGGGAGGAATGATGCCCCTTTGTCGTTAGTGGGAGGAATGATGCCCCTTAGTCGTTAGTGGGAGGAATGGTGCCCCTTTGTCGTTGGCGTCAGTGGGAGGAATGGTGCCCCTTTGTCGTTGGTGTCAGCGGGAGGAAATAATGCCCTGAGAGCCAGATAACAGCAAACAAAGGGCCATAGTTTGGAGATCACTGCACAAGAGTAAATGAGCACTGCAGGGGTATATTTGTCTGATTTCTTGAGTTCAGCTTTAAATTTTTTTCATATTTTGAAAGTGCCCCTAAAATAACGACCATGGGAAGCTGGTGCACTGTAGCTCTGAGCATGGCACATGCGTTGCATTGGCGCATTATGGTTCCATTCAATTTGTAGTGTAGGACCCTTGAAGGTTTATTGTCATATATATTGCTTTGAGCAAAAGCATTAATTATGTTGAGCTGTTTTAACTTGCTCCTCATTTTAAAACGGCCTATTTTATTAGATTGGTGTATTGTTCCTTAAAGGAATTTATTTTATTTTTTTCATAATGAGCATCCTTTACCTGCCGACATTCCTCTTTTCACTTCCTCGTTGTTCGTTTTTGCTCAGAAGATGCTCTATTTCTTCTCTGTTCTGTTCACTTCCTGCTTGTCTGATTTTACTGACCACCGTGAAGGGAACTTACTGGGCGGTGGTCATGACGTGCTCGCTCCCTTCTGGGAACTACATTTGTGTGGCAGGACGCTCTCTACGTGTTAGAGACTTCAAGGAGGTGTGAATTACTGGGCGTGCCGCAATGCATACTGGGAAATGTAGTTCTTGCATAAACTAGCGCCGCAAACCAGGAAGTGAATGAGAGAACAGAAACTAGAACGCCGGAGGTGATATAATAAGGATTTTATTGGCATTTAAATCTTTTTTTAACAGAATCATTACACTATTCTGTCTGTCTACCTTGCAGTCATTCATTTTAGCCCATTTTTTTTTTCCTTTACAATTCCTTTAATAGGCAACACTAAACTTTCCATAATACAAACGTGGCTCTTGTTGCTGGAGTAGTGCCACAGTTCCAGCTTTGGGTATGCAGCCTAAAGATAATACATTTTGGTACCTAGAGGCGTATCGCACGCCGACAGCTTTGCTAACAATCTATAATTACCAGTACGCCTGTCGGATCATCATTCCGGAACGCGGTGTATAGGTATGTGTTCTATTGTGAAATGACAGGTAGTTGCTATAGTGACAATCTGGTTTAAATCCAAGAAAGGATCGTATGTACAGTCACGCTTTCAGTTTCATCACCGCAGCTGTGCCACACCTATTCCTCGGACTAACGCCGGCTGGGCTTGTTCTCAGTGGCATTTGCAACACTTCAAACTCCATTGTCCCAGTTCATGTCCTTCCCATGACTCTTAAGTGTTTAACTTTATAGATCGTAAAGGAGTGACACTGGCAGAAACCGGCAGTTCTCAGATTGTCATTGTTTTACTTCTACAGCCCTCTCTGTTTGACAGGTCAAATCGCATGACAAGTTGCAGCCTATTGCCGGCAATCGGTGTGTTTAAAATGGTGCAACGCCGACTTTGCCGCGCCGCACCAATTAGAAAAAGTAATTTCTGTTCTTCTTTTGGGCATTTTGGGCATGACTTGCATAGACATCTGTGCATGAAGCCGCGGTGGGAGGAGTGGTGCCCCGTCGGTGGGAGGAATGGTGCCCCCGTCGTTGTCGGGAGGAATGGTGCCCCGTCGTCGTACAGTTTCTCGTATTTATGAAGTGCGGACACATCACGCCACACAATATGGTACTTTTTCAGTGTTGGCACCAGCCCCAGCTCTGTTGGAGCCTACGCACAAATCAAAGTCAATGTAAATCCAATTGGTAAAAGCCTATATAATCCTAACATGTTAATGCCATGTATTATCTTTCCAATATGTAGCTTCCAGAAAAATAGCACCTGGTTACGCTGCCAAAAAGGCCCTTGTTCAGACACTTCTTGGTAAGGGGTGACAACGTTCTGTCTCTATTCCAATTGTATGCCTGTGTTGTCACCCTCACACAGGGGTTCAGATGGAAACTACAATACACGTTTTGACATGATTTACTGTTACCATCATGAAAAATATAATAATTAATGTAATTGTTACAAAACCACCAAACAGTAAAATCGGACAATATACGCAGTAAAGCATGCTTGTTATACCCACTGTAGAACCTTGGGGGCCTGCATTGTGTAAAAAAGGCTGTTTGATCCTGTTATGCACAGATCCTCTCCTTCCTGCATTGTTCCCATAACCTCTTCAGATAAGTCAGTGGAGTCAGTCCGCACATGCTCAGGATATCGTGGCCGCCGGGCGCGCGCAGCCCGAGAAGCTCAGGACGTCATATGACGTCCACCCAGAGGTAGGGTTCCTGCCAACGTCATATTACTATGACTCGTAAGGAAGTGTTTAAGTTGGGACATTATTACCCTTTTAAAGTGGAACTATAGGCGAAACTTTTTATTTTATTTGTTTGGTTAGAGTAAGGCCCACTTCACGCTGGGGCATTTTTTAAGTGTTTTTTGAGCATAGCCTAATTTGCAATCCCAATGTGCTGATTGTGCACCGCTAAGACCCTAACGTTTTAGGGCATTTTTACAGTGCCTCAGTGTGAAAGGGTAAGGCGTTTTTTACAGCTCTTTAAATTCATTTCAATAGAGAGGGGCGTTTTTGGAGCGTTTTTTTCTCAGCACCCAAAAGCTGCTCCAAAGATGCTACTTGCAGGACTCACTGTGAAAAGGTCCATTGAGACGCATGGAGAGCGTTTTATGAGCGATTAAACATCGCTATTTTTAACGCTAAAACGCTGTAATAATGATTCAGTGTGAAAGGGAGGGTCATATCCCCTGTTAATTTTTTTTTTTTACCATCTATGTCCAACTAAGGCGATATCCTTTCACTTCCTGTCCCATAGCCAAACAGGAAGTTCGAGGAAATCCCTGCAAGTTTAGAGAATTCTTTGGGTACCCCTGAGGTCACCAGAATTGGTGTCCCCATTGGAAGCTATCTCTCTTACTTTTCTGGGGACAAGCCAAAATTTGGGATTTTCTTTTACTTTCAATGATGATGGTAAATGGGAGAAATTAAAGCGGAGCTCCACCCGCATTTTTTTTTATTTTTTTTTATTTTTTTTCAAAGTCGGCAGCTACTAACAGTGTAGCTGCTGACTTTGAATAAGGACACTTACCTGTCCTAGGCGCCCGCGCTGACGGCCCCCGCCGATGCGATCCTCGATCCCGGCACCGCCATCCACAGTCAGGGAAACAGGCAGTGAAGCCGTGCGGCTTCACTGCCCGTTTCCTACTGCGCATGTGCGAGCGACGCGGCGCTTTGTGAATGGTCCAGCTGCTTTCTGGGATACACACAGTTCCCAGAATGCAGCGCGGCCCATTCACAAGAAGACACCGAGAAGAGGAGGAGGCAGAAAACCACACCGCAGATCATGAGGACAGATTCGGGACTTCCGCATAGCAACAGCCTATTTAGGGTGAGTATTTTTTTTTTTTTTTTCATTTCATTTTTTTTTTTTTTTTAGATTTAAAAAATAAATAAAAATCAGGGTGGAGCTCCGCTTTAAAGAGGGTGAATTTCTCTAATGGGGGCACAGAAAGCAGTAAAAACTGACAGGTATTCCAATCCATCTCCACCTAAATAAATGTAAAACTAAAAAGGCAAAGCTTTTTTTTTTTTTTTTTTTTTTTTTTTTTTTTTATGCATTCCTTGCATGAAGGTAAAAAAAATGTCCCACTGGTTATATTGCCTCCTCACCTCCCTAAATACTTACCTGAGTCCTATCTCGATCCAGCGGTGTGCATGAGTGCAGCAGAATTGCTCTCTTCCTCTCCTCACAAGAGTCTGTGAGACCCATTGGCTCCTGCTGCTGTCGTCAAAATCCTGAGGACTGAGAGGGGGGCAGGGCAGAGCTGCTCTGTGTGTGGCAGTGGACGCACACAACCTGAGTCAGGAGCAAGCTGGCAGGTAAGTATAACATGTTTATTTAAAAAGTAAGATTTACAATCGCTTTAACCTCCTCATTCATAAAACACTACTTTTAGTAATCACGATGCAATAAAATAAAAATTGCAGACAGTAAATATTGTAATTGGCCTTTTATATATTGGTGGTGGACTGTATCCCCAACCCCCCCCCCCCCCTCCCCCCTGCCAGAACACAAGACAGATTTTTCTCAATTTTTCAGCTTGTCTACAAAGCTTTAGCCTGGAAGTGGGTTGGCACATTGAGCCGGTCAAGTCTCTGTTGCTTTGTACGGCCAAAACTGGAGGAACCTGCTTACAGGCGTTAGGAGAACAGCAATGAACTCATTGTGTTCCTGCCATTTAGCAGGCTGGGGGCCACACTCTACTGCTTTACAATCAATGGAGATCAGAAATCTGGTTGAGGGGGTTGCATGGATCACAAACATGGCTAGACAGAGTTGCAGATATTTATGCAAGCAAGGTGGCTTGTCTACATTAATTTGTATATACAGTAGCTGTTCATCCGAAGTTCAGAGTCATAAGCAAAATCTATTAAGCTGCCCTAAGTACCCTGGATGTGGTGTGGGGAAAAATGAAGTGGGGGGGGTTGGTGGGGTGGGGCTCAGGATGCTCTTACTTTTGCAAGGGTAGGTTGGCTCATCCCTTAGGGTGGGGGCACAGTTTAGCCTGGGGGGAATTGGTGGTTGGGGGGTGTGTGTGGACATCTAAATGTGTTAAGCCTTGTGTCTGTTATACCACCCTCCAATTTCCTTCCCATATCCAGCAATTCTCAACTAGGGTTGTTCCAGAAGTTTCTACGGGTTCCATGAGTTATGACTTGTTGACCTTCCATCTGATGGTGTCTGGGCTTACTAACAGCAGCATGACGTCAATTCCCTTTTTAGCAGTTTGTAATGCAAGGTACACACTAAGGCCCCTTTCACAAAGGGGGGGTGGTGCGTCGACGGTAAAGCGGCGTTTTTCCGACAATTTCACTGCGCTATTCAGCCGCTAGCGGGGCGCTTTTAACCCCTGCTAACAGGCAAAAAAGGGTTAAAACCACCCGCAAAGAGCCGCTGCAGCAGTGCTTTGCCGGGGGTACAGCCTCAGTGCCCATTCATTTCAATGGGCCGGAGCGGTTTACACACAACTCCTTCACCGCTCCAAAGATGCGGCTAGCAGGTCTTCTTTCTCCGCCTCCAACCATTTTCGGCTGATTTTTGCCCCTGTGTACCCAGCATACAGCCTAGTATGCACAATGAGATCATCAGACAAATGACCCCCCCCCCCCCCCTATTTATTTTTTGCATGCTATTCTCCATATCGATAACAAATGGGTTACTAACCACTTGCCTACTGCACACTTTTTTACCCCCTTTCTGCCCAGGCCAATTTTCATTGCTGCTGTCGCACTTTGCGTGACCACACAATTGTCATTCAAAGTGCAACACTGTACCCAAACAAATTTTATTTATTTATTTTCCCCCACACAAATAGTTGAGCTTTCTTTTTGTGGTATTTCATGACCACTGTGTTTTTTTTTTTTGTTTGTTTGTTTTTTTGCTAAACAAACAAACAAAAACAAATTTTCATAGTTCAAACGGGTCATTTTTCGCCTTGGCTGATGGGCGCTGATGAGGTGGCCCTGATAGGGCAGGACTTTTATGCAGCACTGATAGGCAGGACTTTTAGGCAGCACTGATGAGCAGGACTGGTAGGCGGCTCTGATGGGCATGGATTAAAAGAACTGGTGGTCACTGATAAGCAGCACTGATCACACTATGCTGGGAACAATGTCCCTTTTAACAGAAGCCGGTAACGGCTTTCTTCTATTTTTTTCCTCACGCTGTTGGCATGAGGGTGGAAAAAATAAAGTTGATTACCTGCTTCTGTTTACTTCCGTGATCAGCTGTCATTGGCTGACAGCTGATCACGTAAGAGGCTGCTGTAGACCATGACCATGATCTGTCATCAGCCAAGTGCGAAGGACGACGGCATTTCAAGCCCGTGCAGTAGCCGTCTTTCAGCTATAGGGCAGAATGGGGATAAAAAGTACGAACATTCTCATATTCTGGCAGAATAAAATTTGATTTAAAAAGTGATGTAGGGTATTTCTATTGTGTGTTTTTTTTTTTTTTTTTTTTTCCCAGACAAAAGATTTGCTGATTAAACGAAAGTTGTACAATCTGGTATCTTAGGCCTCGTTCACACATGGATCCGTTCAGGTCCGTCTGTCAGTTTTTCAGGCGGACCTGAACGGGCGCTCCATGCACCCCTATGGAGCGTCGGATGTCAGCGGAGACATGTCCGCTGACATCCGACCTGATCCGATCCGCTAAAAACAAACGTATGGGGCTCACGTCCCCATCCGTCCATGCGGATCGGATCGGGAAAGATCTGATGAAAACGGACATGCTGTCCGTTTTCATCAGATCGCTCCATAGAGGACAGCGGGACTCGACAAGCTCCTCCCCGCTCAGTGAGCAGAGAGGAGCTTGTCATCCGTCGGCTCAGCGGAGATCTGCGGACTGATCTCCCGCTGAGCTGGCAGACACAGGCGGACTCCGTCGGAAAGGACTGAGACGGAGTCGGCTATGTGTGAACGAGGCCTTACGAGAAAATATTTGCTTTTTTTTTCTAGCCCCCCGATTTCTGGTTATTTTTTCGAAAGCTGTATTTCTTTTTGTATGATTTTCTGATCAAATCTACTAGGCTTTAGAGTGTCGTGTTGACCACCAATGTAAGGTGGGCATTCTATCCACTGACCACCAATATACACGGAGATGGCATTCTTTCCACTGACCCCGGAAGAATTAATTGCAAGAGGGGTTCCCTGAGCCTTGAAAATTTATTATAAGGGTTCCTTTAGAGTAAAACGTTTCAGAAAGGCCGACATAGACCAACAACACAAGAACGGGGGGGGGGGGAGCCAGTTACATTGATAACCTTCTTCATTATTGATGGTGGTAGCTCTACATTACTGCCAGTGGAAGCTGTAGGAAAATGTAATTGCTACATATGCAGGCTCGTGAAGTTGTATTTACTATAACATCCATTTAGACTTTGTTGTGGGATCAGAAGTGCAGTGTGCATTATTTGCTGAACCACACAGAGGGGAGTTAAAAGCTTGTTCAGTAAAAGTTTAGCCTGACCTTTAGTATTGACACTGCTAAGTGCGCTCTCTCTTCTTTCTGTGTGTGTATGGTTAATATTGCCTTTCTAGCCTGGAGGGAGCTCAGTCTACAGAGTGGCATAGCAGCAAAGCACTATGGGAATGAGCTCTGTCCATTGCAGCAACATATGCAAAGTGCCAGAGTGGCGGCCAAGTAGGTCTCAGCCTGTGTTGATGTGCCGTCACCTGTGCCTGTTCTGCTCCAGTGAATGGCCGGTATTAAAGCCGTCCGTGTCTTTCCTCCCTGCTACATTGATTTTAAAGAGAGGACATTTCCAATTTTTTTTTTTTTTTATCTTGTAATTTATCCTCACTGGAAGTAATGTTTTTGTATAGGAATTCTCTGTGACAATTAGCAGCCTGGTCAGATCTATTAGCAGATCCAAGGATTACTTGCCAGGCAGCGCAGGAGTTACCCAAGCTATAAAATGAAGCACGCGGTGTTGACATTTTCTTGCTGTGATTTTTTCCAACCAGTTTCAAGTTGTCTGTTGAAACAGGTGTGACTCATCCCTTGGCAAGGAGGATGGTGAAGAGGAGATGATGACCTTGGCATACAACATAATATATCATCATAATATATCATGTTTTTCATATTATACACACGCATTCAGTGCATCTCTGCGTTAAAGTGGAGTTTCAACCCAAAAAAAAGGCATTGCTGTGCGTGAAATTAAAAACAAAAACAAAAAACACTTAGATTTTTTTTTATTCTCGTCTCTTAACCAGTTAAGACCCGGACCTTTAGGCAGCTAAAGGACCTGGCCAGTTTTTGCAATTCAGCACTGCGTCGCTTTAATTGACAATTGCACGATCGTGCGACGTGGTTCCTAAAAAAAATTGGCGTCCTTTTTTTCCCCCCACAAGTAGAGCTTTCTTTTGGTGTTATTTGATCACCTCCTGAGGTTTTTGTTTTTTGCGCTATAAAAAAAATAGAGCGACAATTTTGAAAAAAAAAATAATATTTTTTACTTTTTGCTATAACAAATATCCCCCAAAAATATATACTTTTTTCCTCCGTTTAGGCCGATACGTATTCTTCTACCTATTTTTGGTAAAAAAAATCGCAATAAGCTTTTTATCGATTGGTTTGCGCAAAATTTATAGTGTATACAAAATAGGGTTAGTTTTACTGCATTTTTATGCATTTTTCATGACTGCGACATTATGGCAGACACTTCGGACAATTTTGGCACATTTTTGGGACCATTGTCATTTTCACAGCAAAAAATGCATTAACCACTTGTCTACTGTGCACCTACACCCCCTTCCTGCCCAGACAAAATATAAGCTTCCGGCACTGCGTCGCTTTAACTGACAAATTCGCGGTCGTGCGACGTGGCTCCCAAACAAAATTGGCATCCTTTTTTTCCCACAAATAGAGCTTTCTTTTGGTGGTATTTGATCACCTCTGCGGTTTTTATTTTTTGCGCTATAAACAAAAATTGAGTGTCAATTTTTAAAAAAATGCAATATTTTTTCCTTTTTGCTATAATAACCCAAAAAATATATTAAAAAAAATATTTTTTCCCTCAGTTTAGGCCGATACGTATTCTTCTACATATTTTTGGTAAAAAAAAAATGCAAGAAGCGTTTATCGATTGGTTTGCGCAAAATTTATAGCGTTTACAAAATAGGGGATAGTTTATGCCATTTTTTTTTTTTTTTTACTATTAATGGCGGCGATCTGCGATTTTTTTTTTTTTTTTTATTGGGACTGCGACGTTATGGCGGACATTTCGGACACTTTTCTGACATTTTTGGGACCATTTGCATTTATACAGTGAACAATGCTATAAATATGCATTGATTACTGTTTAAATGTGACTGGCAGTGAAGGGGTTAACCACTAGGGGGCGGGGAAGGGGTTAAATGTGTGTCCTATGAGTGTTCTAACTGTGGGGGGAGGGGGGGGTGACTGGGGGAGGTGACCGATTGTGTCCCTATGTACAAGGGACACAAGCGATCTCCTCTCTCCCTGACAGGGACGTGCAGCTCTGTGTTTACATA
The DNA here is from genome assembly GCA_029574335.1 of Rana kukunoris. Taxonomy (NCBI): domain Eukaryota; kingdom Metazoa; phylum Chordata; class Amphibia; order Anura; family Ranidae; genus Rana; species Rana kukunoris. The sequence continues at coordinate 178,673,874 of CM056059.1, read as the reverse complement.
CAGAGCTCCACGTCCCCGCTCAGTTACTGAGCAATCGCCTGTGCCCGGCGGCGATCGTTGCCGCCGGGCACTCGCACGGGATCCCCGCAGAGCGGCGGGTGCGCACGCCGCCGGCGACGCGCGCTCGCCCGCGGCTTTAAAGGGACATCACGTCATATGACGTGATGTCAGGATAATGGAGTCATCTGCCCGCCGTCATTTGACGGTGGGCAGATGACAAGTGGTTAAAAATGCATTGTTTACTGTGAAAATGACAATTGAAGTTTGGGAGTTAACCACAAGGGGGCGCTAAAGGGGTTAAGTGTAACCACATTTGTGTTTCTAACTGTGGTTGCGCTGCTTTCAATCAATCAACCAATGAATGAGCCGAGAAGCCTGCACGTGGAGTGAGAAACACTGTCCCAGTGAACAGCCGCCTATTCAGAAAATGCTGTGTGACTCGCGCATGCGCAGTAGGGAACAGGCAGTGAAGCCGCAAGGCTCCACTGCCTGTTTACCTTAGTGAGGATGGCAGCGCCGGGACCTTACACAATCGAGGGATCAGCCTCGGGGGGCGACATCCCTGGCACCTAGGACAGGTAAGTGTCCTTTTTAAAAGTTAGCAGCTACATTGTATGGCTAGAACGCCTCTTTAACCCGACAGAACACCTTTGGGATGCATTGGAGCAGATGCTGTGATCAAGGGCCTTCTTGTCCACATCAGTGCCTGACTTTAATAATGCACTTCTGGAAGAATGATCAAACATTCCCATAGACGCACTCCTAAACCCTGTGGACAGCCATCCCAGAAGAATTGAAGCTGTTATAGCTTCAAACAGTGGGCCCAACCCAGTATTGAACCCTACAAACTAAGACTGGGCTGGCATTAACCACTTGCTGACTGCCGCACGCCAATATACATCAGCAGAATAGCACGGGCAGGCAAATGAGCGTACCTGTACGTCCCTTGGAATTTGCTGCCTAGCGGGAGCGTGCATTGCGGGAGCCTGCCCACGGGTCCAGCGAACTCTGTTCGCCGGTGGCCCATGATTGTGACACCGAGAGGCAGAATGGGGAGCTGCCTATGTAAACAAGACATTTTCCTGTTCTGCCTAGCAACATGACAGAGATTTACTGCTCCCTGTCATTGGGGGCAGTAATCTGTCATGTTGTAGTGAGACCATCCCCCCTACAGTTGGGACACACTTAACCCCTTGATCGCCCCCTAGCTCTGATAGCTGTATAAAAGACAATGGTGTCCAAAGTGCCCGCTATAATGTCGCAGTCCCGATATAAATCGTAGATCGCCGCCATTACTAGTTGGGGGGGGGGGGGGGGGGGGGGGGGAAATGCCATATATTCAATCCACTAGATGCTATAACTTTTGCGCAAGCCAATCAATATACTCGTTAGAATATATTATTGGCCTAATCTGTGGAAGAATATTTTGTGTGTGTGTGTATATATATATATATATATATATATATATATATATATATATATATATATATATATATATGGGGGGGGGGAATATTCTAGCAAAAAGTAAAACAACGCAGAGGTGATCAAATAACGCCAAAAAGCTCTATTTTTGGGGAAAAAAATGTTGTTTGGGTACAGTGTCGCACGACTACGCAATTGTCAGCTAAAGCGGCGCAGTACAGAATCACAAAAAATGCTCTGGTCAGGAAGGGGGTAAATTCTTCCGGGGCTGAAGTGTTCATCATGTGCGTGTAAAGGCAGGCCTCCCGATACTTTTTTTTTTTTTTTTATATCATCAAAGTGTATATTATGATGATGCCTTGGTAAAAATAAGCTGTGCGTGCTTCTTGGGCAGTTATCCTTTTAGAACAGGGGTCTCAAACTGGCGGCCCTTCAGCTGTTGCAAAACTAAAAGTCCCATGATGCATTGCAAGGCTGACCGTTACAAGCATGATGGGATTTGTAGTTTCGCAACCGCTGCAGGGCCGCCAGTTTGAGACCCCTGTTCTAGAAGGATGAGTTTAGGCTTGGCAACCCTGCAGGGGCAGGTAATATTTGTAATATAAACCCTACCCCAGATATCTGTGGGTCAGCCGAGTCCAGATTAAATCGAATTCACTTGTAAAATGTTTTGTAGGAATTTTGTAGCTGCCTGCAGTACATAGAAGCTGGAATCTTCAGGTATTTGTATAAGCTGGGCAGTGATCATCCGCTGTTCCTAAGCTACAGAAAGTTCAAGAGCCAGTAAGCCAGAAGCTGACGCTGATTAATGGTAATCGCGTGCCCCTATGTGGCTTTAGGCATGGAACTGGCTGATGTCACAAGGGCAGCCCCTTCCCCTTTGGCACGCTGCCCCCAGCACTCCCCAGTGCGGGGGCTGGGATCATGAGCGGAGTATTTATAAATGCAGCAAGCTGGGCGCTGAGCTGCTGGAAGAGACACTGACATGCGTTGCGTACACTAGGGAATTCTATGCCCCTACTCTGGAGCCAGGGTGGGGTATGTAACCGATCTGAGCCCTCTTGCCATGACTAATTATCATCTTGTCGATTTAAAGGGGTAGTAGAACGTTGCAATGCATAAAAGAAAGCTAGCTATTTTTATATGGAGTGTCAGACATCACGTTAACAGCTGTGCTTTTCAATAGGCAAGTGTGTGAGTGCTGAACCGAAATACGTTTTGGCTTCTGTGGGTCGGTGAGATATTCAGAACACTCTGTAAAAGTAGAGAGACGTACAATCTGCTGGGTCTAGAGGTATTTTCTGACCGGAAAGTCCTTGTTGGATCTTCTGACACTGGAATGCTATCCTAAAGTGGACACAACATAAAACAATGAAATGTGGAGGTCTCCTATATATACAGGATAGAATGCTTGGTTAGTCCCGGGGGAGTCTAATGAAGAGGAATACTTGTCCTATTCCTTCATCCCGCAGGCTTCCTTCCTGAAGGCTTGGACATTGAAGACCGTTCCCATGTTACTGCTTCTGTTCTCCGCTTGTGGCCCCCTCTTTCTCCGCTTGTGGCTCCCTCTCTTTCTCCGCTTGTGGCCCCCTCTCTTTCTCCGCTTGTGGCCCCCTCTCTTTCTCCGCTTGTGGCCCCCTCTCTTTCTCCGCTTGTGGCCCCCTCTCTTTCTCCGCTTGTGGCCCCCTCTCTTTCTCCGCTTGTGGCCCCCTCTCTCTCCGCTTGTGGCCCCCTCTCTCTCCGCTTGTGGCCCCCTCTTTCTCCGCTTGTGGCCCCCTCTTTCTCCGCTTGTGGCCCCCTCTTTCTCCGCTTGTGGCCCCCTCTCTCTCCGCTTGTGGCCCCCTCTCTTTCTCCGCTTGTGGCCCCCTCTCTTTCTCCGCTTGTGGCCCCCTCTCTTTCTCCGCTTGTGGCCCCCTCTCTTTCTCCGCTTGTGGCTCCCTCTCTTTCTCCGCTTGTGGCCCCCTCTCTTTCTCCGCTTGTGGCCCCCTCTCTTTCTCCGCTTGTGGCCCCCTCTCTTTCTCCGCTTGTGGCCCCCTCTCTTTCTCCGCTTGTGGCCCCCTCT